>VZRN01002870.1:1284067-1302440 GCA_013397935.1 Dasyornis broadbenti | reverse complement strand
GTTCTCTTCCCCCCCCTCTTCCTTTTTTTTTTTTTTTTTTTTAAATTTGAGAGCCTTATAAGTAATTTCTGAATGTATGGGAAGTTTTTTTTTGTATGGAAAGCATAGCAGCTAGTAAAGAACTCATTAAAAAGGACAAGTAGAGTGAAACCACACAGGAATAATGGAGATGGTTGGCTAGGCTATTCACAGAATGCTAGTACAAAATCAAATGCTATTTTTGGTGAGTTCTATCAGGGAGAACAGGCATCATGGTAGCATTAGTCTTTAGTCTCTTAGTTCTCTTTGGTGATTAGTTTATAAGGCTTTTTAATGAGAACTGAGAAACTTTCTGCAACTTCCTAGAGCAGAAATCTGTTGAATATATGGGATTTTAAAGTTCTACACATAAGTATATTACATATGCATAATTTTATACACATCATTATGTACATGATATGTAAGTATCACATATACATGTATATCTTGAACAGGTACCAAAAAACTCAACATTTTCCCTTAAATATAAGGTGTATCTAAATGGTATCTAAAAAAAGTAGCATCCAAACATAGAAGGAAGCTCATCAGCTGACTCGTTACATGACAGACCCAGAGGCAACTCCAAAGCATCAACACAACTGCCTGAGGAGACTGCCAAGGAGCCAGCTGCTGCTACTGGAAAATCTTCCAAAGCTTTGCATCTGTGTCCCGTTACTGTTGTCCAAAAAAACCCACCACAGTAAACAAAGACAACAACAACAACAACAATAATAATAATAATAAAAACAACCCAAAAACCAAAAAATTCATCTTTGTTGTGAAAAACTCTTAACATGTTATATAACACATTATATGACTATCAGAGCAAGATGTATCTTTTCTCACAGATATTCCTGTACTCTAATCATGCAATGTGTTGCTCCTGACTTGCCTCTGGTGCCTTCTATGAACTCACAACATCTGAGCATTTAAGACATTAAGGAGGCAATTCAGGAACCTAATCATGGATGTGTAGTGGCATTTTAGACACCTAGATCCCAGCTGCCACTCCTGAAGGACACAGATGCTTAAAATCACTTGAGACGGTTAAATACAGTCCCCTCTCAAATAGCTATCACGTGCTTTAGCAACAACAGGAAAGTTGGACTTTATGCAAGGTAGTTTTACAGGATTTAGAGGTGAAAATAGGTCTCTTGTCCCTACTCAGTCTGCTCTTGAGTTGCTGGATCAGTGTAGCAGCAACATGCAATTAGACAGGATAAATACCTAGATGGGATTCACTTATTCTACCTATTAAGCAATAAAATCCCTTCTATAAATATAGGAGTGGAAATTTAAGCAACTGGAATAAAGTCCTTTCAAAGAATGCTTCTGCAAATTATCGCAGGTTGAGTTTGTTATTATTAAGACTGACAGATGACCTGATGACAATTTTTTCACTATTAACCTTCAGAAATTATTGAAATAGTTTGAATGATGAGTGATCAATCAATGAATGAATACCCAGAACGTTGCAATGGGATGTGCTGAACAGGCTCTGGTCCCTTCTGGTACCTGTGATCTACAGCTGTGCAAGACCCAGCAACGCAGTATTTAATCTTCCTTCCTATGGAATCCCTTAAAAAAACAAAACTATCAAACCAAGCAAACAGGACCAAAAAAACCCCCAAAATCCACATGAATAGAAAATGTCCTTGTGTGGATAGTTTTATTTTACTCAAGTAAAACATGTTCTCTCTTTGCAAAGCATTGTCTGTTCTTTATATTGTTGGAAAGCCAGACAAGATTAAGGGAAGAACAAAATCTGTGGTGTACCTGAGGAAGAGTTGGCAATGCAAACACGGCCTCACAGAAAGTTTAAGAATTTTTTAGAGTTTAAGAAGAGGTTTTTTCTCTGCAAAACACAGACCTAGAAAAATGCTCCTGAATTACAGGTTGCTCAAGGAGAACACTTGCTTATGCAAACATAGCCAATTCTGTTTCATGAGGTTTAAAAGCTGAGTCATGAGTCTGCAGCACATGGAGATGAGGGTTCTAGATGGAAACATGTCTGGCTCAGTTTGGATCAGAAGTCTCCATGGGGAGCCTCAATAATGTGAAGTAGAGCATCAAGCATCTGAAAAAGCCCACACTTGTATCGTTGATGAGGATGATACTCGATACCCCGATATAAGGGGTTTTAGGAATATGCAACCAATCCTTTAAAACCTGTAGGAAACATGCAGGATAGATTTTCTTGGGTTGAAGGTTCCAGGTTATTGCTTTCTCCTTCCATATAGAGACTACAGGCAACTTTCATAAATGGCTGAATCTAAAATATTCATGATTAAGGCTTTTTTAAAATTTGGAGCTTTTATGCAAACTGGATAAGTTTTTGGTTCTCAAAACCTAACTCATTGAATGATTTATTCTAAACATGGATATAATTTTTTTCCCCCCAGATGTTGGTAGTATTTGAGAAAGGGTTTTAAATGAGCCTTTTAAAATACTGCATTATGTTTCTTGAAGCTTCACTGTGAAGTCTGATGAGCAGAGGAACAGTGATTAATTGTAGTTTGCTGTCTTGCATTCCAAAATAGCAATTTTCCAATTTAAATCTCTTGTATATTTTTGTAAGAGTGTAATTTATATTCTTCCTCCTCTGACTATCCAAGTTAAGACACAATTTAGATATAATTCCACAATATTAGAATTGGGGAAAATGAAGCTCTTTTGACTGAATATTCAAGCAAAGAATGTGTTCTGGGCTATGCCATAAATCATGCTTGTCAGATCTTTCAAAGGAATTATTCTGTACAACTACCTTGTCTATTATTTAGAAAGCACAGACACTGAACAAGATAATTCAGCAGTACTGTATCTGATTTACATATGGTTGTCTCCCTTTAATCTACGGCTTTGAAAGCACTATCTATTTTCAATTTAACTTCAAAATTGTTAAATTTATTTTGATTGCCTCATAATTGCACTGCATGTGCACATTTAGAGCCTTTTGGGCTTCCACTCAAAGATGATCTGGGGGTTTGATGATAACTAATGAACCATGGCAACCAAGTGCTGCTGAACTCTTATATTCAAGACACATAACTCACCATGAAATTACTGACACTTCAAGTTAGGCCGTTCCCTTGCTCTAAACATTTCTCAGGAAATTTCCTAATGGAAATCGTTTATGGAACCAAGAGACTAATTCACAACAGACAATCAAGCATAAGGAAGCAATCTTCCAACTTGTTCCAGAATTTTACATTTCAAGTACATCTTTAATAATACATAAATTCCCAAACCTGGCACTGGACCCTCCATGTCAAAAAGCTACCTATGATCCACTTTCCCACAGAGATACTTTCCAGCAGAAATTTTTTCAAGTCATTTATAGTAAGAAATATCATATTTTTATATGGCAGATAGAAAGCTGAATTCATTATTTATAAGAATATACTGGTAAGTGAAATCCAGTTGAAAACGTAAGAATTTAAGTATGCAAATATGGTGTAGAGTTCTCTGTTTCTAAGATTTAGAAGATTATTATTTCTATTTCTTAAACCACTACTTATAATGTGAAACATCAATTTGCAAAACAAACAAACAAACAAACAAAAAAAAACATAGGGAAAAAAATATGCAAAAGTAGGGGTTGTTCTACATAGGAGAAAGCAAATCATTGCAAAAGCACAGATAGATTGAGCTTTGAGACAATTCTTACATAGAGCTTTATTGAAGGTGAAAGATGAAAAGAGTAATACTTACCAGCTGGAAAGCTTAAATTGGGAAAATGCTTTGGAATATGTGTTGATAGTATGTATGTGGCCTGCATTAATAATAATTAGGGCAATTGTTCAGAAATTACCACTTAATTATTTACTTTCTTTAAGAATTAAAGACTTAAAATTTCGTGTAGCATTGAAACTTGTGCTATGCGTTGCCCTCTAAAATTATAATCATAGCAAGACAGAGACACTTAAGTGAATCTGTCTTGTGAAATCAATACAGATGTGGCAGAGTATGCTTCAGACTGTACTACACAGATTATTTGGGTCCACACATAAATACAGGTTTTATTAAAGAACCTTGACACCTACAGGGCTTAACAATAACCTCATTAATTTGTTTAATGCTAGCTGTATTTGTTTGTATAAATGGTAGTCACACCTTTAATTCAGACTCATAAATTGATTTATTAGCACTTCAGTCTCAGGTGATTTAAACACTAAAGCAACACTCAATGGGATGCAGGCACCTGAGACACATAAAAGTTGAAAAAAATTATACTGCAAGTCAATTTTGATAGCCAAATAAAAGTTTAAAGGTAAATCAAGAAACAAAAGTAGGATTTTTGCAAATATTTATGTATTTGTTATTAAGCCCATTGGAGTCCAGTTCTTTTTAAAATCTCACTAGGCATCTATAAGCATCTTTAAGTCCGTAAGTATACTTATTTTTCTCTCTCCCTCCTCTCTATTCAAAAATAAAGGAAGGCTTGAAGTGGTTTCCCCCTTGGAATGATTCACTTCTGTATGTAATGCTTGTTATTTCCTAATAAACATTAATAAGCCCCAAGGGGACTGTTCCAGCAGCTTGTAAAAATAATACTAAAAAGCAAAGATTTTACTTTGGAAAGACCAGACTGCACCAAACAGCAAATGTTTCAAGTTTCATTCCCAGCTCAGTATTTTGACTCCTGTTCTCTATAGTCAATGGCCTTGATGTACATCTTCAGGACTACACTTTTACATTTTTAAAATGCTGCTAAACACTGCTTTTTGGGGGCATAGGTTGGCAGGGGAATGAGTTGACTCTTTTTTTTAACATTTTTTAGTGTAGCCTCTTTCTTCTGTATAAAAGCCAAGCCCTTTTATTTAACACAGGGGAAAAGCACAACTCAGTTCTTCCAGTCACTGAATACTCCTTCTTTTGAACACATGCTCCCTTGTGACACAAGCTGCATCAAGAGCTCACTTGTTAAAATCCTGGCACTCTGTTACTCACCATAAGTTATGGAAATGCCACTAACTATTCCATTAGCTTCTGTTCTGTAAGTAAAATATCAATTTTCTGCACATCCACAGATTTCTGATATATGTCTAAGGGGTGCTAGGAGCCCATAGCAAAGATATTGCTTGGTTTAGGAAAAAATTAAATGAGCCAAAAACATCACCTGGAGAGTCACCTTTGACGTTTTTAGTTTTCTGTGAAGTGGACATATGTATTTGCATTGTGAATACATCAAACTTCAAGCAATCATAAGCCAAACAGGGATATCCCTCCAGCAAAAGCAATTCCTGACTGTTTTCCTAGGTGTCATAGCATGGTGCAATGACATCTACATGTCCTTACCACTATTATGGGCAGCAGAGATAAGAATTATATTTTTTCTTTCAGCTTACAAAAACACCCACATGTATATGCAGAAGAAAAGTTAATTACATTGGCAAATCAAAAAGAATAATGAAACGTGTATTTGTTGGTTAATGGAAACCTAAAATTAAGCAAGAAAACATGAATTATTTCCTTCTAGAAAGCTGCAGAGCACACCTCCCACTAGCAGTTTTGGGAATCTTTTCTGTACTGTGCTAAAATTGATAAATAATGAATGTAAGTTTGTACACTGGAAATTTCCTGATTGCATATGTCTTCATACGGTAGTACCCAGTTCAATCCTGTTTGATGTTTTCAGGTGAAAGCATAATCCAAAAGAACTAGCCACTAAAATAAATAGGGCAGAAATGCAACATGACAAACAGATAAGGCATATGCATCTAGAAATTACTTCTGTTGACCAAACCTCAAAGGTAATATGGGAATTTTTCCTCAAGAACAATCCCTACCTGTATATGCAAATAGATCACCTGAGTACCTTAACAGATAGCTAGGGGAATATTTTTTTTTAACTTCAACATACTGGTTTTAATCTACACGAGATACCTCAATAGATGGGGTGTGAGCTCACAGCTCAAAGAGGTGAGTCTCCTCATGCTTTTGTGTAACCAGACTGATTCTCCGTGGCACTGCAGATCTATATGCCATAATATAAACTTCAGCATTTGTCACAGCATGCAAAACTTTCACGGTAGATACAGAAGGCAAAAGCAATTTTTCCTGTATACACTACCGCTTTGTATCACTAACGAAAGAATAGGAAGGAACAATCTTGCTACTGTATATCAAAAGAGCTTACTGTCTGCTCCTTGAAATGTTTGGATATTAATAAATTCTGAAGTCATAGGTAACTAGACAAGCACTGTATAGAACTTCAGTCAGTGTCTTCTGATGTCAAGGACTTTCTTGATAGCGATAATTAAGTTTAAAATATTCCTCTGAGATCTTGAGATTCAACACTGAACTGCGATGGCTTCTGTACTGTACATGGCAGTTGTTCAGGGCAACTGGAAGTCTACTCCCTGAACAGCCACAACCTACTTTTTGTTTCAATTTGATCAACAGAGTGGTTGCCAGCAAAATCTAAGTTACGTATTAGCATAAATATATTAAGATCTGAAAGGGCTGCTATATACAGCACATGTAAATTATTTACATCTAGTCAACCCAAGTGACTGCAGACATTGTAAGAAGCACAGCTGCTGCTGGTGCTAGAACCTTGAAGCTGTTTCTTAATATGAATATTCATCACTACACTCTTAGAAGACTGTAGGGGAAAACATAGTCAATAAAAGTATATTCTGTGTTTTGTAATCAGTAAACAACGTAAGCAAAATAGTATGTGGAGGATATAGTGCAGCTGCTCTTTCCAAATGAATGCCTAATTGTGAAATATTTAGACCTCAGCACTATGATTTCCTTAACAATTCTTTTTCTTGTTAGGGTACATTGGACGTCCTTGTGCTTTATTTATATTTTCTTTTTTTTTCTCCTCCACTCACAGGGTCTAAAGCAAACAATCATAGGACAAGGGACTCAGATAAGGTAACTTAACAATAATCACCTACATTTACAATGCTTCTCATTCCAGGGCATTCCTAGACACCAGAGTCACAGCATATGTGGGAATTTCTCACTGATAAGCAAACTATACTTATGGCATAGGTGATTCATTTGCCACTGGCACTTTGGATTGATGGAGAAACCCATAATATGTGCGCTACTGTTTGAGTCCTGGCCCCCAGGCAGAACAGTGGTTTGAGCACTGAGCTCAGCAAAGTGCACTTTGGAACCTCACCAGTGAACTCTGTTACATTACTCAAGTTAACATTCCAGAACTTGTCAAGAACATAAAGCACATATGGAAGCAAGAATTCCTTGCAGCACAGAGGCGATTCAGTAATTGTGACTCACAGGTAATTTCCTAAACCTCTGTGGGGTCCACATGTAGTCCAGAGTAACTCATAACAACAGGGATGCCAAATAGCAACAGACATTTGCTTTCATGGCAGCACCTAACAAAATCTATGCTATAATGAAAACTCTCATTCCTAGATCTTACTATGCCTTTGAACATTCCAGTGTCTGCATTCATAAACAGAGTGAGTACGGACCTAGCACTTTTTAATAGCTTCATTCCTGTTCATTTCATATCGTTGTTCAGAAAAAGATTTGGTCTATTTAAATTATATTCTGTCCTAAGAAACAAATACAAGCAGTTTTATCTGTGCAACAATAAAAAAGATAAATTTTACTATTTCCAATACCTTCTAAAGCCTCTACAGGGATAAAAAGGTACTATTATTTCCAAAGCCACTTTTTATTTTCAGAAAATACATTATAGTGTTTAAACAATTTTTTATAGATCTGAGTGAGAGCCTAAACATCTCACTGACAAATTAGAATCTTAGTATTTCAGCAAAAAATATTAGGATGCATATCTTACTTTTATCCCCAAAAGAGAAATGTGCTTATATAACTTCAGGTATTGCAGTGATGAGGAATTTTTATTTATACTTGTAGAATGGAATGTGATTCCTTGACTTTCTAAAACATGAAATTCAAAAATTGTCATATATATAGTGGTAACTGCTGCATGAATCTTCCCAGCTGAAAAAGTAAAATCTGTACACAAGCAAATGTTGATGCTCACCAGGACAAAACAAGACTGAGGTGATGAACATTTAAAAGTCATGTGATCTCAAAGCACAACCACCTTTTTTTACTGAATTAGATCACCAGCTTTTATTTACAAGGAATCAACAGCTATTGTTACCAGAGACTACATTCTGAAGGACAATGTTCTTAATATTACTGGGAGCTTCTTTGATAATGCAAATATCCAGAAAGTGGATATTTACTGGGCATCACTTAGCACCACTGATTCACCGCTTATAATTTTGTTCACTTAAATCCTATCTTCATATAAAGGTCATGAAAAAAATAGTGTTTTGAAAGCTGTGATTTCTCAGTACCTGTTGACAATAGATTAATGTTCTATCAACTTTACTCTCTGTACTTGCTACCCAAAGTGTTTGCAAAGAATAACAGAGGGACACAGATACAAAACAAGACAGAAAGGGATGGGGGAGAAGCTACAAACAAGTCAGCTAATTGTTCTTGACCACTATTTTCTTTTTCCTGTACATCACACTTCAGGCGAGTTTCCACTCTCTATGAATTCCAATACACTTTCCCATTCAATGGACATGTTGAGCATCACCTTCTGGATCTTCAAAAGTCAATCACACAATCCCACTGCTCTTTCCATCATGCTGGGAGTGTCTTTTTGTCTGGCATTACTCACTGTGCTCTAGACAATGAGTTTCTGACCTGTACTAAGAATAAAGTCACACTCCCAGCCATCAAGAAACACGCTAACAGAATGCCAACTTCCGCGCACAGCCGGCTTCCCATGCTACCGAGATACAGTGCCAGATGTTCCAATAGATATTCAATGACTATGACATTTCATTTTTATTTATTGTCATTGAAGGGAATTATTATTATAGATAATTTTGAAATTATTAGAGCACATCAAATGATGTTTTTCTTCGTTTTTTCCTACTAAATGATAGTAGCGTAGAACATTTAATACGGCTTTACATCTGCTGTATCTCAAAATGTAACCAAGGAATTTAAAATTAATAAATAATGGGGATGTCTTGCCTTGACAAAGAAATATACTGTAGCTCTCCTTTTTCTTTGCTTTAATTTTAAAGAGAATAAATGCTGCAAGGCATAGGTATCATAAGGAAACAGCTGGATGAAAACCAGAAAGACAGACAACTCAGCCTGACTCTTCTGTAATGAGTTTTGAAGAAGGCCTTTCACACTTTCTATCCTTACAGTTACCATGCCATTTGCGGAGGGGGGGGAGGGGGGGTGGCAGAATTAAAACATTTCAAACATGTTTTCCTGGGGGAATAAATTGAGAAAAGAAGAAATATTTCTTTATAATGTGGATCTTTACACACACAATCCATACCCTTTTGTTTGTTTGTTTTAAACCCTGGTGATAATGGTTTTAGATTTAGTATTTACTTCAAGAGCTTGGAATGTTTGTATTTGGATAAGCAAAAAACGTGTTTTTTTCTGCTTACAACCAAGTAAAGCCGTAGCTACATTTGTTTCCTGAATCTTTCCAAAAAACCATTAATGTACGTCTATACATAACAAATATTGTCAATCCCAACAAAGGATAATCTATTGAATGATATGATTTTAACTGTTTTAATTCCCTTTACTAACATAAAGCAAATATTTAATTATAACAAGTGGCTAATCTGTTCCCTTTATTTTGTCTTAAGCCTGTATTCTTTGTTTTAGAATTTTCATTTTCTGAAAAATAGTTTTTAGCTACCTGTTCCTTATCAGCAACTATCCTTCTATTATCTGCTTTCTCTTTAATCTCCTGTGTTTGCTGTTCTTTTTCTCTCCCTTTATTTTCACTTTGCCCATCCCTGCTTTTCCTTCTCCACAGAAGCTTGTTTTCTGATCTGTTCAATAGAAACTTTCTCTGTAGTATTTACAAGGCCTCATTTTCAGCCAGATGTTCTAAGCATATGCTGAGGTGCCTCATGATTCAGATATTTACAGATGTTACAGAATTAAAATTATCCTAACACTCCTTTGGCATAGCTTATTATAGAGACACAGAGGCTGAGAAGTTCCAACCTCCAAATATGAAGGATCTCTACAAAGACAGAGCTGGAGTTTAACATAGCCTTTGTTATTTTGCTTTCATAGTTTAAATAGATAATAAATACAGAAAAGAAAAAACCTTTCTGATGCAACACAGTTAATGAGAGAATCTGGGCTAAAAGCATATGAAATGCAGACGGAAAATACACTTGGGTATATGCAATAAATCACAGATTCACTGAATTGTCAGGGTTGGGAGGGATCCCAGATCTCCCAGTCCAACCCCTCCACCAGGGCAGGGTCACCTGGAGCAGGTGACACAGGAGTGTGTCCAGGCTGGGTTTAAATTACCAGGGAGGGAGACCACACAACCTCCCTGGGCAGCCTGTGCCAGTGCTCTGCCTCCCTCAGTGTAAAGATCTTCCTCATGCCGAGGTTTTAAAGGTTTAAAAACTTCTCGTGTCTTAGCTCATGGCCTTGTCCTGTCGCTGGCCATGACTAAAAAGAGCCTGGCACCTGCCTTTGAGATATTTATATGCATTAATGAGATCCAGAGATCCCCTATAACTTCTCCAGACTAAACAGGTCCAACTCTTAGGCTGCTCAGAACTAAATTTTCACCAGCTAGAACGACCTTGAGAAAAAGAAAAAAACCAAACAAATAAAAAATTCAGCTTTAACTGCTTACAGTACACTGTGCAATGGAGTAAAAAAAAAAAAATCAAATAACGCTTTAGGCTTACTGGACAGAAAAACATTTATTTTTAACTTAAATAGAGCCTCAAATACAATCGAAGTTGAATTTTAAAAATAATAAAGTTTAGAAAAATATTTCTAAACAAAATGTAATTGTGACCCCATTTTTCAATAAAAAACTCTCTATTTTCATAGCCAATTACAGCTGCCAATTTAGCAGAGTCATTCAAGATGCAAGATGTTTCATTAAAGTAATAAAGGAAGGAAGACAATGATGTAAGATTGTTGAAAATACAGGTTGGCTGATTCCTTTCTGCAATTAATGAATGAATTAATTAAAGTTGACAAAAACCAAAACGCACTAGATAGCTCATCCAAGAAGCAGACCCAATTTGGCAGACGACTATAACCCAAAGACCATCTGAGGTTACCTGAAAACTAACGGGTCAAAAGAAAACATTTATGCCATGGGGATTGGGACTTGCACATTTCTGCTTTGATTGCAGTCACAAACAAGCACATTTGAGCGAGTTAAGCACAACTTCAGCACCAAGTGAAAGAGTTAGGGAGCCAAAGGGAGCCGAAGTGCCTTGGAACAGAAACTCATCAAACCTGCAGTATCCATTACTTTTTCCTGTGAAGGATTTGCTCACACACAAATACAGTACCATGGAAGATACTCACCATGGAACTATTGAGTTCTTGCTGCTACATGTTGCACATCTAGGATGAGCATGTTTGTACACCAGCTGTGGTCTGAGCTCTGAATTTTCTCCAAGTTTGCTGGCTCTGGGCTTGACAGTTTAGATTAACTCTTTCTTTCTTTAAACACCAATTCGGAAAAAAAATAATTTAGGTGCTAATTTCTCAGCCCAGACAGCAGCTAGTTAACTTGAATGGAAACACAGAAAAACTGTACTACACAGTAAAAGGGAATGCCTCAAGAGTTTCCAAATATAATCCTGTTTGCAGGTTTATCTTTGTTTTTGGTATTGTTTCTCGATGTTGTTTTTCCATGGCAAAGTTGTTTCAGAACAAACTTCATCAATTTTGCACTGAGAAATACCTCACAGACATGTTTATTTATAATTACAGTAATTTCTTGCTTAGATTAATGCTTTCTTTAAATGGCAAATTCTTACTTTGAGTGACAAATGATTTTGAGTAATTTGAGTGTTTGCAATAGTCTGCTCCCATTCCCTACACAGGTTTGTTTTCCCATTTGTCTCACCTCATATCTATCTACTAAAGAAAACAGAAAGTAGATTAAGGATTTCAACCTTGACTTTTCTTCATTTTCAGAAAAATTATTGCTTATGAATATTGTGGATCTTGGGAGTTACACTTCAGAACTTCACACAAATACTTTTAAGAAAGACACCACCACATCCTCCTGCGAGCTTCCAGACTGTTACATCTATGATAGCAAGGTAAGTAGATAACATTCCTTCATGATTGATAAATGTTACAAAAATCAGCGGTGCACAGGTTTCAGCAGCCAACTGGTGTGCAACACTGACACTCAAATTAAGCCAATTTTAATCAGAGTCAAAAACCATCAGGTTGATAATGGTAATTGATGACAGGTATTGATGACGGTAATTGATGACAGGTATTGATGACAGGTATTCTCTCACTGAGGAAAAAGATGGTCATGGCTGTCATCACTATGTGATTCCCTCCTGGATGGAACTGGACACCACAGGGGGCACCCATCACAATCTTTCCTGCTGGCCACCAGAGAACTCTCCTTTCTCTATTCTGCCCAATTTTCCCTAAGGCAATATGGACATAGTTGTATGTCATCACCTACAGGTCCCTGGAATAAAAAAAGTTTTGTGCATGTCCAGCTGCCTCAGCTTTGTGTTCTCTAGTTTGCTACATCAGTCCCTAAAATACATTCTTTATTTATTCTTCATCTGCTACTTAGGAGTCATTGTCTACTTCATATTTTCTGCAAAGTGGTCGGAAAAAAATACTTATTAGTAATTTGTACTAAGAGGTCATACTCAGGTTAATTCGCATTGCCTCTAGTTTCAAACCCAAGCAGGAGTGGCACATGGCTGCAATGAAGTCAGCAGAGATGGCAGCAACTAGTGCTGCCCTAGTGCTATGAGACTCCACAAGAACAAAGCACTTCATTTTAGTATTTGTATGATCAGAATGATGATATGATCATGGAAGCAAATTTACTGCTTTTGGTAGAATTTGCTCTCTGTGGATTATTTTAAAATATGGAATTTAGCTCCTTTTTTGTGACTATGACCTTCTGAGGTGAGTGTCTTGGTTGATGTTTCCTATGAACCCCAGAAGGTCATCATTGCAATGGATTTTGGGTTTTTTTTTCTTTTTTTTTCTAGGTCTCAAACTGATCACCTCCAACTTTAACGTTTAGGCCTAAAAGATAATGGTAATAAGACAACAGAGTGTGCAGGGTTTGCTCAGATGTTTGTCTACTTGTTCCTTTTTTAAACTGAGTGGAAGAAGGGAAAGATAAAAGGAAGAAAAATCAGTTATTCTTTCTCTCATGTGAATGCAGCCATGGGAAACTGTGCTTCACGGGTCGTGAGACTTAAATTACAAAGGCTAAAGGCTGGTTTCAGTCACCTCACATCACAGCACATGTCTGCACTTTTTAATTTATATTCTCCCCTCAGTTTACAGAAGGCTGTCTGAGATCAACAGCATCCTTTGATCTCCCTGAAAGTCACTTGTTGCTAGGTAGGGACCCCACATACACAGAGTCGTCTCTTTTCCCCTCCCAGTGCCCTGCTGTTTCAGTCTTTCAGTCGTATCCAATCCATCTTGTAGAGATACACACAAACGTGCTCTTCCTAGCCAGCTCAGCAAGCTGTCCTACCTGAAAAGCACAAAATGTCTCTCTGAAATGGCTTTTTAACAAGTTTCACAAGGATGCAAAATTACCTAAAACGATTCTGTAGATGGTCAGATGGAGCTGTCCACAACAGGCACCTGGAACTAACATGCAAGTGCCTCAAGCTAGGGAAAGCAAATTTGAGAATAAAGCATCTCTTGGAGAGCAATTGCCCATGTGTGTTCCCACTGTGAGAGATTCACATTTGTGAAAAGCAAAATCTTGGCAGGCAACTCCTTGATGTGCAGAAATTTGCAAATCATTTCAGTCTAAGCAATTTTCCCATCCTTACCAGAGAGCTCTAAGGCTGCAATTGTACCCTGATAATCATAGCTACTGAATTCCAAGCAAAATGAAATTTCAGCACAGTCAACACTGCTATATGCTAAAATGCTTAAGAGAAATGGCATTTAATTAAAACATCCAGAACGTTTGTAGCTAATGCATCAAACTAGAAACCTAAACCCAGGATTAATGGAAGTTTTAAACTGGGATTAAACAACATGAAGATCTGGCATTACTCTGACAAGATTGCAAAACAAAACAGTGCTCCTCCATCTAGCCCCACACCAAAATGTGAAATTAGAATAAGTGATACTACATACGCTTCTCTTTCATATCTCTCTTTAGATATCTCACTGCTTAAGAAACAAAAGCTTGCCCAGGAATAAACGTAAAAAGAGGGTTTAAATGTCAATATTTTGTAAATGTAAGCTCAGTCATGCAGCACATTTCTAGCACTCACCAGAAGCACATGTTCTCAAAAATAGTGAAAAGTAAATGAGTTGTGTCATGGGTTTATCCCAGGATGGTAAAACCTCTGAACTAATCGTGTCACTGAGACCAAAATGAGGAAAAAAAAAAAAAAATTCAGAGCAGAATAACATAAAATAGAGCATGTTGTGAGCGAGTGTGAAATGGCTTAGTGAGCTAAGAGAATTGCTTATTTATTAGTTAAACTGTCCTGGCCTCAGACAGTTATTCTCGACCTCTTTCTAGGATTTAGAAACAAGTAGGGAAAGAGCAGGATATTACTTACACAAATTGTTACTTCCTTTGCATATGACAGCGCACCTTCTTGCAGTCTTAAACACCAGACCAAATCCTAGACGCCGATATAAATTTGGGCAATCAAGTCGCTTGAAAATTCTGTCTGAACAAACTCCTGCATGTGACTGAGATAAACTCATTCCTGCACTTGCACGGCCAACTGAGGTGGAAATGTACCTATTCTCAAACCAATACTAAAATATCAATAGAAAGCACCACACTCTGGAGTTGTTCACTTTCTCCAGAATGGCAATTAGAATAGTTTTGTATTAATTTTTTTAGCATTAAGCTTGTCAGATGAGCAATGCAGCCACAGATTTCAAGTATGAAGGAGTCCAATGGAATGGAAACTACTTACTCAAAATCTGAATGGAGCTGCAGCTTTTTACATGAGATGGTGAGGTTCCACAGATAAGGTTCCTATATGTCTCTAATATGGGGAAAAAATGTTAACATGGTTAAATAATTCTTTTTCCATCTTAGATTTCTGGGGTCTTGAAACCTTTTATAAGAAATGCTTCTCCTACCCACTCGCTATTTTTAATGGTTTTCCCACAAAGTGCTACCTACTGCCTCCTATTCTTTTTTTCCTTATAATTTAACTATTTCCCAAATTTTTAGTCAACAGTAACATTATGGAAGATAAGCAACTAATGATCAATTTTTAAAAGATTACAGGGTTTAAGCCTTGGAGACAGGACACAATAGCATGCAGTATGTAATTTTATCTGTGAGACACCCATTTTCTATTGTTAAACTACACTATATAAAAGGAAAAAGTTCACTGTAAGCACGGTTATTTCATCAAACAAAACACTCAAGGATTTTTAAGGTGCAAAAAAAATTGCAAAATCATATGCCATAAGGCTCTAACCATGCTGGAAAAATAAAACCAAATTCTTTTAGAATATTGTTTTACTTAAGGAGTGGTAGTTATAGGATGTCTGAATGTATACAGGCATCAGCCTCCTAATGATTAGCACAGTTTCATTGACAGGCTCGGCTGCAGAATCACAAAGCAAACAAAAATTGCAGCAAAATAGAAGAAAATATTTTTCTTTCAAGAAAAAAGTTTAATGGATGTTTTGCCTGAGGAGCTGATGTCAATGGCTTCTCAGTAGACGATTCTGCGCTGCCAGGAACCACAGGAGTGTACAGTAAATTTAATAATGGCCCTGTGCCACCCCATGGTTTATACAGCTACACAGCAGATCCCCAGCCAGGCACAGGCTCTGCACATTCAGCACGGGAAACTGAACATTTCAGAGCCATGAAGGCCTGGGTCTCATCAGGCAGAGACAGCACTTGTGGTTGTCTACTAAGATAGCTGCCTCTTAGAAATCCATCTTGCTTCCAAGGAATTTAACACAGCTTTATCAATAAATTCAATCACAGCAGAATTTCGCCCATAAACAAAGTTACTGAAATATGCTAAAAGGAAAAGGAGATCTGGAAATATTTGAGAAAGGATAAAAATGAAGAAAATGTAATATCAGGAGGACTTTTTACAACATCTGATTGATCACCATAGTAGTCTCTCCCAATTTAAACACACAAAACGAAACAACAGCTACATGTTGCAAAGACAGGAATAAAAAAAACCAAAACAAAGAAACCCATGCCAGGAATACTGATATCAGAGCATGCCATCTGAGTTACAATTGGCAATAATTGCCAGTCTCTATTCCGGAACATTTTAATTTACTCATGGCAAATTGACATTCAGAAAGGTAGAAAAAATTATTTCTTACTTTTAAAATCAGCAAAGAAATTGCTTCCAGTCTGATCTTTACAATTGACTAACCCCAGCATAAACTCAGGGCAAATATCAGCACTGAAAGGAGGGAGTTTTCAGAGGTGATGCTTAATCATGATAACCACAACATCGTGGCTTACTTATTTTGCTGTCTGCAGAACTGATACATATGTTCTCATGAATAAATTCATTGATCTCTCTCTCCAACGTTAATATGAACAGACATCATGATACAGAAACATATCCATTTGGGATGCTCTAAAGCCTTCAGGGAAAAAGCGCACATAAAAATAGGCATGGAAGATGAAAAAGTATTTTGTTATTATCACCATTTTCAAGTGAATTGATGAACTCAGACCTCAAACATCATTATATACTTGATGTTTTTCTCAAAGAGGTATGAAATATTGCTACTAGTTTGGGGTGGACAAAATTTTTCATTGTCATGTTAATGCTGACATATCCTCTACATGTCGGACACATTTTCCTTGAAAAGTTACACTCTTCAATCTGCTGGGTAGCAGAAATCACTGTCTGTATACAACACCACGATAGCTCAGATGAACAGTTTATTTATTTGTGTCCCACTTCTATTCTACAGGAATGCATGCCAAACTCACTCTTCCTATGCAGGCAGAAGAGCCATCATGGGTGGTGAGCAAGAGTGCACCTGTGAATCCCAGTGATGACCCAGGTTAATAAAGTCAGAGCCAGAATAAAACTTTTAATCTCCTTTTTGAGTCCACACTCTCCTTGAATTGTTTTGCCGTCCTGGAGGCTGGGGGCAAAGGGGAGATTTCCTGTTCTGACAGGGCTATTGCAGTCTATCTTCTTACGGTAATTACTCTGGCTTTCTTTTGATATACTGAATTTTGACTTAAGGCCTTTTTATGCCACTCCAAGAGGAAAAAAATAATAAAGGTCTTAAAGTGCTTGAAAACAGCCTCAAGTCCAGTCATAAATAACTACAGAATTACAACCTAAATGTTTACTAAGCTGAGGGAAGAGATAAATCACATTATATCTAAATGGAATAAATATACTAATAAATAGAAATTTTGGAGCACAGATGGCAGTAGAAATAAATATCATCACAAACCTTTTCCTTTTGAAAGCTGATTTAAAGTTAACATAAATGATGACACAATCATATTTTAAGGACAAGTGTAGGTTAAACAATTTACATATATTAAATAGCTAAGCCTTGGCCACAAAAAAAAAAGAGGCAGCCTGGACAGGACTGTTTATTCTTCATGACCATTAGGCATTTTTCTTGCTCTTTATAGCAGACTGGTATATGAAGCCTAATTATTATATGTTATATATCTATCTATCTATATATATGCATATATATATCTATCTTAAAGAATTTTATTACTGCAGTGAGATTTACAGAGGATTTTATGCTAAAAGCAATATGCAATGACTACTGCAAACACTGGAGTGGATTATCATGGCTCTCCTTTGTGCCTTGGCAACACACAACCAAGATATATTTATGGAATCGCTGCCACTTGCATGCTCCAAACCACATGCTCCCACGGAACAATGAAGAACGTTAAGATTAAAAAGCAAATGAAGGTTAAATCCTAAAGGTCTTCAGGGAGCTCTGGGCTGCATGTTACTCCTTTTATCAGTTTTACTTGCCCACAAAGATGAAGACTCTTCTCTGTTAAAAAAGTCCATCTAATGAAAAGCCTGAATTTTCACACAACTGGACATGTGCAATGTGCAACTCATATTAAACCTCATCTTTGGATTGATAGCTTTTTCATCTTGAAGCAGGAAAAAGAAAATAGACGAATCATTCACACTGTCAAAAACCCCAGAAACTCAGCTAAGAATTTCACATTAGGGAGACATTTTAATGTGAAAAGAGGGTTACTGGTGTATATATCTCAGTCAGAGCAAAAAAAAAAAATCCAAAATGTTGTTATTGGTCCATGATTAAATTCTCCCCCTCCTTTGTTTCTTAAAAAAACCCCAAACAAACA
>VZRN01002870.1:1215455-1283987 GCA_013397935.1 Dasyornis broadbenti | reverse complement strand
CAAACAAACAAACAACAACAACAAAAAAAAAACAAAAAAGCACCCCCACTTATTTTCTATTAGACTGGTGAAAAAAGAATTTATTCAGAATCACTTAACAGTGATACAAAGGAATAATTTTAATTATCTTTGAGAGTATATTAATCTAGAAGTTTGTGTCTTCATATGAGACCCCTTTTATAATTCTGTACCTGTTCACATTTTTACTCACATAAACATACATATTAAATTTAATTTTAGAATATTCACACAATGGAATAGTATTTGCCAGTGTACAGGTACTTCTCAATATTCCATATTTCAGTTTAAATAAACCTAAACATGAACAAGGGCTTGTTTACAGATATCCTATGGAGTTTTTTCCTCACACTTTCTATTATTCTTAAAAATAGATAGGCCTTATGCCCTTTATAGTTAAGATCACTTAGAAATTTCCTTCAAACTGCCCAATATTGCCCTCAATTTATCACCTAAGGCTCTTCAGCTGCCAACAGCTATATGGAAGGTTGATTCCCTACAGACTTCCACATTATCTCTTGCTCTTTCTTGGTTAAGCTTTCCAGTTTTAAAAAGTGTTTAACACACAACTCCACCAATATTTCCGCATCAATAACATACTATGAGCAATATTAATCTCTGTTCCCAGCATCTCCTCCCTATATTAATTATTTCTGGCATACCAAGCTAAAGATGTAGCTCCCAAGATCTTGGCTTAGGATGCAGAGCTGGTCTAAGAAGTTTAAGTCTGAAATTTGCTCCAAACTGGTCCCGCCACAGCCACCACAGTTGTTCTGGTGATACTGAATGACATGATGTGACTTAAAAATATCTTTGCCATCCCACTCCACCAACACCCCCATTTTGGAAGGTACATGGGACCAACAGTTTATAGAAACTGAAAAAAAGAAAGAACAGAATTCCTACTCTTAGAGAGTTCCTATGTAGACTTACACTATAAGGCTGTTAGGGGGATTTTATGTTTCTACTTAAGATGCTGTCCCTCTCTAAATGTAAAGTCTCTCCAGTTTTCACTTTCAAAACTGACATTTTCCAAAGCACTGAAATTCAACAATATTTTTTACAACACAACCTTAATCCTGATTTCATTCTCCCTAGAAAACTGGGCTGAGAAACAAGTTAAAGCTATTCCTTAGACAACTTATTTATCTTCTAATCAAGTGGTTAAAAAAAAATACACAGTGCAGAAATTCTCAAAAGAAATATGTTTTCTACATATCTTAAAGTACAATACACTGCATTTCTGTTATAGCTTTATGAATCAGCTTTTCCCTGTTGTCTGGAATGCAGTATCATACACATAAAAAGGTTAATCTTCAGAGAAAATATCATCTCTTGGCCCTGTGCATTTGTTGGAGTCACACAAGCTTTCTCTGAAGTTCCCTGTCATCCCAGTAAAGCTGCTTTAAGTACTTCAAATTAAATATCACTAGTATTACATGTTGGTAGCAAGTACAGGCCAGAAAAAGCTTTGGGGTAGAATTTCAGGGGGGATTAGGATTACTTTTGCTCTGTAACATGTTGCCCAAATTATGATTTTAAAAACTATTCAGGCCCCAGTTGTACAGAAATTCAATCTACTCAGTTCTGAAAGTATCTGAACTTGATCTGACATGCCACTATTGGTCCAGCAAATTTGCAAACATTTAGCATTTATTCCTGGTAGTGCTTTCAATTAAGGATATGTTATCATTTGAATATTTCCTCCTATGAAGACTTCTCCTCAGGGATTACGTGGGAAACCTATTAAAATGTGTCCCCATCCTTTCAGCACGGAAAAAAGAAAAGACTGAAGAAAACAGGAAAGATTGGAGCACAGTGCTAATGCAGAACTTGGCCAAGGAGCCACACTTGCTACTGGAACAGAGGAAAATTCATGACCACAATCAACCTATGGCTAAGATAATACATTTTGGTGATCTGGAAGATAGGATAAAAAGGAAAAGAAAAGGAAAGTAGAAAGAATTTCAAGCAATTTAAAAATCTCTGGATTTTATTTCAAGAACTAATACTTGAAGGAGAGGGAAAATACTATGACCCTCTACATGACTTTGGATTTCAACATATTACAATCAAGTCATTCAGCTGGTGATTTGAGACTCAGATTGTAACTGAATTTCAGTTTGCTGGCAGAAAGAATCTGTCCTGTCTAAAGATTAGACCATTGACCTGATTAGAAGTTTTCTTAAGATTCACACTCTTTAAAAGGGAGAGGATTTTAAAACATCAAAACATACTGTAGTGAGGACTTCCTTATATGGTAAAGCAGACTCCAAGTTTGAGATGATTTGCAAATGGTATCTGTAAATATTAATGCACTTTGACATTGAATATTGCATATCATACATTTTAAGTGTTTTTTAGTGTGTGGATGTTTACAGTGCAATGATGTGCTTCTGAATATGTCTGTTTTCAATTCAAAGTGTGGCTTCAATTAAAGAGAGTGATAGCATAAAGCTCAGCAGCATGAACATTCCTCGAGAATTAGCACAAAATTGACATGCATCCTTAACTCAACCTTTTAATTTGGTTTGTGGGCACCAAACAGCTTCAGGAGCTTCAGCTATTCTTCACCCTCTTTTCTACAGTTCCAGCTCTCCAGTACCCAGCCTGGCTATTGACTGCTTTTAATACAGACCGGTTTTCCCCAGGCTCAGACTTCATTTTGTAGTTGCCTTCATTAAGCAACTAGACATTAAAACCATGCAAGATTCCTTCAGTCCAAGGAGCATTGCTTCCCTCAGTATTTTTTTCCATACTGTTATTACTGACTCTGTTACCTTCTTTCATAATATCCTAGAATACCCAACCAGAAAAAGGCTATGAAGAATTCCAACCGCAGCACCACTACACAAGATTGATAAGCCTCAGTTAAAATGAAATATTGAAGGATCTTAAACATTGCAGGTGACATTGGGAGAATAAACACCCTTCTAGACGTATGTGCTAAGGAAAATATGGATATTTCACTTAGATGCTGGTCAGGTGGAGTGGCAGGCCCAAAGTGGCCAAAACAGGTGCAATGTCCATTCTGCAGCATGGGAAAAAAATCATGAAAGCTGCAAAAACGTCTGTATAATGCATCGTTCTCTGTGCCTTTAATTTGGACTCTGAAACACTTCAATTTATCTATCACATTCAGGGCATTTTCTTTATTCTACTTTTAATAGAAAAGTTTTCTTTGTCTTAATCTTCAGAAGGATCTGGCAAAAAGGAACACACAGAAGACTGTGTCAAGAGACTGACCAAATCTTGTTTTGCAGTGAGTACAGGAATGCCTCATATGTGTGCAGTTCCTTTGAATCTAACCCACCTATGCAGCTGTCAAGCCAGAGCACATGCTGAGGAAGAACAGGTTGCCTTAGCAACCCCAGTCCTGTTGTAGAGACTTCAGAAAAACTGAATAATTTTATCTTTCTGAAGCACCATTGTGCCATTGTGCTTAAATGCCTCACACATAAAATAGACATACATTACCAAACTATCCACATACACTTTGAGCTATTTTCACGCTATGGGTTATAGAAGACTCTGCTTGGGAAAGCTTTTCTTCTTCTTTCTTACCATTTGTGACCCTTGCAGCCGTCATCTATTAAAAAAGGTAGCACTTACTCATTGCCTTTTTTTTGGGTTTGTTGGATGTGATTGACTGACACCATTACAGAGTTAAAACTTTTGCTCCAGCTGTGCCACGTATAATGATTAATCTAGCTCAGAAAACGACCAGGTACCTAAAATTGATTTTAATATATGATATTGTTGGGATGTTCAGAGAAATCTGTGAGAAGGAATAAAGACTGCACTCGGGCAGAATGCTTATTACTGTGAATAGCTTTTGGCTACACAAATTTCAGGTCTGAACTGTACATAATATGCCATTAAATTGTAATAATTGAAAGTTCTAGAGAAAGGAATCTAACGATACCCAACAGAACAATTTTAGTTCCATGAGAATATATTTAATTAACCCTTAATCATTTTCACCTTTATGACACTGGATACAGTTATAGGATTTGATTTACAAAATTATTATGCCATTAATAAGAGAAAGATATTATTGACATACCAAAATCCAATTTAATTACTTCCTTGATTCCTCCAGAGGCAGAGAGAAGCTTGCAATTTTCTGACACTATGTTCCATTTTTAATATTGTGAAATAAAAAAAATCTCCGAGTAGGCCAGAAATGTTGCATAATTGCTTCTGTCTGAGCTACAAGCACAACCATACCAACGTATTTTGGCTACCTTGAAAGTTCTTTTTTGGCTTTCTCTGTATCAAGTATCCCACTTAATACTTTACTTGTTACTCTTTGCTAGAAATATTCTTGCTTGAAAAAGCTTCTACAGTGGCTGGCAAACAATTTGCTATCATTTTCATTTTTTAAAGGTACAGTTTGCAATGCATTTAAGAAAATGGAAATTCCTCACTTATTTTAGGAATGGACAGCTCATCTAACTGACCACTCCACAATTTGTAAGTAAACAAGAATAAAATTCTTAAACTTGTTTTCAAACTGTCAAGAAAACCATGCCTGTTCACTTACTTGATTAATAGACTGACATATCTCAGCAAAAAGCTAAAATTTACATATTTCAAAATTTACATACTGCAAAATCCACACAAAAGAGAGGATAAAAAAACATAGCAGAGCTGGGACAATAAAAGCTTGAAAAAATGTCATCATCTATGCACCGAGCTCCATAGCTCTTCCTGAAGCACCATGTGCTGCCATATAATATCACAGAGGCCTGATAGTTCAAGGTGAAGTCTATCCTGATCAGGTTTACAATAAAAACAACAAAAAATAACTAACTTTGGTTGACAGCCATGGCTCACAGGCAACCCTTTCCTTGCTCTTTTTACAGTTTTTCTAATTCTCCTAAACACCTCAACTTCTCTGCATTTTCAAGATGAGTATAAAGTCCTACTTCCTTTGAAATTTATACAAATTAGGGCACTGGTATTTGTCATCAGAAATTCCAGATATTCATTGTAGAGAGATATCAGAAATTATAAGCTGAACAAATTGAGATTTCTTCAATTAGTTCATTCCACCATCTTAGCCTGCATTGTAATTTTGTGCACAGCTATCTTTATTTCTCATGTGTAAAGCGAGTCTCAGTGGCAAAATAATCATAGAAAGTATTGAGACTGGTGTATTATCAGGGGCAAATTTTTTTCATTCTCAGCTACTGCAGATGAAAATCAAATGTGTTTTAAAGTACACTTGAGGAATTTCCTATCCCTTTTCTTCATAGCAGGTTATATGTTTATTGGTAGCTAGCAACTACAAAGTCTGAGCCAGGAATATGTAATATTATTTTGGAAAGTACTACTGACAGTGGATATTATGGTTAGTTCAGCTTTTGGTCACTGGATTAATTAAGATTCTTTATTTTGTATATATCCTGCTCACAAAAGTAGCATTAAGACTGATTTTACACTCTAGGTGTCAAAAGGTCCAAAAGATGCACTATTCCTAACAGTTAAATCAATTAATAAATGTGAAGGAAATCTATGCAGCAAAATGATTTAAATCCATCTTTTGTGCAATCGACTGATAATACAAAGTGAGTATTACCCTTGTTAGCAATCCAGGAGAAGGAAGACATTGTGAGAGAAGAATGACTACCCAATTCTCAATTGCATACAAGAGCTCAGAAAACTCTAAGAAGACAGTGGCATATATGAAAGAAAATAATAAATACTCCTATTTTTATACGCTATAAATACAGTGTGTGATTTTTTTGAAATGTGTATGTACACATGTAAAACATTAAACACTGCCAGCCTCAGGATATCCATATGTGCACTTGTGTGCAATATTGAATTACCTGCCTTGCATCTGGGCTATTACATACTCACTACTTACAAGTTCCCAAAGCAGAAGACTCTTGTTTCATTCAGTGTGAGAATGTGCCTGTTTAGATCTGAGTTGTGCAGCGAAGGTGGCTGGTGTTTATAAAACCACTCATTTAATGCTGAATGCTGACTCAATATTTAGGAGTTCTGTGGTTCAAATTGTGCATCAGTATTTCCTAATATACTCTCCAAGCACTACACTTTCAGTTCCTTTTGAAATTTTTATCATGTCAAATGCTCTATTATCCAAATCTCCCAAAAACTTTAACTAATGTATTTTTACCATGTCTTGTTTCTAATAATTTCCTCAGCAACAGTCCACTGTTCAGTGTGTTCAATATGAAATAATTAGGATTTGTTTTACTAGAAACACACATGTTGTGGCCCCCATTGCGGAAAAGGGATTAGGAAAGTCTAGACACCCTTGGAGTTTAATCCAGCAAGGAGAGGTAAAGTCTTACCTAAAAGACATCTCTGTAATACAGGCAAATATAAAAACCCCAATGTTTTATGTGAAGCCATGTCTTGTAATACTGACACAGTTCTCCATTTAAATTAGGACTTTTGATTTTTCTTGATAAAGAGCAAAAATAAAACAGAAGAACCTTTAAAAAGTTGTTTTATACTCACAGAGGTTGAGCATGTTGAATTCCTAGCCAGGAGAGACTGCAGGGTGAAGCACTAACCCCTCAGAACTCAATTTCAGTTGAAGTGTTGACATAGTGTTAGTTAAACCATCGCGAGTACAACGCCAATACATTATTCCTTTATGGCAACAGACAGTACTAAACTTGCCCTGTAATCTGGCACAGAACATTTCTATACTAATGCAATGGCAATGTTATTATGTCTGCTATTTTCTATGCCATAATAGCAGTACTTGTTTCCACAAATGTGCCATTACATTCACTAATATGGCTATACTTAAAGACTGCCCGAGTAAAAACTGATGCAAACTTATAGAAAGCAGATAATCTCTTATAGATTTGTTTTGCTGTGCCAGAGTAATTTTCAACCCTTCTTATAAAAAAAAGCTGAATTCTCTGGGAGGATGGATTTCGCTGCATAATCTGCTGTTAGATATGGTTACTATGCTCATGACGTATTTCCTCAGAGGAGATGCATCCATTTGTAAGAACAGCCGTTAACTGTCCTTTAAGTACAGTCTCTTTATGATACCATTTTGTAGGAACAGCCACTACTGGTCTGCTTTACACTAATCAGTGTAACACTTCCATCTACCACATCTAAAGAGCATTGGTGTCCCGACTCTCTAAGTGTCATATCACATCAAAAGAAAAAAATAAACTGTATGGTGTCTTGGGGTCAAAACTTCTCCTGCCTTTTTCATCTTCCAGCAGACAGGACACTGCAGCACACTGAAAGTTCCCACCTCTGCCACCATGAAGGCTTACGGTCTACAGGCACTTCATACTCACTGGAGGGGACTACTGAGTTTTGCAACCAAGAAAAACTTGTGTGATGGGTGTTTCTGACTAAAACTGTAAAATTATAGCCTTACACTTAGCTGGCTGACGTCTTTTTCCATAGGAGTGCCTTCCCTAAATTTCTCCTTCTTCCCTAGCAGACACACAGAGGACACTCTTGGACTAGGAAAGGAAACAATCTGCCTCACATGGTGCTTATTTTGAGAGAACTTTAAAAAAAAAAAAAAAAAAAAACTTCATTTTCATTTCCACATTTTCACTTCCAATAATACACAGAACAGCACAGGAGTAGTAATCTGTTGTTATCAGAAAAATTAAAGAAATATCTTGCATAGCATATTAGTAGAATGTATTATAACACTTTCCAAAAAACTACTTCTTTCATTATTTCCTCCACCCTTTCTGTTTTGGAAATTTAAGACAAGAATGATACATGTGAAACATTTGCATTGTAAAGCCCAGGAATGATGTACATCAGATCTTCATGCTCTGGGGTTACTATGGAAAATACATTGAAAGTATCAGCTCAAATACAGCAAGATAGTTTGTGCATATTTATGCAAATTGCAGATGATACAAAGCTGAGAGGAGTGGCTGATAGACCAGATGCATGTGCTGCCATTCAAAGGGATGCTGACGAGCTGGAGAAGTGGACTGACAAGAACCTCCTAAAAAATTGCCAAATCCTGCACCTGGGGAGGAATAAACCCTCACATCAGGACAAGCTGGGGTCTGACCAGCTGGAAATCAGATTGGCAGAGAGAGATCTGGGCATCCTAATAGTCAACAAGTTGCACATGGGTCAGCAATGTGCTCTTGTGGCAAAAAAAAAAGACTAACACTGGCTGTTCGTGGCAAAATGTTGCAGAAAGGTTGAGAGATGTGATCCTTCCACTCTACTCAGCACTGCTGAGATGCATCTGGAGCAGTGTCCCCTGGTGCTGGGCTCCCCAGTGCCAGAACCACATAAGAGCATAGGAATAAGCCCAGCAAAGGGCTACAAAGGCCATCAAGGGCTCTCTCATATGAAGAGAGGCTCAGGAAGCAGGGATTGTTCAGCCAGGAGAAGAGAAGGTTCAGTGGGGATCCATCAATGTTTTAAAATACCTGATGCATGTGAGATAAAGAAGACAGATTTTTCTCAGATAGAACAAGAGGCAATATGCAAAAACTGAAATATATAACATATCATTTAAACATAAGGAAAATATTTGTACTCTGAGGGTAAATGAGCACTGTCACAGGTGTTTCAGAGTGGTTATGGAGCCTTCATCTTTGGAGGGGATGACCCAGACAACCTCTACCATCTAACTCTGCGGGTTGGATTAGCAATTTCCACAGGTCCCCTCCCACCTTGGCCCCTTTGTTACTGAAATTTCTGCTTAGATATGTCCCCTAAGAACTCGTGGAACAAAACAGGGTGAGGTGTGATGGCTTAAATCTTGGCTGAGGGTGAAACACTCACCCAGCTGAATACTCACTCTCTTCTCTGACATTGATGTTCCCTCTGCTATTTCTCTCACTTGTTTTGTTCCCTCCTCCTTCATCTGTCCAGCGTTTTGGCAAGGATAGCACACTTCATAGTGTCTTCATAGAGATACCACCAGCTTGGCTGAGGAACTTAGTTACATTTAACTGTTTCTCTTATTACCATTGACACTTATTTTTGAGTGGTCAATTTTTGGGTTTGACAACAAAAAATCCCTGTCTCTGAGATTTTGATGCCTTGAGTATTCCATTTTACATAAAACAGTATATTCACATGTAAAGTGAGCCAAGGCCTGCCTGAGTAGCAATACTGGGTTAAATCTGAGCTTCTGTCAACCAGCATTGCTCCACGCACAATCTGCAGTGGAAACACGCTCAGGAACGTGCCTACGTTCTTCCTGAAGGGGATGCATTTTCAGCAACAAGCAGGTGCTATTCCAGACCTGTCGCTGAGATAATCTTTCCTCACATGAAGGGAATTTGTCTTATTTAAGTGCTGCGAAGTTTAGTCTGTGGTGTGCAGCCTGTGCCACTTTTCAAAAGCTGTAGTAACATTTCATCATTTCTCTTCCCATTGTGCCCTTCCCAAACACAGCAGAGAGCAGGCTCGAAGCATTGAGATGACATTGACATCATCATTTTTCCTCCTTTCCAGTATATTTACCTTTATGAAAATTCTCTGTTGTCAGATGTGCTTTGCAGATTTTTTGGTATCTGAACTAATCTAAGAAGCCAAGATAAAGCAGAAATCAAATGTATTATATTTGCTAGACTCTGCATTCTGTTGCAAAATATCCATACTGAGGATAAATTTGTATTTCATTCCTGTGATAAAAAAATATTGTAGAAAAGATTTATCTGTAAATAAAGTAAGTATTTTTAGCAGCCATCTACTGAAAGGACTCCTTTACCGTCGTCAGAAATAGCATATTGCGAAATACCTCAACTGTGGGCAATGTAGCCCATGATGTTACTATACAAAAGACCCTTCACAGGCTGGTAAAAATCTTTCTTAAGTAAGCTCATCAATTTGCCAAATTAATGCATTAGTTGTCACTTGAAGAAATAATTCACACAATATTGGTCCACACAACAATTACTACAAAAAAATGTATAAACAGAGTTTTCCCTTTGTTAAATGCTATATGTGTAACTTTAGTTACTTTTGAAACAACTCAAAGAATCACAAAGAAGAAATAACAACTTAAAAACAAAACAGAAACAATTTTCTCTTGCAGCAGAGACGGGAATGAAACTTTAAAAAATATATGTTTAGCAATATGACTAACCACATACATTGCTGGGAAGTGCAAACTCATATACATAAAGTAAACCCAAACCTTTGCTCAAATCACTGAAGGTTTTTTGATACCGTATTTCATTTCTACCATGAGAGCAACTGCAGAGAGGCAGAATGGGTTCTTTCAACCTTTCCCTAGTTTTCAAACAAAGGAACTTTCATGGGAATAAATAATTAGGTTTTACATATAGTTAAATTTCTACCTTGTGATAAATACAATTTGAGCCAAAAGCTTTCCAGATTATAAATATTCTGCTGTTTTAGGGTTTGTCCAAGATGATGCACCTTGCTGTAGAGCAGAGAACCAGAGCAAGACAGAAAAATCCAAAATGCTTGACTAGACCTTAAGGAAATTCCATCTTCACATGGATATAAAAATGTGCAACATTTGGATATCACAAATGTGATGAATTGAAAACAAAACTCAGTAGCTCACTTTTATCATTTACCGTGGAACATTATGGCTCTTCCATTATTATTCCACCATAACTTCTGCATAATTCTATTTAGATCAATAAGGTTAGATTGGAAAAAAACCTACATTATAAAGCTGGTGGATCAGGACCCTTATTTTTGACACATTTAAGCTTTTCCTGAAAGAGCAGATGGTTGCTGTGTGTTATTCAGATGAAATCTAAAAGAACTAAAATACTCAGCATGCTTTTATTATTGGCATGTTTAGTATGTCACCTAAAGAAATCCACAAAGGGAGATAATAAGCCTTCTCAACTGTTTCACAGTAATTATAGCCCTTGTGATAGTGCTACATTAAGATAACAAAATGTAAAACGTTTTCAATCATGAAAAAAATCCATTTGCAATATTTATGCAGGAAAGGGACTACATCAAACAGGTAACCTTCAGTATATTAGACTTGGAATCAAGTGTAATAAAACCAAGTTCTGCCTGTGCTTGAGACTGCACACTGTCCAAAATTTATGATGAATATTCTTTGTTCTTACCATGAGCCATACAAATTTTCACAGGGTTTACCAGTCCATTTAAATAAGTAATATTAAAACATCATAAAGCTTCAGGCATTTGCTTCAAATGTTGCCGTGAAGGTCTCATGTGTTCAGAGGAGCATTTTTTCATGTACTTACGGTCATTGCATAGTGGTCCACTAAAGGAGGTCATGCTACAGTCGCAACTGAATCCATCCCACTGCTGTAAGCACACGCCCTGGTTTGCACAGGAATCCTCTTGGCACGTTGTGCTGGGGCCTAATGAGAACACACAGAAAAGGACTTGCACTTCGTCTTCCAAAGCAAGGCACTTCTCAGTGGGTCACATTGAGTAGTTGCCAACATCTCAAATCAAATGAGCAAAGAGTTATCAAGTCAAACGCACATAAACTTGCTGGTTTTGGAGCAGCATGTAACATTAAAAGGGGGGGTTTGCTTTAGTTGTAGGATTGCTATGTCAAACACATAAGAATGCACAAAAAGGAAGCAGAATTATTCCAGGTACAGTGGGAATGTTAACTTTGTTGTCAGTTATTTGTTAATCTCATGTCAGACCATTAACTGGCTAAACATTGTCTAACAACTTCATTATTTCTTCCTGTAAATACATTTCAAACAGCAAAGCCAGATGCCACAGGAATCAAAACTCTGGGATATGAAAGATTGGATAATGAAGTAAAAAAATGAAACGAGTTTTAAGAAATAATAAAATGAAGCTACACTATGACAATTATTTTAATCCCACAAATAATTTAAAATTATTTAGGTCTGAAATTCAGGGCAGTTTGGGATTCTTTGGCAAGAATGTTGACAAGAACTGACTCACATGCTTTGGGGATCCCATGCAGGTTCCTTTTCAAAGGGGAATGAAGAAAATCAGACTACTAATGAACTGGCATGCTAAAATGTGACATACACATGAAAAACAAAGCTACTCTATTTCTAGAGAATCATAACTAGACTACTGAAATATAAAGAAATTTCAAAAAAGAATGATCAAAGCACTAAAGCAATCACTATACAAACATATTCAAGACTGAAAGCCTTTATGCAAGCAATGCTGGAAAATGAAGGTTCATTCAGCCCATTGTTTTAGAGGTGCGAAAGACAAAACCAGAAACAAAATAACACACTTTAGTTCTGAAATGTACAGAGCATTTATTGCAGAAATCCAACTGTGCATTGGGGGTTTCAGTCTTGTTTGATACACACAGGGCTATCTACCTTGCAAATCAGCTTTCATCAATGCAACTTTGTCAGCAAAATAAAAAAGCAAAATATAGTAAATGTTAGTAAGCAATATTGAAATGGCAGCAAACACAGAAAAAACCCATTCAGAATAAAGTGCATGCTGCTGTTAAAGAGAGAAAGAAATGCCATATAATGCAAACAAATTAATGCTAATAGCCATAAATCTTCAGGCAAGCCAAAATAAGAAAGCAGTAATTTGCCAGTATTTTACTAGAAATATAATGGTTAATTGAGCTGATGACATGTAATGGAGGAAAATTAAAAGTGGGGGTTTTTTCTTCCTTGGATAGCTATGAATGCATTAACAGAGTAAATGCATGGCTGAATCCTGACTAGCCCTTTGTCATGCTCAGATACACTGAATTCAAGAATAATTAGCACCATCATCCTCCATGGTCTCTTTTTTCTGGGCCTTTCTCTGTGACTGATGAATGAAGACTGAAATACAGACCGTGAACCACAGTTTACTATGAGCTCACACACACATTTCACACTAACTCTTGACACTACAGGAAAAATTTGGTTCTGGGTTTATAAAATATTCCTCAATTGTTTTGGAGAAGGCATATCAATATCCATTTGAAACTCCCACTGCCAGTCATTGATGACAGGGCAAAACTGGTCCAAAGATCATATAAATAAATTAAAAATCACGCCCTAGAGAGAAATCCCCGTAACCCTTCTTTTTCCATTAGACTTTCTTCAAATATCTCAGTGTGGGATTTTCTTTTATTTGCCAGTATTTTGGAAAAATCCATATCAATATGATTTAAGTCAGCTCAAGGGCCTCTTCCTTTAAATGAGGCACAGCTCAATGTCTGCACGAGGGCCTGAAGAGTCACCAAAGTGACTGAGAAGGACGGCAGCATCCACTGCATCTCTGTCTTGATAAAATTATAAAATCCTCTATTTTCTCCTGTAGTAATAATGATAATAATAATAATAATACTACCACCACCTATAACTGACTGCAGCAGGCATACATTAGATAGTGATTTCCTTTTCTTTGGAGTTTTGAGTGCAGAAGTTTAGACATTTGGGCATTACATCACCCTTTCCTGAGCACAGGATTATAATGACAGAATCCTGTAGCTGACAAGACACATTTTTTCTCACCAGATTCTGCTACTCGGAAACTTTACAAAGCTGAAGTGAAAATATCTGTAGGTGTTTAAATGTTATATATTCATGGATTTATTTACACTTTAGTTATGCAATGTTGAATCTCCTCATCTTTGCAAAAGTAGAGCAAAAGTCACAAGGACTTTAAAGTACATAAACTGCAGGACCCTGTAGGCACATTAGGAAGTGCATGTGAAAACACATATTTAAAAAAAAAAAAATACAGATACAATCTTCCTAGAAAAGCAAGGTATTTTTCTTTGTTGATTCTTAGCACTTTTGGCTTATCTATATTAGTCATTACTGTAAAATTTTCATCAAGACTAGCTTGCATATAAGCATTTCTTTTAGCAAAAGTAGGATTTTTTTTTCCCCCCAAAGAACAGAAGAGGACTGTTTAATGGTGGTAAATACTATAATATTTACCATAACAGGTTAATTTTTTCCTATATATATATATATTGCAGAACTAAGGTATTTAGTAAAGATACTGTAATGTACCCTTCTCTAGCACTCATTTACTTTTTTCAAATTGAATTTTTAAAATATTCTAATTTATTCAGTCTTCACTGCAGACTTTTTAATTGACTGGATTTGTGATCTCCTTTACATTTGTCCTATGTGAGGGCCTACATGCAATATATAACACAAAAAAAAACATTATAAAGTGGCATATACATTGTTTTACAACATACTACAAAAACAAATTCCTTATCTTACCACCAAGAATCTTCATGTATCTGAAATTTTATACTGTGAAATTTTTCATATAGTTCATATAGTACACAAATTACATTTTATATGCACAAGCACACATCCAGTGCATTTTTCTTCTAACTATATAAAAACTATGTTTGTATCATACTTTATTTTAAGTGGGAAAAGGAAGTACAATTGATTTGACTAGAGGAAAACAGTGTTGACATAACCTGGCTTTGGGGTTTGCCATTAACAATTCAAACAGCTTGTTAGCATATTTATCTTTCTAGCTGTTAGTTTCTATCTGTTCTAGTCATTGAAAATTTGTCAACAAGGTGGATTCAGCCAAGTGTACAGTATGTTTAATGTTCAATGATAGAGATATCTCTCTGCCCATAGCTGAAGCTTAAAAATGCAAACCTTCCAACTTGCCACAGCAAATCCCATGTGTGGGCTTGCCAAAAATATTTCATGCACTTATGACAGTCAAATTATTGAGAAATAGAAATATTTTAAGTGCAAAATGTCACAGATAAAATTAATTAGCAGTATATTAAGGGTTCACAGTTTGACAGCAGAGAGAAAAAGAGCTTTCACTTTTTTTTTGTTTGGTTGGTTTTTTGGTTTTTTTTGTTGGTGTTTTTTGGTTTTTTGGGTTTTTTTGTTGGTTTGTTGGTTTTTTTTCCCAACATACCAGAAGGTTGGGGAAATCAATCCTGTAAATCTGAAAAGCAACAAATCCAAGTGCCTTACTTCTCAGGACAGATTTTCCAACAGCCTGATGTCTTAACACAGGACATATACCAGCTGTCTTTGGGATTGACAGTGGTGGTGACTAACACTTCTGAAATTACTTCTGCTGCTGTGTCCTGAACTCTTTGGACTTGACGCCTCCAGGAACTTCTAGGGCTTTACACAGCCCATTGCAGGGTGAGATTGATGCAGAACACTCAGCTCTGTAAGGACGGAGACAGTCCTGGCTGGACACGGCAGCAGAGGTAGGAGCAGCTTGAGGCGTGCAAGAGTTTTCTAGGAGGCACCTAAATTCACAAGCGACCAAAATCATATTTCAGGTGGCAGAACACCTTTTTGGACATCTGATTCACGATCTGCAAACAAAAGACTGACAGATGGGTCAGACATGGGTAAACAAGTGAGATGGAAGAGATAACTTGCAGGGTTAAGCAGAAAGGTTGGAAGGGGATATTTCATTCCGTGCTGTTAAAGATTTCCTTCTGCGGGCAGAACACTTTTGAAGAGGCGGGTCTCTGGGAGCCAGGCAGCACATCTGGTTTGATCAGTTTGTTGTGTCAGATGATTTTGGTGTTGGAAAAAGCTCACTCTCTACCAGAAAGGACAATAGTTTCATGGCATTTATTAAATTGTTGGCAGCTTTATTAAACTCACTGATAGCTGAGTTGTGCCAGTGGTTTAAAAGGTGAACTCACACACCAAGCCTGTGGCAATATTTCTTTGAAGTACATAAAATTCATTTAGGAAATTACATAATTTCAAAAGAAGCTATGCAATGCATAATGGAATTGAGGCATACTTTGACTCTCCGAAGGGATGGTGCAGGGATAGAATTGCTAACACCATTCAGAAAGCAGAATCTAATTTTCTAAACTCAGTGGCAAACTAATTTATACACACTTTTGCACTCCTGAAAGAAAATGTAAAATTCCCATCTTATTTTTTTTCCTGTAGCTTTAGTGTCTGTTTCTATGTACTAACAATAGAATTTGTATTGCTAACTAAAAAGTAGGATAAAGAACAAAAAAGTTCCACCTCCCCAAATGTACTGTAGGCACAACAAAAGAGGAGACAGAATTTATCCACCAGGAAGCTTTATCTCGTGAAACTTGAGGAACCTCCCAGCTCTCCTGGGATTTTCACAATGTCAATTTTCATACTTGACAAGTTTGATATCAAAATCATTAAGATTCCAACTTGAAATTGATTTCATAATGTCATTTACAAATTTCTCTGTCCAGAGAAGAATGGCACTTGAGAGAAGAGACAACACATAAAACTGAACATAAACACGAAATCCAGAGTTATGTGAATAAATTAGATATGCAGGGACAGAAAATGTATTCAAATTATTCCATAAACCATAGTAAAAATAACGTGGGATTAAATGACAGCTGGAAAAATGGCTAGAGATTGACACCCCTGAACTAGAAATACACCTCTTCTAATTCTATTCTCACTTAACTTTCATGGTATTCCATGAGTCAATAAAGACATAAAAATGTGAGATAAAACATATTTTTCTGTTACTGATTTCAGATAGAAAGGCTCATGTCAATACTAACCCCAGGGGTGAGCAAAAATATTGCAGATAGAAGACTGGTATTAAAAAGGTTCATAAATTAGCCTTGAATTAACCAACTCAAAATGTCTGCTTTAAAAATGGAATTACTTAGCAAATGTCTCAGCAGTAACTAATGCCTAAGTGTTATGAAAATATAAAGAACTTCATTGAAGCTAATTGCTATTGTTTTAATCATTAAGTACAACACATCAGAAGTAAACAAAATCCATGCAAAAAATCTTGCCACTGGAGAAGAAAGGAACCTACATTTAACATTCTGAATTTAACTAATTTTCTCAGATCAATCTCTGTGCTTTAGGGCAGGCACATGCTTATCTCCATAATACTTAAAAACACAGCCTTTATATAAGACAGGGTCAAGCAAGATCAATTAGAAGCAGGTAAAATATAGTCTCTTGATGTATGGAGTGCAAATATCAACAAAACACTGCAGGATTCACACAGTACTTTCACTATGATATATAAATATATATATATATATAAAAGCCCAGCATATTTAATACCTTCACATCCTCTTTCTATTTGCCCATTGCAGAATAGAGCATCTGAGATGAGATCAGGGAGCCGTCCGTTCAAGTCAACAGATGCAAGGCAGCCTTGGAATCCCTCCTTTGCGTGCACCAGTTTGGGCAAGGATTTAAACATTTCTTTGGCCACTCCTCCGATATACAAATCACCTGTTGAGGAGAAATAAATATTAGATACAAAAAAGAACCAGTAGAACTTTGACCCACTTGATCTTCTGGCCTTTTTGTGTTGAATGGCAGGTGTGTCCAAAAAACATCCTTCAAAATAAACGTGGAAGGAAACAAACACTTGATAACATGTATAATACTAAGGCATTGCAGGACTATATTTTTTCAAATTGAAATGTAGACTTCAAATTTGTATGACTGATTAGTTAGAAGTACCTGGGCATATTATTTATGTGCCAGCTCAGGTGTTTGAGAAACATGCATCTATTTCAGAAAGGAGGATTAAATCACGAAATCTCCATCTAGAAACCCATCTAGCACTGATGCAGTTATTCACATACTCAGGGAACCTGACCACACATCATATAGTGGTCCAGTGATGAACCCAGCACAGTGAGAGAAAGGGCAATAAGTGAAGGAACAAGATCCACTTGAAGTCAATGTATCCAGAACCATCCTTTCAAAAGTACACCAAGAAATAAAAGATTAGGGACACATGAAAGGAGAAACTTAGGGATACCATTGTTAAATAGCAAAATGACCAGTTATGCCCACCAAAACTCACACTCTGTGCCAGTCACGTGGGAACAAGGCAATGGCAATATGAACACCGAACAAAGAATTTTATTGCCAAAAATGATTCTAATGACAGACACCTATCATAAACTGCTGGCTCCGATGAACCTTAGGCAACTTACCCAGGACTGAAAACCAGTGCTTTTGTCCCTGCAAGTAATTCTTAGCTCTGAGACAACCTTACTTTGAAAGGACATAACTATAACTTTCCTCTTCAACACTGAGCAGAAGATGCTTTTTTTTTTTTTTTTAAATAATTCAGGCTCTGCCTTTCTTTCATCTGTTGGGTGTGTCTGGTGGACAAAACAGTCACCCTTCAAACCAGCAAAACCTGCTTTCTTAAGTGTGCCTCAGGTGTCAGGCTGTAGATTTAACCAGGTGCTTTCCATGCCCGCTGCAGAAAAGAACCTGGCTGCTGCTTGGTCAGACAAGGGAAGCATGCACAGAACAGTCTCTACCTCGGCATTTAATCCCCATTGATGACACATTTTTTTGCTAGCACAATTTTTCAGCAGATTATCTGAATATACATTCGAATCTACATTCTGCTTTCCAGTACATCCACCAGTCTGGTTGATTTTGGAGTCACAGGACCAGGTGCTCTAGTACCAAAGAGTGTTTCAGCACCACCGCAAATGTAAAATTGTAATTTCTTAAGTGTTTGCTGAGCTTTGTAGGCAGGTTTTACTGTGACAGAACTCAGAATGCACTATCACCACTACCCCAATATCAATCTCCCCCTTATTGATGTAAATCACAGATACACGTTTTACTGGTTCTCCTGGCATACTTCTTATTTGAAAGGGACGGCAATTTAGTGCTGGGTTACAGTTTGCCTGCAAAGAAATAGCCTGAAGCAAATAAATGTCTATCAGACTAAGAAAGATCTCTAGTCACTACATACCAGCCCTAAATTTCAACTGCATTAACATTGGTGAAACAGAGAGAAAAAGCTTAGGAACATGCATATTATTAAATTTATAAGCAAATCAACCAAATGTGTTAGCAACCTTTGTAGCATCACCCATTAAGAAACCTCCTTTACAATGCTATGTAGATAAATTGGAAAATGATATCTTGCTTTCTGCTAGAGTTTTGAGGTACAGTGTAAATCTCAAAAGCATGAGATTAAACATAACAGATTAAAATATGGTGATCCATCTGTTCCCACAAATGGGATCTAATTCATTCACAGCAGAAAGATTCCAGCATTTTTCAATCTGTTGAACTGAAAATAAAGTTAAAACACTTGTGTTATAATAAAGGTTCTTCATCTTTTTCTCAGATGGAACATCTAGAAAGCAAAACCTTTCCAGGTTTCCTGAAGTTCTGTGCCTTCAGTCACTGCCAGTTCAGAACAAAGAGATAATTCATCTCAGATGATTCCAATAGACTTGAAGGAGGGAAACCATTCCAGAGAATATGACTAAGAAAGTCACTTCTATGATAAAAAAGTTAAACTTTATCTATTGCACATGACACATGCAACCTCTTTTTAAAAATATACTGTCCAAGCAACCCTTTTTATTCTGTGATTAGTTAAATGTTTAAAACCAAAACCTCTCACATTGATCCCCTTCTAATTCCTGATATCCATCTTTCAAATCTATTGAGATTGCTATATACAGTCATAAAGCAGCTGCCAGTTATGATGGATGGCTACAAGAAGTCCATGTCAATGTGCTAACATAAAAGCTGGAAATCAGAATATTTGCTCCTGGAAATATACACTGGAATATTGTCAATTAAGAACCATATGCAGTGAAGTACAATACATTGAGTCTAAATAAGCTGTATCCCTACAGTTTACTTGCAGTACCTTAAGAGCGTTCATAGTTAGACTGATCATTATATACTACTAAAGATACAATTAAAAAAACCCCAAAAAGTTCTGGGTAATATTTAAATTTTGTTGATGTTAAAAATAACTGAGCTCTGCTTTTGCACTAGCTAATACACTACACAAATACATACGTTAAGTATTGAGCAGCCATACTGACTATTAGACTTCACCTTTTATCAAGTATATAAAAGTATTTTTATGACTATGAGCTAAATCTTCCCAGATTTAATATCAAATGTTTAATACCATTTGTGGCTTGAGTTTGCTGCTGCTGGCATAAAAATCACTTTCTCTCAGACACAAAATTTTGCTAAGGGATAAGCTCTGGAATTAAAACTCAGATTTATATTTTTGTTTTACAGGTTTTTCTTCACTTGGTAATTTTTCTCATCACAAAATCTTTTGTGTAGCTACTTTTATTTCAGTTAATCACATGCTACTTTCATGTTTATCTCAATGAAGAAATAGTTTCCAACAAAACTCAATCCATTATAATTTCACACAGAAAATACTTGAAATATTTTATATCAAACATGCAATAGCAGAGATTCAGAAAAGGTAACAGATTGCCCCTGCTCCTTCTAAAAGAGATCAGGGGAATCAACATGATACAATACAAATTCCCAGGTTTTCCTTTCTTTCACTTCTTACGTAAGTACAGCTTTACTACTGGACATTTTACTCCAGAACAAATCCCTTGTTGTGTATCTGCTTACTTACAGGTGTGAATCATATGGAAGTTATTTCATGAAGTAACCACTGTTCAACAGATCAGTAGTACAAGATAATCTTGTACAAGACATAGTACAAGACACTATGTAAACCTGCAGCCTAAATGCAACACTAATGCTACACTGCTAACACTGAAAATGTTTGAGCAAAGTTTCTGGAACTAAAATTTAGTTATTGCCATTCTTGCAAATATTTTCTTCTAAAGTTCTGTATGATTTTTAAATATATTCATGAAAAAGCCTCATTTTTTCTCATAGTAATTCTGATTTTCTTTAATTTAAAAAGGAAAATAACCAATTAACATAAAATATGTTAATATGCTATGTGTCAGGTAATAAAGAAATGGTTGAGATAATGGAGTGATCTACGATTTCCTTCTGATCACTGGAGAAACTTCAAATAAAACAGTTTATTTGAGAGCAGATCCCACAACTCCCTTCTTATATTAGGAGTCAGTACACAGATGTATCTCCTTTTTGTTGGAGTGGGAGGATTGTTTCCTCCCTTTGTTTTTCTGAGGCCAAAGAAATAAGTGTGCTCCAGGCATGTTCCCACTGGCTTGTTCAAGGCAAGCCTGAGGAATCAGCTGGAAGGCAGCACTTTCAGAGCCTAGACCTGCTCGTCATGGCAATGATGGTACTGCTCAGTTATGCCATAAGCACTGATAAAGAGAAGATTTTAGTTGGTTTAATTGACATTTTTACAGATACTGCAGATCTTCAATTAGTCCAGCAGGATCTTTCCCATTTACACCTATTTCTCTCTTTTCTGACTTAGCTGATTTGTGCTTTAATAACAAGTAAATTTAACACAGAAACAAATTGCTGGGTAATAAATTAACCCCAGTTCTCAATGTATTCATTACTGGAATCACACTTATGCAAAAGCACACAGAAAACCACACAACAGTGAGTCACACACAACTGTTGGTAAAACAAATGCCAAGTCCTCCTGTAATAGCTCATCTTTTTTTATCCCAAGCCTCTGCATTCTTCAAAATAAGAACTTTGCAAATGCTAAACCAAAGAAATGTGAAAACAAAGATGCTGTTCTATTTTCTGCATAACTAACATAAGTTATTAACAGTTATTATCTGGCAGTAGTGACATTACTGGCAGGTCAATTCATAGACTCCTCCTCTTCTCCTTTCCTGAGACTTCTTACATGATACATTCCGGTGGGCAAAAACTATTAAATTCTTTTAACAGCTACCATTGTCTTCAAGCATAAATAGAGAGGCAATTGTTATCCACGTGTTTACAATGGTAACACCATAAGAATACTGCTCAGGTGTTGTGTTGGTTTTGCTTGGCCCAGTTTTTGCAAGGGTGGGGGGACACAAAATGGCTCCTGTGTGAAGCTTCTCGAAGCTTTCACCATGTCCAGCAGAGCCAATCTTTGATGGCTCTGAAGATGATGGACATGCTGCTGGCCAAGGCTGGGCCAATTAGAAATGTTGGTTACGCCTCTGTGAAAAACATATTTAAGAAGAGACCACAGTGTGGAGGGGGGGAGCATGAACTTCTTTTGGCCAGAGGAGGTGGAGGTGAGAACATGTGAGGGAAAAGAACAACAATGCAGACACCAAGGTCAGTGGAGAAGGTGGGGGAAGGGAAGCTCCAGGTACTGGAGCCAAGAATCTTCTGCAGGCTGTGGTGAGGACCATGGTGGAGCGGGATGTCCCCCTGCAGTCCATGGAGTCCACGGGGCATGTTAAGATCCACGCACAGCCTATGCCAGAGCGGGTGGATGCCTGGAGGAAGCTGTGGTCCAGCAGGAGTCCCAGTGGACAAACAAGCCTTGCGGACTGAACTGAGTGCCCCATGCTGATGGCTGAGAGAGACTCTGGTTCAGCAAAGAGGAAAAAGCCTTGCTCCCGAAATGGAACGGCCAACCTCAGAGGTCTATACCACGCGGACGAGAGACCCCACGCTGCAGCAGTTTTGGGAGGACTGTCTGCCTGTGGGAGGAGCTCACATTGTGGCAAGTTCAGGCAGACTGCTACTTGTGAGATTTGGGACCCACAACTATGCAGAAGAAAAAGATTCCTCTACCCTGAGAAGCAGAAAAAGATTTCAGTGATGAACTGATCTACCCCACCCCCGCCACCCTGCCATGTTCCCATGTAGCTGCTGGGAGGGAGGGAGAGGCGTGAGTGGAGAGATGGTGTCTTTGAAGGTTTTATTTCATGTATCATTTACTCCTCTGATTCTGTTAGCAAAATAAATAACTTTGTAACTTCTAAGTTTCAGCCTGTTTGCCCCGAGTGTGTCTTTTTCTCCCAGTTTTCCTTATCTCAACTCATTAGCACTAAGTGTATTAATTTGTGAGTGCCTGGCATTTGGCCAGAGTCAAACCACAACAGGTGTGCACTTCACGCCCTTAACCAAACAAGCAGCAGTTTGGTACAGGAGATTTGTGACATCAGGGAACAAGCAGTTAAACCAGGATATAGATAGACTTCTTTACTCCTAAATGTGTATGTATTGTGTACATATCTGGTGTTCATTTCTTGAACACCTTTCTTGACAAAAAATTAAAACCATTCATTCAAAAATGGTTCCATGTATGAATGAACAGAAAAAAATATGAAGGAAATAAAACAGTAGAAGGAATACTGTCTTGGCTTTTTCATAAGCCTTAAAGACAATATCTCTGAAATGTCTTTTATATGGCTGAACAAAAGCATCTTCAAATCCATCATTCTCTCCAAAAGCAGACATTCTCTCCCCCAGTCTCTTGTTGTGCTGCTGGTTTTAAATGTACTCTCAGCTATTCTCTTAATTTCTCTTTCATTTTGGAAGAAGTTGCTTTGTCTTGTTTCTAATGCCACATTGTACTAAATCACCACCATGGCTAGGAATGAGAGTGCGTCTGTGGTGTACTAGAGTGGTGTTACTCCCCAGAAAAGAGATGGATAGCTCTGGCACACCATGGTGGATTCTGAAAACACAGCAGGCATCCCCACAACTCCTTTATATGACACATGAAAACACAAAGGAACATCTGGCTGTGGTGAAGCTAAGGTGTCAGGCACACTTTTCCCCAAATATGCAATTTCAAAATGATCAAGCATGTAACAGCTTCTTCCCTCAGGCAAGCAAAGAGGAAGGAGGACTGCAAAGACTGAGAAATACCATAGGGAAGGTCTAATCTCATAAGAAAAAAGTGCTTACTTTATTCAAATCCCTCCTAAAACAGATGAGCTGCTGTTACCAGATCAATAGAAATTGCTTTGTAATATCTTAATAATTGCACTGCAAAGTACATGGTGGAACTCAACCTAAGACAACCCACACAACCCCAGCTCATGGTATTTTTTGAGGCAACTGAACTGTGAAAACAAATTACTCTACACAAGCTGAATATACACTGACTAAAAGAACAGACACCATCCTGATCTCGAATCAAGGGCTATTATCTCAAATCAAAATATCAGGTAGGCATTCAGATGTCTTTGACATTCACTGAAATATGGGAGCCTACTTGGCCTTGATGACCTTCTCACCTCCCCAGTGTACAAAAGTACTCACCTTTTGCACATTTACTTTGTGCAATAGGCAGAACTGAGTGGAGACTTTTCTTTCAAATGGGGGATTTCACTTTAGAAAAGAAACTGGGCCTGAATAGTGGATGGGTGTTCATTCTAGAGTCTCTCCTCACCTTCATCAACCCTGACTAAACATTTGCTGTTTGTTCCATATCAAAAAAATGTTTGATCCTTAAAAAACGTTGATGAGACATAATTGCTCTTTTTTTTTTCATAAACCAAGAAGCCCTCTGTGATCATAGCCCATTAATAAACTGAAGAACAGTTGACAAAGGCTTAAATGATGCATCCACACAGCTTCTGCAGCACATACGCTCCAGCATATGGCTTTTCAAACCCCTTTTACAGAGAATATGCACTTTGCTGTGCATTCACAGGCCTGCTTGGTGCTAGAGAAAAGCATGACTGAATTTTGTCTACCACTTGCAAGGGCACTTGAGAGAAGACATGAAAATGTAAACTTAGTGTTTTATGTCCACTTACTCACTTCAAAGAGTCCATTCTGTAGCTTCAGTATTGATTTGTGGTTGATGTCTTTTGGTTTTGATGTGATTTTTTTTTTTTTTTAAGAAAAATAGTCTTTTCAAATATTTTTCTGTTGGAGTGATGAATTCTATCACTTTTAGCCCCTCTCTCACCTAAGAAGGGAAAGGTTGGCTAGTTTACTTGTCCAGGCTCTCCTGAATTATCTGTCCTTTCAAATACTTCAGGCAAGAGGCTGTTTTATGATGTGACAGGTGGTGACTTTCTTCTTTCACATTCCCTATACTGATAACCAAGCAAGGCAAAATGTTTACAGGCAAATAAAAGGAAAAAAAAAATATAGGTTAGCAAGTCACTCTTTTAGGAAAGAATACAGAAACTGATCTTTTCACCCTAATTCTACACTGCTTTCAGTATCTTGCCTGAATAGCCCATTAAATGTATTAGGAAAAAAAAAAAAATAAAAGAAAAAAATCAGCACTGAAATGCTCACATTGAGGGTTTTCTTCAGGTGTCCTTATTGGCACAGAGTACATACTGTAGTTATTTGTCAAGAGAATTGAACTTTGAAGATATTTCTTCCATTGACTGATACCTGACTGCACTTTTTACACTTTCATTGTAGCACTGCGCTATAGTCCACACTGACAGAAATAAAAGGCAAGGAGAATTAAGAGGTACCAGAAAGAATTTACAGTTGATGGGTGCACCAGGAACAGTGTCTTACAATGTTCACTTGCCACCATTTTCCACACTGGAGATATAGCTGCTGCTCCACCTTTCTCCAATCTCCCGACTGCAATGAAGGCTTTTGACACTTGCACAAATATTCTTCTGCCAAGAAACTTTCTTATGTTCTGCTGGATGTGCCATCCACTTATGCATGCATTTCTTGGTGCTCAGATTTTATTCTTAGTACAAGTTTTGACTCTGTTTAGTACTCCGCAAGGATTATACAAATATGCCTATGCTTCACAAGTAAGTAAAGCTGTGTCATATGAAGTACTGGTGTGTGAGAAACAGCAACAACACAACAGTGTCCTTAGCAGGTAAGTTTTGAATAGACAAAAGGAGATACTCAAAAAGTAAGTGCTCACATCTGAAGATTTCTCCAGGTTAAAATCCACCATTTCCCTGAAATTCTGTTCTAAAGAAACATTTTTTCCTCAAACACGAAACAATTGCATAAAAACATCTAACATTTTCTTGACAATAAAAATCCTCAGACTCCCAGCTGTGTTATTTCTCTTTGCTTGTTTTTACCCCCACTACAGACTAGATGGAGAGCACTGGCATTGAAAAAGATTAAACAGATATAAAACCAAAGCAGTCTGCTTGTGCAATGGACTGTGAGGAAAGTTGGTGATGCATGTTAAATGGTAAATAATAAAATCTAATTGCCATATAAATGTGCGTGGCAATCCATCTCCCACATAATCAATGCTAGGCCAATTACTCTGTATGAGGGGGATGGCTGTGGTGGAGAGGTGAGGCATTCAAACACATCAAATGTCCTTCATTTCTTTCCTGTTCTGACCACTTTTGGAGATTGTATACACCTGAAAAATAGACAAAATCTAATGAAGCTGGCATTTGCATGGCATAGTATATTCAGCTCTCCCTTCCTCCTGCTATAATTTTTTCACTCTCTGCTTTAACAGTTAGCAGAGCCTGCTTTCAAAATAGAGAGGAATTCCTCTTTCCAACAGACATAGTAGACCTCAGAGATCATCATCTGCAAAACTCTTCCTTTGGCAAGTGTTTCAGGCACAATTCTCCACATAGAGCTACCAAACAGTTTAACAGAGATGTTAAACGTTCTCATTTTGAATGTAGGCTTGCAGAGAGTAATGTTTTTAGACAATATTACTTTTGATCAAGACAATCATGTTCAGACTCTGAAGATATTCCATGAAGCTGCCCTTTTGCAAAAAGGACTGCTCAGTTAAAATACCAAGGTTAATGAGGGTTCACGGCAGCACATTTGAAAACAAATTTAGGATGTGCTTCTTCACCCTGTGTATCTGGGACAGGGCTAGGATGCAGTAGAATGTATTTATACTAAACATCCAGAGGTTTTGGTAAGTTTTAAGAGCATACATTTTTCCTGTATCATTCTTAACATAACTTTTACTTGGTGTTCCAGAAAGGCTTCAGTGAAATTCCACAATCACCAGCAATATTAACTTGCATGTCAAACAGCTGTAGGAATGAAGGCAAATCTATCCACTCATATGTGTATGAAAGACTGAGAAGAACAGGGGAGAAGCAGCAGAAAAAACCCAGCTCACCATGTACTGATCTGGTGAATGTACTGAGACTATTGCATTGTTGTTGACTTCACAGCACAAACTCTAGAATATCTTTATTTAATCTAGAACTACTGGAATAGATTTTCAATTTTTTTTCTCCTCATCTCATAATTTTGGCAATTTGGATACAATTTCTGAAGGCTTAGTATTGCCAAAATTATTTTCACAGCCGGGTAGACAGCAGCATGTGAAAAAGCTGCAAAGAAAGGAGGATAAAGGAATTTCCATTAAACCAGGTTGTCCAATGACCTATTGTTATCTACTAGAACTTTGTTACACAGGAAGTCTCAAAGAAGAGTTCTCAGTTTTAAGCCCCTTGTTTTGCCTCTGTACAGCATCTGCTTTCCTACACTGTCAGGAAGACAACAGCTGCATTTGCCATTGTCTACTCCAATAGGTCACACTGGGAAGATCTATTTGCTGTTGACAGTATTTGGAACTCTGTATTTGGAACAGAACATTACTTCTGCATGAAGAATTCACAGCCCACTGGCAAGGTCATTACATTTAGCTCATGCATGATTATTTGAGAAATTTAAGCATTAATACTTGCTCATTTATGCAATGTTTCTGTGCTTCTTAAAGATTTGTTTCTCTAGTAATACAAATGATCACTGCTGTTGGTAGAGACCTTGCAATGTAGAGAAAAACATATAATGAAGAAACAATAATAACTGGCTCAATATAAAACAACAGAGAGAAATATTACATTAAATTGAAACTATTTCAATTTCTATTGCTGAAACAGGATTTCCTCTTTATGATCAAGGCTAATTTAGCTCAGCATTAATAACCTGCTTTGACAAGTAAATGAAATATCAATAGATTAAGGGACTATTACAAATCATCAATGAATATACCAGGCTAGTAGATCTACTGATAATTTAGTTAATTGCATTCAAAGTTTACAAGGATGAATTATTTGCCAAGTGAACCTTTATGCACATTGAAGAACTATAATTTGGTGCATTTGTAAAACCATTGAGGTGATACCAGAAATGAACATAACTATTTTCTTTCAGATGCTTCAGTCTAGTCTGTTTTCACAGTATGGGACAAAACAGAAAATGAAAAAGCAAAAGTAGATAGAAGCAGCAGCCCTATCTCCCAAAGGAATAAAGGAAGCCAGGGGCCAGTGAAGAGCTACAGAAATTAAACAGACAACAAGAGATCTAGACAGGCTATTTTAATCCAAGTAGGCTGATTCTGATGTGTGCTCTAATATGAATATAATTTTTTGAGGATACGGTGATATAACAGCACAGGAATACATGTAACTTACAATGGGCTCTAAAACTGACATTTGGGAAGGCCACATGAAAGATGATGACAATGAGACAAGTTGAAATTATGAATGTCAGTTCAAAAAAGCAGGTCTTGACATATGAAATGATGCACAGGCAGCAAGAGTTAACCCATAAATGTTGAGCTGTGTAGGATTTTTTTTCAGAATGGTGATTTCCTTCTAAAAAAATATATAGTAAGCCCAGTATCAAGACTAGGATGACTGCAGACCATCTTAGAGGATAGATACAGCATATCTGTGAATACATTCTGTGATCTGCAAATTTTAAAATTGGATTGGATATTGGAGTACTGAAACTACCAACTCATACAAAAGTTTGTAACTACTTTTTGTTCAATCTAAAATAACTGCGGCATTCTTTACCTTCTCATTTGGTAAGAGTACAATATCTCAACTTCTTATTTCAATTTATAAACAATTAACATGCTAAAATATTTTAATTTTCTGATCGGTATTCCAAGAGAATTATGATTGGATTTTTGCAGAGTTTTTTATGCCTGCTGTTTAAAAAAGAATGTGAAAGCTTTGGGGATTAAAATGCTGCCTATATGTGTAGGAGAGAAGCAAGAGGAAGAGTAAACCCTAGTAGGTAAGTGGATACAAAGTGTGCTTGAGGATGTCCTCCTCCTCAGAAGCAGATCATGCATCTTCAAGTACTTATAAAATAAAATAATTTCTGACAGAACTGCAGTTTCACCATACCACAAGAAAAAAATGTGGAGGGGAAGAGACATTATAAATACTGTAAAACTGGCAGTCTGAGCAAGAGATATGCCTTTTCTTTGGCAACAGTGAGGAACAAGAATCACAGAATGCTTTGGTTTGGGTTCTGATGAAGCCCAGGACATGTCTGGCTCTCTGGGCTGCCAGCACACATGGCCAGCTCGTGTCCAGCCTCCCACCCACCAAGACCCCCAAGTCCTTCTTGGCAGGGCTGCCCTTGATCTGTTCATCCCCCAGCCTGTGTTGACACTGGGGGTTGCCCCATCCCAGGTGCAGGACCTGCACTTTGTCTTGTTAAACCTCATGAGATTCCCATGGGCCACTTCTCAAGCTTGTCCAAGTCCCTCTGAATGGCATCCTGTCCTTCAGGTGGGTCAACCACACCACTCACCTTGGTGACATCAGCAAAAATGCTGAGGGTGCACTCAATCCCTCTATGTCATTAATGAAGATATTTAATAACACTGGTCCCAGTACAGACCCCTGAGGGACACTACTTGTCTTTGATGTCCATCAGGACTTTGAGCTGTTGACCACCACTGGATGCAACTGTCCAAACACTTTCTTATTCATCTAACAATCCACTCATTAAATCCATCTCTCTCCAGTTTGGAGAGAAGGATGTTGTGGGTGACCATGCCAAAGGCTTTACACAAGCCCAGATAAATGCCATCTGTAATCTTTCCCTTGTCCACTGATGTAGTTACTCTGTCAAAGAAGTCAAATTCCATTTCCACTTGTTTTTCTGTGCCCCTTTGAGGCTACTCAGACCCTTCAGAACATCAGAGCACAGAATACAATGCAGCAGACAAGAATTCCCCTCCACCCAGCGCTTTCAGTCTGTGAAGGCCTTGAATTGCAGCTATGCCAACCATCTGAGCTATCCTGAGAGCAGGACAGGGAATCTGCTCACGCAATATATGAAAAGAAAATTGCTGTGTAACTGTGTTGGCAGGCTTGAGCTGCACTGCTTTTGATGTTCAGACTCATTTATCTTTACGGGTTATCTGCTAGAACTGCACTTCAGCACACTTTGCTAATTTCCCCTGCTAGGAAAAATAACACAGTTCTTGGAAGGCAAACACAGAATTATTTTCACTCATTTATTTGTCTCCAATTTATGCTTTATCCATCTAATTACAGCAATAATTAGGCTGCAGGATGTAATATATGTGCTTCCACAGGTAGCCGCTGAAATTGTACCAGAGGTTACGCAGGGAATGGATGCATGTGATAATGAACTTCCTGTATTATATAGCCAAATCCTACACCCAAAAGGAAACATATATTGGAAATGCTCTCCCATACTTTTATGGCAGCTGTCTGCTTTCCCAGACAGCTTCCATGCTGTGCAGGCTCGACAACACAATCTGTGTCTTATCTTTGCATTGAATTCACTGTGTATTTGCAAAACCCCACATATAATGGATTTCTTTTTCCAGGATCAGCTCGGATTTCAAAATCAGAAATCTGGTAACTCTACAATTACTCAGAAAGTCTGTAGGTTCTATACTATCTGTACACATTTCTATTTTACCTAATGATAACTGGTTAAGCAGAACTGTTGATACCAACAGCACCAAGTGTAATTTTGCATTTTCTTTGTTGCTAAGGCTAAAATAATACAGGACAATGAATTAACTGTAACTATTTACATCAGGAAAGTGCATGGAGTGTTTATAGTACAACAGAAACATGTCATTGTAAGAAATGCTGAAAATAGAAAAGAAGCAGCTACAGGAGATTATTTCAACTAAATACAAAGGAAGGAAAAACAGTAATGAAAGGCAGGTTTTTCTCTCTTTTAGCCTGCTGGCTAACAAGTATAAGCTTGGACCCCCTCCCAAATCCAACCAAAATTCTCATGGTATAAACTGTGCCATATTTAAGGGAAGTTGACTGAGCAAAACATAGTAGAATACAGTGAAAAAAATAATATAAAATGAGGCATACTGTTATGAGAAGATGGAGGTTGAGGACCTGAGTATGCTAGACCAGTTTCACATAGGTACTTGTTATATATTCCTGCACTGAACACATCAGGCCTATTATTCTTTTACTATCCCTGGGTGGTGAATTACAGAAAATCATCTAACACAATTCACCTTCCTCACTACAAATCTCAGTATGTTTTTTTCATGCTCCTCATTTCTTTTTTTGTTTTGTTTTGATTTTTACCCCAAAGGAATTCAAGGTTAGAAAACGCCACAGCTATGGATACAGTTTTACTTCAAAAGTGTAAGGAGAAAGTAGCATTTTCAAAGTGCAGCGCACAAAGGGATGTTGGATTTCACAGGTTGTCCTCGCTGATGAGCCTTCCCTGGGCAGCATTCGGTGAGATCACAGCGCTCTCTAGTGCCTTCAGCGAGCACATGGAGCGAACCTGATCTGCTTTTCTTAAATAAGGCAAATAATACCCAAGAACTACCACAATCGGTTTGAAAAATATATCGAATAAAATGGCTGTGTTAATTACCAGTTCACAACAGGATTGGTTTTTTCCTACCCATGCCTGATTTTCCTACTAGGAAAAATGCCAAATGTATTAAAGACATACACATATACATAAGCAATACTTGCCATCTTAAAAATGTCAAGGAATAAGGCGGATGCTTCCTCTAGAGTATCAAAAATAATGTTGAAATATTACATTGTCTCAATAAACACTGATGATGTTTAACAGAATGCAAACACGAGAAATAACATGGCACAAATTTCAAATGTTACTTTAGGAATGGAGTGTGAGCCATCCAAAAAGCTTTATCAGAAATGCTAGGTTTAAAAACAAAAGAATCTCTTATTGAAGATTATGACATATCAGGATACTGTTTTCATAGTCTTTCTTACAATCTTAATAGCACTTTCAAGTGAGGCAAACATGTAAAATATCACAAAATCCAGAATAATTACCAAGGTCAGCTCATTATCTGTGACTCAGAGGCAGTTAAAAGAAAATCCAGCAAGGAATAAGCCCTTGATGGAATATTAATATCTACTTTGAACATCCTGGCTTTTGAAATATCATATTTCTTTGACTGTTATGAAATTTCAGTTTTCCTGCCAAGAGCCTTTTTAAACAATGTTAAAATACACAATACTTTTCCACATGAGCAGAGCATATATTCTCATGTCTGATTAGGTAGTCATTATTTTAAAAACAGCCCTATACATTCTTCCAAAATTATATTTTCCTCTGATGCAAATTAGCTTTTCAATTCATCCATAGAACTCATTATTATCACTTATTGTAAAATATACATATGTATCATTTTGGTTTATAAAAAATAGATCTTAAGAATTTAGCTGGATTTATAACATGTAGGTTTAGAGCTATAAAATAAACTTTATCCCCCCTGCAATTGAAATTACAATACATTACATATTTTGGTGAGTATGTTATGCCACTTATATAATATACATTAATGTAAAAGTCAAGTTTTTTACACAGACATTGTAGGCTTCCTTTAGTCCCTCAATTATCTTTTGTTTTATATGGGCCACTCTGTGTTATTATCATTTCCTACTTTTTGTTTTTTTATTCCCATGGGATCTTCACGTGTTTAAAGTTGTACCTACCTGTGCTGAACTACTACTAAACTGGCATTGTCAGGTTGAGGTGATGTTATCTCTTGTGATCATATTAATTATAAAACAAAAATTTTCATACAGTATTACAAAATAATATCATACTTTACATCCATTATTTATTCCATTTATCATTCTGTAATGACCCTCACTGTAGATTATACAAGAATAACTGTACTTACTTTTGAGGTCTAAATTTCTGGCTCCTGCTGTGCTCTGTGTTGTGATTTTAGTGTCAATCTTTACAGTGTGTAGGTTGTTGGTATCCCTTGATATCATGACATTATGCCACTGGTTGTCATTCAGGGGTTTATTAGAACTTCCTTTGATGAGGTTCGCACCATTTCCCAAGTCAAACACATAGTGTAAATACCTGGGAAAAGAGGAAAAAAATGGAAAAGTTTCCTTTTTCTTTACATAGCAAGGGAGCACTAATTAATATGTCTAATATTTTCTATTTGCTTGTACTCCTCAGCAGAGCTGGCAAAACCAGAAGACAACAATGAATGCCAGATGGGGAAGCAACTGTCATTCCGAGAAATTGCCACTCATTTGGATGGGTTGAGGTGAAGTCCCAAGTTTCTGGAAAGCAGCGAGCACTCCATGTACCAAGACATGCATACATACGTAGAGAGAGAACAAGAGGGAGGCTACAAACTAGTACTTCTTTGTGGTAAACACGAGAGAGAAGTTATACCTATGATTTACTTGCATACATTTCAGGCATCTAGCTTCATCTGAAAGAAAGAGTCACAATAAAGCACGTGAAGTCCAACATGAAGAAACATTTATCAATTACATCTATCCAGTCAGAAAAAGATTTGCACCCTAAACTTTCCTGAGTATTTCCTCCTGTATATACATTTGAAATGGACTGGTTTTGTCGTTACGCTAATCCATACATACCCTTTTACTAATTCAACCACAATGAAATCATTTCCATCGCCACTGTTATAAAGTATCAATCCATCCAGGGAGGTGGTTTTGAACTGGAAAAAAAGGTGCATAGATGTGTACGCTTGTAGCGTGGCCAGTGCAACATAACTTGCTTTTGTTTTAAAGGTTACAGGGTCTGCTATGATGTTCCTGAACCCGAATCTTGCATTTAGCTCACAATAATCGATGTCTCCATTTTTACATAAGTCAATGTATGCCATGCCATTAAATGTGAGACTCTGTAGATGCCCAATAAAATTAGAAGGCACAGAAGACAGGTAGCGCCGTTCTGTTATTATTCCTGTTTCTATGTTGTGGAATTCCAGACGTGTGTGATCACCAGCCATTTGACCTTTAAACAGCAACAAGAAAACACATGTTAGCGTCTGAAATGGGAGGTCAAAAAGCACATCATGTGATTAAGTATCTGCATCAATTTCACACTTTTCAGAATGTGCAAGGCAAACTCTTGGTGCCAAAGGCAATTCTTCTAAATCATCCTAATTTCTGGTAAATCCAGGAGCCTTTCCACTGAGTTCAGTGTGTTTGGATAAGGCTGACAGCAAGATTTCTAAACTGAAACAGTTTACCAGAGTATATTAAACTGCCAACAAAATCCCTCACTTTAGTTACACTTAACCAGACGTGGGGTTTTACCATAAACAAGTGCAACTACTTAACATGAGGATCCCAAAGGCCAATCTCAGAGCTAAACCAACAATATCAGTTTCATGAAAGAGAAAGAGAACAGCTTGAGGGATATTATTCCATGTATTTTGCTTCAATGTGCATGACTCGACTAGAGGTAGGAAGGATTCCTCTTTCAACTCTCTTAGGTACATTAATGCTATCCCTGTTGCAAAACCCTGTGCAACAAGGGTCGACAGCTGCTTGAAAGCAACAGGCTTTGCACCATGGGGATAAACCATGGGGGAAGGGGCAGAGTCCAAGAGATGGGCTGAGCAGGATGGGTGCATGCCAGTGTTTTGTAATCCTGGAAACAACAAGGGACTTGCTTACATCAGGGAGGTGGCCAAAAGCAAGTCCCTTTGAGATCTCTCTGTCATGCAAGAACCACTGCAGAGCAAGAAGCCTGAAATCTGCTGACTGTGGAGGAAAGGATCAGTACTGCCGGAGTACACTGCATACAGGTCAGGTAAGCTTTTAAGCTAGTTATTAAATACCTTACCCAGCACATTAAAATTGTCTTCAATGAAGAGTTTCCTTTTCTGACAGGACTTCCAATTTTTTTTTTCATGCTTATTTTAAAGAAGTAGGGTAGTATTATCACAAGGCTGATTCATGATCACATTGTGTGGACAAACCAGCTTTTTATTGCTAATAAATTTCACCACTTAATGTACCTTTTGCAAACCTTGGCCTAGATTTCCCAGTTCCTTAGCTGCTTCACGTCTCTCGTGGAGTACAGAGAAGAAGGTGAAGAGCAGACCTAGCCAGGCTGGAGTAAACACTGACACAAAACTGCTCCAATACAAGTTCCCACAGTGGCAAAGCTGTTGACAAGCCAAGTTCCCTCTGTCCACCCATCCAATATACTACTCCAAGAGAGAGTGTGAGCACTGACCCAGGCTGGACATGTCAGAAGTGATGCAGAAAGCCTGGAAGAGGCTTCCATAGCTGTACCTTCATAGTTTTCATAAGCAAGTGTCTGTGGCCATGAGTGTGATAGGGAAAAGACAAGTGAAAGAGAAATGTAGGTATCTGGGATTTGCCCAAGGAGATGAATTCACAAGCAGGCTAAGTCATAGTGCTGTGATAGAAGTACAGCAGTGAAGTTACAGGAAAAATAGCTCTGTAAGTTTTAATACCATTCAGGCACAAAAATTGCTCTCATGATTGATGATAAATATTTACAAATAGCTTACTTAGCTGCAGGATGAGTTCTGTATGAGAACTTACTCTTACTGATGTCATTGAACACCACCACCACCTGGGATCTGCACTCATGGAGCTGAGCACTGCAAGAGGCACCTTAAACCCCAGGGACAGCATTCTTGATGTTCTTGTTTCTAAATATCAGTTCTGAAGATACTACTTGCCCTGAATGTATTAAGCAAAAGTGGGCTCGTCCTTGCAGTAATGAAGCAGGGAGCAGTCTTGAAAAATGCCAAATGTGTAATTTTTGCTAGGACAAGAGCTGTATATTGGATCACAGCCAAAGAGCTGAGGATCAGTTTTAGAGAGGAACATTATGTATTCCAGTCTTGTGTCACTTCAGATGGCATTGCATTAATGCCATGGCAAAAATCCACCAAGCATTGGCCTGTAGCACAGTATCCTCACTACATTAAATGTATTTCTTTCTTCAGCATAGTAATAAAAAAGTTCCAGAATCTGGGCTCCCATCCCAAATCTCCCTCCAACATTTCAGTTCTACAAACACGCTAACAGGACTTGAGAGTTCGCATAATACTCCACAGGATTTGTAAATGCAACAATGCAGGTAAAGAGAGAGAGTATAGTTTGTATTTACAAGATTGGGTGTTTGGGGGTTTGGCTTTGGTTGTTTTTGTTTGTTTTTTTTTTTTTTTGTTTGTTTGGGGTTTTTTAAGTTTATCAGGCTTGTGGAAAAACATCATACAAAAGGCCAATTGAATTTCTGTTCATAACCATAAATACGCATCTATTCTGTTATCCAACTTTAGTGATCTTTAATCTACTTTTATTTTCTATACATTTTTAGAAAACAAGATGCATCAGGCCTGGTATTTAAACTCTTCTATGATAAGTAATTTCTTCAAAACCACCTGCATGACATCCGATGAAAGCTTTCTATGACTCTGAATGATATTATTTATCCATGCAGACATTATGCATTTGTCAAAGAGAACTAAACACAATTCATGAATGAATAAGGATATTTTATAATCTGTAAAAACTGCAAAAGTTAGGATGAATTATTTAATGGCTTTTAGTCCAGCTTAAGCTTTCTGGATCTCATGGGGTGTTTTCATATATGACATAGGAAATGGAATAAAAAAAAGGAAAGCACAAAGTGTGGCAGGAGAAAGCTGGAATTTTTAGTAGGAAGACAGTTTTCTCTTTTTATAACACTATAATAACCTTTGACATGAAAAATTAAATTTGTGATTGTTGGGACATCTGAAGAAAAGTTCTAAGCAGCTTAGGGCAAGCATATATTGCAACTCTTTCCCTCCTCTTTTGGGAAATTCAAAGCTACTACACATTAAATTCTATGGCATACATTTGAATTTTAAAATCGTAAAGGCTTTTAAAACAGTGTTGAAAAAAACCCAAAACAACAAAAAAACCCACCCCCCCAAAAAAACCAAAACAAAAAAATCTCATCAGTTACACAACAACAAAGATTTTCTTTGTGGGAAATGTGATATCCATGGGACTAACAGCAGATTACCCATATCTAAAATTCCCTCTGTTCCTTCTCTAATGCCTATTCTTTCCTCACTGGTGGAGGAGGCCACAGATTGGCCACACAGCTTCCTTCAGGGAGCTTAGGAAGCTTAGCAAATCTTTTCCCCTCCAAAATATTGGGGTGATTTTCTCCCTTTGGATAAATAACATTTAACATCTGTGGATTATGCAAATGCGGACAACTTCCAGCTTGAAGAACTGAGAGGGAATTCAAATCACCTGGCCATTTTTTGATGTAGATACTGGGTTGTGGAAAGAATACAAGTATTGCACTAGGAAGTTGGACCCAGGTTTTGTAACCCCTAGTATTTGTAAATTAGGACTCTGCCATGAGGAGTCCAGGAATTGTGCGCTTAGATCTTGACACTGGATTTTGACCTAAAAAATTTCCTGTATATTAGAATAGCCTTATTATTTGAGTGGCAGCTGAAGCAGCAAAATTATAATATTTTTCAGTATACTTCCTCTCATAGTATAAATTTATTATCAGAAGGAAAACAAATTATTTAGGCCACCAACATTCTTGGGAGAATGACCCTGGGCATTATAACATACACAGACTTCAGCTCTGGAAGATGTATTGCTAATTTCTGTTTCTAGAAAATATGTTCTTGCAACTCTATGAATTATTTTTCTACCAGTGACACAGTCCTCAGTGTTCTGCTGAGCTGAAAAGAGACTACTAAAGAAGGTACACTCCTCTTAAAAAAAAAAAAAGCAAAACATTTAACTTGTTACCATTTTAACAACGCCTAGAACCAAAGATAAAAGTTGTTTAATGCTAATACACAAAAACAATGGATAATTCTAAATAGCTAACACAAAATTAGGCACATCGTACTGTGCAAGGAATCAGGGCCAGAAGCCAGATCAGTTGCCATTAACAACGTGTATGTAAGCATTGTCTTATACAGGACAAAATCAATGTGTTCTCTATTACCCTTTCTGATCATATGAATACAGAAATACATTTCTAACATCTGCTAGAATGTATGTTTTTTTTTTTAACTCATCCTAACTACTATTTTGGTATTTGAGAAAAACATGCTGCCTAATATATAATTATTGAGGACAGCTGATGCAAGATTCAAATCACAGTAGAAAAACCTTCAAATGTTTATTAAACTCTTTCTTCCAGCAATGGCTTAGAGTTTAGCCTTAACAATGTGTTGCCAAAAGCATTTTGCTTGCGTTCTCACTAGTGATGTATCAAATCACTGCTCTCCAATTACTCTATAAAAACATTCATTCAAGCCAGCATGAAGGTTGTCATTAATTTCAATAGCAACCTTAGAGCAACATTAATATCAAGTGTAGCAACACACTTGTTGTACCAGCATTCCAAGATGCGTAACATGGCTTTTAAATCTTACCCAAGAAAAGAAAAAAAACATTTATTCCTTTCAGATAAAGTCATTTTACTTCAGACATTTATTTTGTTTGTTTTGTGTCTCCCCCCAGTAACATGGAATGACAATGCCACAGTACCTGTCACAGCCTGCTGGTCATCCACCATTAACTTTAAACCTTTTCCTCGCCGCACCACACGCACTGTGTGCCACTCATTATCATTGAGGTTATAGCCAGCAAAAAGGGTTTCTGGGCCTTTGCCTGTAGGATATGCCAAACAGTCATTATGCAATCTTTAAAGCAGTTTACATGTGAACCTCACAGAGAAAGAGAGAAACAGAGAGACTGGCTGGGCAAATGTTAAAACTCACCAAAAGACACATCAAGCAAGAAAATTACCAAGTATAACCAAAATATCTACATATTGTATTCCATAGAATAACTACATTAAAACACTTCTAATATCTATTTAACTATGTAAATACATTGTATATGCACTAGGTTTTCATAAATAGGCACAGTCAACATGGATTTAATTATTCACTTTTGAATCACATACAGGCCTTTAAGAAATGTGATTACTAAGCCAAAAGAACTCCAAATATGGATTTAAAAGACTGGATTTTTGTTTCTTTATTAAAAATAAGTTGGTGGAAAATAAAAAGAGTAAATGTGTGTGCATGTGCTATATTTTTCTTAATCTATGTCAACCTCTTTGTTAAGCCTCTGTTTATTAGGACTTCTCAGAACATCATCTGTTCTGAGATGTCACCTGATCTAGATGACTTGCTAATATTCAGATCCAGTACCTTCTGATGTTAGTGGATCTTCAAACCATAATTTCCTTTTTCATTTAATGGATACTTTTTTTTTTTGGAACCTTCTATTTTTGTCAGCAGTACAGCAAACACTTGTTATGCAAATTCTGTGTACAGCACAATGTACTCACAATACCAAAGTACTCACAAATCTAGGAAACAGGATATCTTTAAAGCCTAGGAAAAGATTTTTGATAAGAAAAGGATTATAGAAATTGTCCCTTGCACTGTTGACCAAGAAGTGAAAGAGGAAAAGAAAAATTCTGACTTTGTACAGTCATTGATATGAATAGATGATAGACCAAGTGCTGAATCAATCAATCAAAACATACGTGGTGACTGTCCAAAAGGCAAAATTAATCTGCAATTACAAATTATATTCTTGTAAAATTGAGACCTCCCTGGCCTGTTTTTCAGTTCCTGTGGCAGAATAAATGCTGCCGATAACTAAAAGTTGTCAATTAAATTCTGGACTCCTCTGTGCAAGAGAGGCAAGGGACTCCTGGAGTGGGTCCAGCAGAGGGTGACAGATGATGAAGGGACTGGAGCACCTCCCTTCTGAGGAAAGGCTGAGGGAGCTGGGCCTGTGCAGCCTGGAGAAGAGCCACGGAGAGGGGCCCTCATCAATGTCTGTCAGTGTCTGCAGGGAGGCGTCAGAGGATGGAGCAGGCTCTGCTCCGTGGTGCCGGGCAATGGGACAAGAGGCAACGGGCAGGAACTGAGGCACAGGAAGCTCCACCTGAACATGAGGGAGAGGTTCCTCACTGTGCGGGTGACCAAGCACTGGAACAGGCTGCCCAGAGAGGGTGTGGAATCTCCCTCATGGAGATATTCCAGAACCATCAGGACACAATCCTGTGCCATGTGCTCTGGGATGACCCTGCTTGAGCAGGGAGGTTGGACAAGATGTCCCACTGTGGTGCCTTCCAACCTGCCACATTCTGCGATTCTGTAAAAGAGACACATTGCAAAATAAGTTTTGACACAGAAACATTAGGGTTACCCTGAGTCAGAACATTACCTCCACTGTGTCCTTCCAGGTGACTGTATCCTATGTGTCAGTCTTTCTCTGAAAGGGATATGCCACTAGCTCTGAAACTCTCCCACATTTCTCTTGGGATTCTTTTCCATCCAGCACAGGCTAACTGTGATGGCTGAGGTCTGTTAATAAAATCAAAGCCTAAAATCAAAGCCTCTCTGACCAGAACTGCACAGAGGAAAAAGGACACTAAGAGCTTGATGTAGCTGTTCAGCATATTGGACAGTTTTCATCTCAGATGTTTTCCATCTTCTGTCACCTTTTTTTTAATTGCTGCTGGTTTATTGCCCTGCTTTTATATGCAACCTTTGCTATTTTGGGCATGCCAAGGGATGTCCAGGAACAAAAATGCAAAGCAAAGACAGTGAGATTCTGATAACACTGTTTCTCTGTGTCTTTGTATCTACACTAAGCCAGGAAATGTGTCTGAACCCAGCAGAAGCAGATGATTGGTGTCAATTATCTGAATCATTCTGCTCCTTAAATGTTCGCTTTCTTTGACGAGAGAAAGACCAGTTCTGCATAAAGCTTAAGTGAATAATATTCTCTTTGAATGTGCTGATTTAGATGCAGCGAGTAAAACTTCAAGCAATTTCTTTTAGGCACTTCAATGGAAGAAATTTCTACCTAGATTTGGAGAAATAGCTGGACTTATAAAAAGTGTTGAAATTACATGAGCAAAAACTTAGTGAGAGTCAATAGGCTTCCTTAGGCATACATCATTTAGTATTACTGTAAACATATTCACACTTATTTGTTAGTCCAACCCTTTCTTTTTTTTTTTTTAATTTTTAAAATAGTTGAATCACTTAGTCTCCATTATCTTGCTTCAGATCTCTAAAAGACCTAAAAGCATATGCAATTTTAATTTACTCTCACATTAACAACCCTCTGTAGTGTCCCTTTCATGTAAAGGTGCCTCGGTGTATATTAATATCAAATCCAACTTGGCTGCTCGCATTTACAGGCAAATATATCTATTATCTTTTAATAGCTGAGGACTTGTAAACTCTTCCTGTTGTAAAATTAAATGCATATTTTCCTATGCATCTGTCTACTTTCCTTGCAAGAATACTCCCAGTAAAAAAATCAGGTCAGAACTCTGTGCCTGTTCCAACTGCACGCAATCCAAGAGAGGATTAAGGGGACCCCTGGTGAAAGGGCTATATAAAGGACAAACCTTGGTATAACACACTACGGGAGAAAAGAAAAGAGTCCTGGCCTTGAGAAACTATCCACTTGCATGGAAAAGAGACCTTTCTTTCCTGGAGCTGATCTCTAACAAAGAAGGGCTTTTGCTTTGTTAGAGGGAGTACAAGAAACTACCAAATAGCAAGGTCCAGTACCCAGGTGTTGTGTATCTACCTGTCCCATTATGCTGCATCTCTGCAAAGTAGAATAGTTTTCCATGGCAGCTGAAGAGGGAGATAAGGAAGGATAGATGCTCACCACTGTGATACAAATGCAATGCTTGGACTGCTCCCTGGCCAAGAACATGCTTTCACATAGAAAAGCAGCAAATATGCTGCAGAGTACTTAGGAGCAAATTGTCTAAATGCTTAAACACAAAACCATGTAGGAATCCCTTGAAAACACAAGACTACCAGAACTGTAGAAGAAAATTCTTAACATACCTTGTTAAATGGTATTGGCCAACCTGAAACATAGCACTGGCTTTCAAATATATTGACTTGAAATTAATTTAAACATAATATTGATATAACAGTATTGAGTCTACTTCTGCCCTGGTTTTAGTTCTTATAGTGGATCTACTATAAATTTATATATATTTGAATAAGAATTGGCATACTTCCACCTTTTTTTTTTTTTTTTTTTGGCAAGGGGGAGGGGTGTTCTGGGCTTTTTAAAACAAATTGTTCAATATCTGCCACAAGAAGAGAAGCAAGAGCGCCAATTAAAAGAAAATATATGTGTAATCTTGTTTTGTTTTTCATGGACTGATGCTACTTTTTCAAACTTATGTCCCTTCACTCCTATTTCCCATACTGTCCTTCTCCTGGGACACGTCTGTCTCTTTCTACACAGGACAGTTACTTTGCTTCATGTACCCAGCCAGCATTGGCTCACTTTCTGAGCTACTGATTCTCTCAGATGCTAAACCCTTAATCATAAACCTTTCCTTTCTGAGACAAGATGCAAAATGGGAAAAAAAAATCCACTAACTATCTCCTCTTGCTTAAGTATGAAATTTATTAACAATGTCTATGTTCAGCTCTTTTCCTGTTTTAAAGGCTTAAATAACTACTAGATTTCATGCATCCCTAGAGAAAATAAATAGTGCCAAATAAAAGTAGTACTGGCATTTTTATGACTACCACAATTTGCTCAGAGTCCATCATGCCAGTAAAATTTCCACATCCATTTAAAAACAGATAATTGCTTGTACAACCACCTTTTGACAAAGGAAAATGCAGACCGTGCAGTCAGTCGATACAGGTACAAAGCTTGATGGTGCAATTCATTATGAACTAGGACACGTAAAGTCCCAAACACTCCCAGTTATATGTTTACTTTGGCATCTAAAGCTGAGCTTGTTGTCAGCACGTCAGCTGGAACTCAACAGCTCATAGTTAAAGGAAAAAGTTATGAACCTCCCAAAGAAAAAAATCGCATTTCCAGTGCACTGAATATTCTGAATGTTCTCTGGAGATTCCTGTTCTCTTTATTATCTTGTGAGGAGCTTATTCAACCCAATTCAAGTGCTGAGGATTTGCTGAATTCCAACCAGTCAGTCAATTAACTTTAATATTCACAAATTTTCCTCTTATAGATATCTATCCTTTAATTTTATCCAACTATTTGAACAGAACTTTGAAAATAGCAAACTGATCATTTTGAAAGAATCTATTTATTGGTCAGTATAAGAAAGCTCAGTGGTTTCAGCCTAGTTTGCCAACTATGCATACTACAGCTATCAGTATCAGGTGGCATTTAGACAAAAAGACATTTGGACAAGAAGACAAAACCATGAGATCAATTCAGTTAATAGAGAATGTTACTTTAAGTCAGAGTTGTCAAGACTTCAGACAAAGTCTTACAGCTAAAATAATAAATATTTTACGATTCAGCTTGCTATGTATTGACAGCTGTGTGGCTCTGAGAGACAACTAAGTGTCGTTGTAAATACCTGGTGCAGAACAAGAGCACTCTGTGCCATCTCATTTATCCTGCCTTCCAGAGTAAATTTAGCATGCCTCTAATCTAAGCTTCTGTTCCAGCACTCAGCCAGACTCACAGTCCCTGTGCAAACCTCATGAGGCAGCTGTAATACAGGCAGCTGTATTACAAACCAGTCTGCACCACAAGAAATTCAGGAAGGATTCCTCCAGAGCAAGATACAGAAACACAAGACATACAGGGTAAGCCATCTTAACCTTCACTATCCTTTCTATGGTTGGTTGCAGAAACATCACTGGTCTTCCACAACACTCATTAGCACAGTTGATCTTAAAAAGTCAATTAATATAGTGAATTAACTGCATTTTAAATGACTCTGCCTGTATCATCCCGAAATTCCCTGACTAAACATGTTTCTTGCCAACAGAAAAATTACATTGCCTGTTAAACATCAGAAATGTGTATCCGGTTATCATTTACTGATAATTGCTAAGATAACTTGAGAAAGTCTAATCGCAAGTCAAAGAAATTTTGTCCACTGTATTTTCTTTTCAACAGACTCATATGGAAAATTCCACAAGAATAGCACACTCGCTGAATTGTATCAAGCAAAACATATCAATCTTGCACAGCCTGATCCAAATGCTTCAGCCCACAATAGTTTTATTATAGGCAAAATTGTTTTTGGCAATTTGGGCAATGTATTGGCAGTTAAGGGTATTTTTATTCCTTTTTTTAAACAAAATTTGACATTTCAGAAATTAAAATGAAGGTGATTGGAGCTGCTAATATCATTCATTAGCCTTCATTTCAGCTGCAGAATAGATTTGCTCATATTCTTTAGCATAACAGGCATATAATATTAAATATTTCCATCAAGGCATATCTGTATTTCTCACATAGAAATGCAGAAAGCTAAACAAGATACTTTTAAAAATTCTACTGGCTTCCTCTACATGACCAAACTACAAACAGACTGCATTTAATATTGATCTAGTTCACTAGCAAGGAGCAGCAGCATACACAGGGAATTCACTGGGGCAGAAAAATCCATGGAAGGATATAAAAACAACCAATCCAGGAATCAAGCACGATATTCGGCTCTGAGAACACAGAGTTTTCATTTGTCTGGTTATTTTCTCTCTTTTCTCTGAATTTGCTTCCCCTGAACATGGTCTGAGTTCCCAGATTTGTCTTTCTTTGGAAGCTGTTTAATTTGGGGTGTAGTATCAGAAATACTCTCATGCATTTATCTCTTTTAAGCTGTGAGATATTCACTGTGACACAGCTGATATCTAAACAGAGCCAGTGGATCCACATGGGAGGGCAGAACACAGGCAGATCTATTGGACTAAATTAAATCTAAGGATTCTGCCAAGAAAGGTGCTTGATGATGAACCACTGTCTTGTGAAAGCCTATTCTCTACAAATAGGACCAGTACTCAATATCAGCAAGATGGAGAAAGAAAGAAAAACATCAGAAAGCAGTAAACTTTAGAGTTGCAAGCTTTGACCTCTAGGCTTCCCTGCTAGACCAAAGGATATGTAGACAGACACATTCTCAAAAGTGTGCCTTGCTGGTAAATAATTGGGTCTATATGAAAAAAAAAAAAAAAAAAAGTTTTGACGTTGCAATTACAGCTCTCTGTGAACTCAGAGCACATGAGAGGATAAAATTGATTTTGCTACAGCATTATGAAATACCTAACCCATCTTAGAGACGTTTCTCAACATGTTACTCAAAACATTTATGGCTTAAAATCAGCTGCCTTTTAATTTAGTTTTGTAAGTCATCTATCTAAGCAAGTGAAACACAAACAGCCCTAAGGACATGCAATTTTCCTTCTTCTTGGAAACAATGAAAGAAAAGTATCTTTTAAAAGCAGCTAAAACCAGAAGCCAGCTAGATTCCTGTATTTTTAATAAGAGTGCAGTTTCCTACTGTTCTCTGAGGATCATAACTATCAGAAAATGTGCTAAAGGTACTAAAGGTTGCATGAATCTACCCCAAGGCTCTGAACTAAAGCAAAGTCAATGAGCTTGAAAAATATGGTTGTTGCTTTGTCAGCTCACTGCTGAATGTTCTGAGACAAATTTTCAGGAGCTATGGTGAACCTGACAATTGACTTTGCTGGAGGTGAGGTGAGCGTGAACTTTCAATACATGGCAATTCTATGCTAATTTAAAGAAAACTTGAGTGCAAGATTATTTACTTTGTATTTACTGCAGGTAAGGAAATGTGCTCTTGCAAAGATCCTGCAGCTTTACAATCACACTGTAAGGTCAGATCATGCCTTGAATCAGGCTAAATTTTTTAAAGTGCACTCAAATTTAACAGTGGGAGTTGGCATTCAGCAGATTCACTTCCACAAACTGCTTGTGTGGCTTCAGTAAATCTTAATTTGTTTTCACATTAGCTTGACATGGCTGCTATGATGAAAAAATTCCACAAATTCTAAGCTGAATACGCTGGAGCATTTTAAGTCAAGCTTAAAACACTTTCAAGTCAACATCTTTGCCTTCATTCTACCTAACCTAGTGCTGTACACTAGGAAAGCAGATATTTCACAAGCCTGCTATCCCATTTGATAACTGAATTTATTTCTTTTTCAAATATCATCCACCATAAGCTAGCGTGTTACACAAAAAAAGAACAAAATGGGAAATTTTAATCCTTTTAAAAGACTGAAATTCTCCCATGCAGGATTTCTGCATTACACTGAGCTTTCTAATACTGAAAGCTTGTTTCAATGGAAAATTCTTTTTAGCTCCTATTTAACAGAAACTTTCTAAAGCTTTTCTAAGTAGAGAAAAGAATGGCTAATTCATCTGGAGTTATTAGTGTTTAATTTTCCCCCTTCTATAAAAAGAACAGGATTGAAAATCATGAGAACTGATGTGGGAACTTGGGAACTCCTATGTAAAATAGTACTAAAACTAACATTAAACCCCAATTTTAAGCAATATTGAAATTCAATTTTTGTAAGCAAATATTCATTGTTCAGATATTAATTTAATGGCAGCCAGAATCTCTAATATTCATTAATTCTGTATAAATTCAGAGTTTTATCAATAAAACTGATTTGTGAGATGTGGGTTAACATAAGGGAAAACAGCAATCCCAAGATAAATTCAAGTTAAGTTTCTCCTTTCCCAGGAGGGTTTGATTTTTGCTTCAGCATACTCATTATTCTGGTCTTGACTACCAAACCAAAAGCCCCAAAGCCTAAGAAACACAGAGGCAGAAACATACATTTCCCTGTCCTAGATTTCCAGGACCAGCAAGAACTTCCTCTAAGTTTTCAATGAAATGGAGTGTGGCACATCTGACAATCTCCATTTCTTTAGACATAACCTCTACAAGTTACTGTTCAAATACAGTGCCCTCAGCTTCCAGAAGAATTTTGCTGTCTCCTCTGAGCCCAGGAGATCTGGAGGAATTCTGACTTGGAAGAAGGATTACACAATAGGGTTTCTATCTAAATAACTTTTATAATCTGGACCTTAATTGTTGTCATTCAGCTAATAAACAAATAAACAAAAAACACTCAGAGACAAAGGTGCTGCAGGCAACAGATGCAGCTGATCTCTTAGGAGCCCGAAGAACCTGTGCTACTGCTTTCCACTTAAACCCAGCGAAGAAAAAATAACTAAATTACAGCAATCTTTGTAGAAAAAATAGGTACATGCTTGATTATTTCATTTTTTTTTTTAACTGACAGAATTGGAATATTTGTTGTATATTGGCTAGATCATAAGCGACAAGTGGAAAAAAAGCCGAAACAGCTTTGACCACACATTAGCCTTTCTGACATTGATATTGACTGTGCCCATTTATATCAAAACCATGGCTGTCAAAACTTGTTACATTTTAAAATATAAGAAAGCACAACTTAAGTATGCTTATCCATAATTTACCTTTTTATTTTAAAAATACCTTTATGTTTAGTTAAATTAACATAACAGAAAAAAAACTGATCTAGATATTTCCTTTTACCCTTATATCTTGCACAGTGTTCTTAAGAATAAGCAGATTGGAAACTAGCTGGCACAGAAAGGAAGAGAATTTGGACTGTGACTTTATTTTAAGAATAAGCTCCTCTTAATTTACAGGTGTCTTCATCCCAAAAACCAGTTATTATAAAATAGTTACAACTAAATCTCACACTCACATCCTTTTTTTCTTTTTTAATTAAAATGTTGAATTATAACATTTTTCCTAGTTAAGAATAATGAGAATAATGTTTAAAGATTTATTATTATTGATTATTTAAGTGTTTTAAAATATTTTTTTAATCATTATGGACCAAAAAGCACAATTTCTTGACACTGCTTATTCTTGGATACTTCTAGGCAGACAGGAGTCAAGCAAGGAAGATTAAAACAGACATTTCAATTGTTTTCAGAAATTACAAACAGATGAACACAAAGGTTGATCCCTGTTTTACGATCAGCCTCCACTGACTTTGATGGGTATGCTCTTGTATGCCTCAGTAAAAAAGCATAGCTTTTAAAATTTAGTACATGGAATTGTTTTTAACCTTGAGAGAATCTCTCCAATGCTCTTGTGGCATTTATCATCTCTTTAGGATTGTACTCAGCATCAGTGAGTGACAATTTTTTATTTAACAAAGCAAGTAAGCTGCTTGACAGAAGTGTCTACTTGCACTTTCTTCAGGTGTGCTCTGCATCCTGCTTTATGCAATTTTAGGAAATCAAGAATCCATGCTGCTGACTTTCAGAGGTAGCACTGCTCTTATTCACAGCCAATTAGCTCGTCAGCTGACTTCCTAAGTGTCTTGTATCATGTCAGTGATGGTGTCAGCTGTCTCACATTAGCTGCAGATGCAAGAATCTTTCTTCCCCCCCCAGAGCAAATGGTGTAGTTGTTCCCTCCAAGGAAACAGCAGATTTGTTTTCAAGCTGCTGAAATGTTATATAGCAAAAGCTACAGAGACAGTTCAAAGTATAGCAATAACCACAACAAAAATTTATCAGGTAATTTTCACCAGTATTCAACAATTACAGTGCTTAAATTTTGGTAAAACTATAATTCTCTAAATGGCAGTGAGCATGATTGTTATGATTCTCATTTTTCACTTCTGATCCAATTTCCACGAGTTACATGTAAACAGTTCATGACATGTAAGTGAAAGATGGAATTGTTGACTTACCCATTTGATCTTTCTTTTCCAGACAGATTTTACTACTAGTGAGAAAAGCCTTAATGTGCAGAGAGGAACTTTCAACTAATGAAATTTTATTTCTACATACATGCACTTTACTCCCTGGAGGAATATCTCACAAAATATAAAATGAATGAGAAATAATACCAAAGAATTAGCATAAGCTACATGAACTACAGCTCCCTGTTTTTCTTCAGTTGCTTTTTCTCATTCCATGTCTTGGTCTCCGTCTTGTGTCTTGTTGCTTCTAGACTGCCTAGACAAATAACTGCAGAAGAACTCCTTGCACACTTCCCAAAGGGGATTGCATTTCAGAAAGCCAACTTTATCTTGATGTCTCAGCTCAACAGAGCAATATCTCCGTTGAAGTGACTTGTCTGATGGATTGAGGCCTAGAAATCAGCTGGAAGGGAGCATAAGTTAACCTCTTGACATGTCATCCAAAAAAGTAATGTGCTTGGATGGAAATTTCAACAGCTACCTGAATGTAATTCATTAAAGTTATTGTCAAGAAGAGATAATAAGGAAGCAGTTATGTAGTTCCAGTAATAAGCTACTGAGTGCTTAAAATGTTAGGATAGATGTTTCATGCATTTTAATAGACATAAATGCAAAACGTGCTAGATACAGAGTAAGTGCTTTTAATATAAGTAACTGCTCATCAGTGACATGCTCTGGGTAGATGTTTTTAATGTTATCAGCTCTTCAAAAAAAGCACACTGAAAAATGAATTACTGTCTTTATAACATTAATGAAGAATAATGTTGTAGCTGAGAGCTTGCTAGGCTCCTTTATCAAGACTGAACTTATGAAACGATGCCTTGCTGCAGAGAAGTGAAGCAAGGATAAAATAAAGGTAAAACTACTATATACTTACACAAAGGTTTTTTGCAGATGCAATAAAGGAGGGGGCATCAAAATGCAACAGAAGACTCAGAAACCAGGTTTTGTAAATTTGTATTTATGCAAATAGGCAGATAACTCAACTTCTGCCCTACATATGTCAAGGACAAAAGCTCCATGCCCATGCACTGTTTCCCTACTGTCTGTAATCAGATTTCACTGATCTTAGTGCTGAAAGAGTACAGTAATTGCTTATCAGGGATTGATTCCAAGCTTCCAGCAGAAAAAAAATACAGAAATGTATCAAAGTAATTTTGATGTATGCAAAATTTTAGTGTGGCACCCTTGACATTTTTCCTTCCTTTCTCTGATTGAAGAGGGAGTCAAACATTCCCTAAGCAGCTTGGCTCTCCTAATCATACAAAACTGAGAAATAGAATCAGATCTGACTCCCACTGAAATTAGTTGCACCTTTTTTTTTTTTTTTTTCCAATTTAGAAGTAGTATCTATTAATATGAGAGGGACAGACAGAAACTTGGCATTTCCCCTCAGCATATGTCAGACCTACTGCAACGCTCACTGGCTGTGCAAGGCAGAACCAGACATCCCATTCCAATTTCACTCTCTTTGACTCTGTTTCCCCTTGCCCTTATTTCTCACCAAATGCATGTCCATTTTATTAAAAAACAAACAAACAAAAAATCACATACACTTATTCTATGAATTCCTTGCAAGTATATTTTAGGACAGAATGATGGCTGTGATCATGTGATGTACTGATCAGAAAAGCGGTAGCTAACAGCAGAGAGATGGCAATTTGTTTGGTTTTCCTTGAAAAGTTCGCTAGATAAGCACAGCACCACTGACTTGTAAGGCTTTGTTTTGGAAAATGTCCTATTCACTTAATGGATTTAAATGCTGTCTGAAGTAAACTGTTAATGATTTTAGTATCTTTTTACACAGATTTTCTTTTGAAAACAAACAAACAAAACCCACGTAAGTTTCTATTCCCTGAAAATTACTCTTCAAGCTGTAGCAATACAATAGAAAGACCGGAGTATTTCTCCATAGAATTTTCATTTATAAGCACTTCTAACAGTTTTCTGCAAACATCATAAATGTTCCTCTCAAGAGCGTATCTTAGACACAGAGAGTCCTAAGAAACAAAGGCAGAAAAAGCAAGGAAAGCTGTTTTTTACAGGAAGTCTGATAGTATTTTCAATCTGTGTAAAAATTTAGAAACATCATCAACTGACCAATGCTGAGTTACTGTTATTTTTTCTTAATACTGGGTGCCAACAATGAATTTCTTTTCCATAGAGCTACAGACCAAAATTTCTGGCCAGAAAGCCCTTATTACTAAGTAAAAAAATTATTCACAATGCTTAGTGAATATAAAAGAGCCATCTTAATTAATGGCTTACCCTAATTTGATTGGATTTGTCAGTTAATCAAGAGGGTTTTTTGAGAATTTGTTGAAATATTGGCTTGTGTCATCTGCTGCCATCTGTGTGTTAACACTCTAATTTTCATGGAATCTGATTACAAAGTTTAGAATGACTGTATACAACCCAGTTGATGATAGATTTATATATTTTTTTTTCAGCCCAATGTTTCTATGAGTCTGTGATTATTTTCACCAGCAATTTTCTGTTTGCTCTGAATACAGGGTATAAACTAGTCATGAAATAATTAGGGAAAGAAGTTGCAAATTAAGCTGGGAAATGGCACATAAGACCAGCTAGTTCAGCACTATGCTTTCAAGAGCAGCACAGAAAAGCAGAACTGCTCTGTAGTAATTACTACTCTAACACAGACACAGCTTCCAGTGATGGACATGTTTGGGACTTCTGGAGCTACAGACACTGCCTTATCTCAGAAAGTCCTTGATTTCATTTCAGTATTTCCATTTCATTTCAGAAATCAATTTATTAGCCTCCTGCTGCTTCTTACAGCTGCATAATCATATATTTATAAAAATACATTCATACTCTCCCAGGTATTTTTTTTTCCTAGCTTGCCTAGCTGCTCCATGTATGAAAACTAATCCATACTTGTAATCCTCCCTGTTGCAGTGACCTGTATTTTCCCCCGTTTAAGTTAATCATGAGGAAGGGGTACTGAACACACATGGAGCATTCAGGAAGAGGATAAACCATGACTGCATAATAGCATAATGCTGCTTTCTCTTCTGGTCTTACCTCCTCTCCCCACAGTTACTCACATCCATTGGGATTTCTGGGCACTTCTGAGCACTGAACTGTTTTATGAGGACTATTTACAATGACTGCACAATTTCTTCAGCTCAGTGCCACCACATTCCATTGCTGTGCTTGCATAATTGAGGCTACTTTTTTCTAGCATGAATTTGTACATATGGCTATTTAATTCCACCTACCATTTTACTGTGCAGTCATTCAGCATTGTGAAGCCCCTTGGAAAATCCTAAAACACAGCATTTCATTTGATTTTCCTAAATAATCCCATTGCATTTGCAAATAATATCATCTCAGTGTTCATCTTTGTCTCTCAATCACTTATGAATACGTTAGCAGCGATTCCTGTGGGAGCAATTGGTAGCAGAGCTTTACTGTGGAATGACTGCCACTGCAGCCCAGTTCACTGATATGAATGACATTACATTAGCTTTTATATATTCTTCTCCAGAAGAAAATATTATTCAATTCCTTTGCTATTACTGATTAGAACAGAATTCCTTATTATCCTTGCAAGATTTGAATGTAACACCCACTCTCTGTCATTGGAAAAAATTGTAAGGATAATTTAAATCACCAGTCCTGAAATGTGATTAAGTTATCTTGCTTCTCAAAAGCTAAAGGAAGAAAACATAAAAGTAAAATAGGAGAAATTTAGGACCTGCTATACATGAAAAACTTACTTTCAAGTGCTTCTTCACATTAAAATATTTAAAAGGCCTGGTCTACTTCTTCTGAAAAGTCCTTTTATGAAAGATTTGCTAGGACCAGTATGAGCTAGACACACATAGCTCCCTTGCATATAAATCAGGATTTATTAATTCAAGACAGTCTATTCTTACAGATCCGGCACATCCTGGAGGCTGCTTTGTCCCTGTTGGTAAAATGAGAGGCTACATGCTTGCAGCAATTGCTGCTTTCCTACTCTTCAAGAGTCCTCTTCCCATATTTAGTATTTCAGAGGATCTCCTGCTCCCTGCTCCCCTTTAGGAGTTCAGGCTGAAGGATCAGAGGGAACAACCTCAGTCCTCTTCAAGCTGCTCCCTCGGGCTCTGCTTGTGAAACCTTGGCAGCATTCCAGCGCTCAGAGCCCATTGATATATAACCACACTGTGGCTCTGACACAGATTGCCCCATATATTCACTAAACTGACAACTATCTATATCTGGCATTGCAAAAATTAAAGTATACACTGAAATAATCACAAATGGAAAGTCTACTACTTTTCAGCAATCTTAAAGAAGTCTCTGAAAACATTTAAGTGGTAGTGCTAAAAAAGCCTTTACCTGAATGTTAAACTAATGGTTTTTCACCACCAATTTGGGCAACTAATTTTCAAATTTTCATAAATAACCTTATGTTTAAGCTTTTACTGTTGCCTTTTTTAACTTTGGCTATTGCAGAGCACACTACTGTGCCTTGAGAAAGCCACAAATATATTACTATTGTATGTTTGATCACTGAGACCCCTGTTAAATCAGTTGCATCTTTAAAGTACCATGAGTAGAATGTGTGACTTAAAAAGATAAAAATAAGATGGATGAAAAGAGCAAAAAGACAGGAAAGAAGCATACACACAGAAAAGGAAAACATCTGTTTTCTAGTAAGAGAACTTGAAATTATATTTTATTGACAGCCTGCCAGGAGGCTAATATCAATTTTCCCCTCCGTTAGCTAAGGAAGAGCAAACACAGATGAAGTTTATAAGGAACAAGCGAAACACAGGCACAGAAATAAACTTTGTTGCTGTCCTTCATGTAGTCTGAAAACACTGATAGAGTGAAGCCCTCAGTTCCCAGTAGCCCACCCTGAAAGCTTTGGCAGGGAGAAAGTAAATATGATAGACCCTTAAATGCTCAGCCAGCACACCTAAAGCTTTCATTTTCCCTTTAATGAAGGTTTGAGATTTTGTTAGCTATTAATATGGTAATTGTCTCCCATGCCCCAGCTATACAGGTTAAGGCCTGAGCCAGAGAAGAACTTACAGAGGCCTTACCACTGGTTTTGATCAATTGTATGTGCAAGAGTCTTCTCAAGATTTCTTCATAATATGCTAGTTGATTCAAGTTTTCTTATGCTCTTTATCAGTTCAAGTTTTTAGATGGTTTTTTTTTTCTTCTTTTTTTTTGCATCTTAACAACTTAGAACTGGATAAGGAAGGGGTAAAAACGGAATCCTTTTAAATAACTCAAGATTTTTGCCGCAAGGTCCCTGTGTTTACCGAAACATAAGTTTTAGATGAGAAATCAGTATATCACAAGACTGATTTTCTCAATCACCCACTAAGTGAGAAAACTCACACTTGGAAGTCCAATGTGCCTTCCCTGTTACCTTCTCAGAGTCGCCTCTCAAGTCAAACTATACCCACATGAAATTTCCTAAAAGGTCACAACATAATATGAATTGCAAACCTTTGTTAATTTATGTGAATGGCCCAAAAGCACAGCAACCCCTTAGCTGGCATCTCCTAATATGTATCTTCTTCATGACACTCAATGGCTTTTCCTCACGCTTGAAACTCCATAAAACTGGGCATCAGGTGCTTCCTAGGTCCAACATCCAGGTTTTTTTATAAGCCAAATTCAGGAGAGAATAGTTGTGATGTACATAACTGAAGGTGCACATGTCTACCCAGAAACATTTCCCTTCAGCTGGCTGAAATATCACTTCCTTAATTGATACAGATTAAGCATTCCACATCTCAAGAAGTGATGTTTCTGCCTTTCTGTACATAACATGTACTTTTCCAGGATGTTCTTGCTTAGCTGTAGGCCAGATGAATTCATTTTGGGATAACATAAATCTGTGTTGCTGAAAAAGCAATGCACTCCCTCTATTGGAGGTTGTTTTTCTACTGTCCCTGCACTATTCCTGCCTCCCCCTCATCCTGTTTTATTCTAGAACAGATGTCAGAAAACTGCAGCAAGTTAAAATTAACAATTTTGTTAATGGGTCACTTTAGTCAAATTCACCACACAGACACTTGAACATTTGTGCTGGCAGCAAAGCAATGGGCAGTGTAAGAACAGGACCAGCAGACAGGAAGAGTTAGAAGAACACAGTTATTAAAGTCAATGAGGTTTTTTAGAGGGTTTTTTAGAGGGGTTTTTTAGAGACAGATGAAATTCTGCAACAGAAAAACCAAAGAATGGTATGAAAACTTCTGAGACATGATCAGCAGTGGCCCTGCTGGCTCACATTCCATTCCCCCCTAAGCCACTCCTTCCATTCAAGAAACAGCTACTGCTTTTCTGCAGAGCAGGTGAGCAAGCAGACTGCACGAAGAGCTGCATGGCTTTGCCATCACTGCCCCAGGAAGCCAATTAATGTGTTGTGCTCACGTGGTATAACCTTCATCACTTCTTTCTACTCTGTATTTAACACAGAATGAGAAATTAGAGGCCTCTCTCGTAACTGGCTTCTGTGGCAGTACAGAATAAATTATGTGCTGTCCCTTAATGACTTTAGCACTCCTGACTATGTTTATAGAGGCAGGCTCTTTTGCTTTCAAAAGCTGAGCTGTTTTCAACCTTTGTTCCAAACATAGTGCCTGGAACATGACAGAGGATGGTCTTAGTGCAGCTTCAGGATTGGAGTACTGAGGACTCCAGTGAAAGTCCCTGAGTAAAGAAGCAGTTTTCCTTTTTTTTGTATGCTGTCTATTAGCAACTAGGAGACTGTAATCAGAATTTGATCGAAAAGGGCCGGGTATGTTTTCAGTTTTGTTGAATAGCGGCAGACCCTGTTTTTCAGGAAATTATGTGAAAAGGGGCCTTTAAACAGATATTGCTGAATGAAAAGAAATCCAATAACTTCCTGTTCTAAATCTACAAAGTATAGGCAAAGTTTTAAAAGAATTATTCATAATTATTTCAAACTTTATGCCACAAACAGAGGCAAGTTCCTGACTGAGCTTGCAGTGAAAGTACCCTGCTGATTTGCTGCATGTCCTCTATGGTAAAGCTCTTTTACATATTTTTGCCAGGCTGTCAGCCACACTTAATGAGGGAAAGATCAAAACTCATGCAATTCACAAGCACTGTGTAAGAAAACAGGCCAAATACAAAATCTTATGTTTTGGGTGGAGCTACAAAATTGAATAATTTTAATTATTTTTCTATTGCCAAAAACAGCAAAAAAAGGGAGGAAATAATATATTCTAATAATTCTTTTCACCAGATAGTGGGAAGTTAATACATGGAAATGAATTAATGATTTGCTTCTCACAGTAGATTTAGGAATATCCATAAGTGCACAGCTGAAGACTCTGGATTTTGCAATAAAATGCAGTTTTATAAGCAGTAGCTTTCAAAAGGATGTGTGGTGCTCATGTAAGTTTTTCTGATGCTTCAAATTCATGTGCACATTGAAAATATACTGTAACTGAACACCATTGCTGTTTTTTAGTATATACAATTCTCCTCTTATTTACCAATAATTTGTCAGAGCTCCTTGTCCTACCCTGGATTTTAGGATACTTTGGCAAGAAAGAAATGCCTCAGTAACAGATGTTTCCAAACAGAATAACTTAATCATCTGCAATGTGCACATCTGCAGGATAGGAAAAATTTAAAAGGATGAGCATACAAAACAAGGGAAAAAGATTAAGGGTTATAGAGAAGAAAAGAGCATTGAAATGTCATGAGAAAATAAAATGAGAGGAACAATAAATGATATAGAGAATGGGTGAAAAACCAGGTAGACACAAGAATGAGGGGTGCATATAAATACAACCACTGAAGGGCACTTCACTGGAAGAACAGAAAACCCTCAAAGCCCAGGAAACTCTTCCTAATTTACAAAGGTGGACACCCAGCTTGCAAAGCAGGTTCACACATTCCCTGGGGAATTTTATACACATTTACTATCACGGTACTCTCTGCTCGCTAACATCCTGCAATTCATAATCATTTCTTCTGACAGTCCTACATTTGAGTATAACTGAATTCAGTGCCATTGCTCTATGAATTATTGCCTACAGAAGCAAAGCTGTGTACTAGAAAACTAACCTAAATCTCTCCTGCACTGTGTGCCACAATCTCTCACAGCACCTTTCAAAAACATATCCTGTATATTTTCATGTTGAACAAAAGTGTCAGATTGGGAAATGAGAGCCAGCTATTTACCAATTAACATTATTAGTGGTATAATGGATCAGTTAACAAAAAATCTGCAATCCTACTCTGCTGATTCATATAAAAATATAGAAAATTTATTTTCAGAAATGATAACAGTACAATAATAATAATAAAACCCCTCACAACCCAAAAGATGAAATAACGTGTAAGACTGAAGATATCTGTGACACAAGCATATGGAATATTAACACCAGCAGCCTTTACAGCTTTCTGGTAAGAAAACCTTCTTAAAGGTACCAGGATTTTTTTCAGATGCTAATGTTTTGGAAGCATTAAAATTGGGAAATAAGGGAATTTAAATTAAGTCAAGGTAGTAGCCCTTAAGGTTACAGCAGTGAAAAATATGAAAATGTAGCACACCTGTATTTGTTCACAAGTCATTCAGAAGCTGTTACTGAAGTGCAATGTAAATTTTATTGGGATGAAATCCTGTCTCTAAGAAATACTAGGGAAAAATCCTATTCAGTTCAATATGATTCACTGCCATTTATAATTCATGCTTTACAGTTTGCAATTAAAGAGTAACAATTACTTCCTCCTTAGAAAGGGAGAGATAGTTTGGGTGTTCTTTTCTTTGTTGTGTGTGGGGGGTTTGTCTTTTTTTTTAATTTATTCTTAGGCAATTTTTAAGGGTTAGTTTATCAATTCTGTATATAACGTAGAAGAGCTCTACAGTTATCAACTTAGTTTTTACAGAATGATAAATGCCAAAAACTGCTGTTACATTCATATTATTTGAACCAACACAGTCACTGCAGTCTTATTTTTAAAATTAGTTCCTTACCCTATGAACACTAATACTGTAACCATAGCAGCTATTTCTGTTCATAAAATAAGCTTTTCCCTTTCCCCTGGTGTCAGCCCCAATATCTACCTACACGTACTTGCAATTTAAAATGACCATTTAATTCACTGCCTGACAGACAATTTAATTTTGTAAACTTGCAGCACTGAAGAACACTATGATGTTATTTAAGGATTTACTAACCCAACATTTCAGGAATAGTATTTCCTGACCGACATGAGACAGAATTTCTAGTGATGTAGGCATGCCAGTCTTCTAACCCAGCACTACATATTTAGCATGCCACACAGTTCCATAAAATTAGCAAGAACAGCCTCCATAATATTGTTAATGAGACACAAGCTCAGAGTGACCTGATATCTGATTAACAACTTAAAAACTTTAAAAACTCTATCCTTCAAACAAGGAAGACCACAAAATGCCACCTCTTCTGCAAGACAGGACATCAGATAAAGGTGAAGGCATGACCATGTGTAGAAAAAGTTGCCTCCAAAATCTTAGCTCTGTCAGCCGACACTTGTTCATTTGATCTGCAGTGAGAAGATGACAGGTTTCAGGAGAAAATGAGAGGAGGAAGAGGTGCAGTATTTTATTCCCTAAGTTTGTAATTCACAGCAAGAGAAGGTGGTTAGATTCACATTTTCCTTTTTCTACTCTCAAGATTGTTTATGTTTAGTTTAAGTTTTTGGTTTTGTTTTTTTTTTTTAAAGCTGTCTTTCCAAATTTAAACCAGATACCTTCATCCTGACCTTGACTCTGTTACTAGTCTAGTTATAACAAATAACTTTCAGTCCCAACACTGAGGTTATATGAACAAGACTAATTTCTAAGTAACAGAAATAGGAAATGGAAAAGAAGTTTTTCAAACATGAAAACCAGATTTACTTCTATCAACATAAAATCAGGATTGATACACATCCAGCTCTCAAAAACAAAAAGAGAGGCACTTAACTATCACAGTACTTAGCAAATTGATACTCCAATTCTGGATGCTGTTGCTTTGAAACAAATTGTGTTCTACTAAACCCCATTACATTGTCTCATAAGCATTTTTAAGGACTGCTTAGAGCCATAATTCTCCATAATCGAAAAATTAAAATATAGAAATTGCTCATGAAACATCTGGTTGCTGAAAAACTCCAGTGCAGATAAGAAAGCATTGTAGTACTTACCGTACTGAGAGCCCACAAAACCCTGCTCAGTACACACAAAGCACCACAGGGAGATGGAACTAATCACCCAAGTTCATTTCTAATAACAAACACACTATAAACAAACTGTAAAGAAAAATAACTTATGAGTACTTTATATCAAGGATATTTTGTAGACAGGTTATGGTGCTTCTGTATGAGACCAAGAAGAACTAATAACTGCTAATCCAATCCAGCAGATACATTTCTTCTCTTTGCAGTCCTCTAATTGGAGGCTTATTACTTTGTGTTTGCAGATTCTCTTTTGATCCAACACTTGCTTAAAAATGAAACCTAGAAACTGTTTAAATTTATTTTTATGACACATCATTTAGTCCAAAAGAGATTTAAAAAATGAAAACACCTGTTATATTGTGGCTTTATTCCTGGGGGTTTCCTTATGCTAGCAACTCTGTTTTCAGAGGGATTTTCTGATTTTATTAAGGAAACTAAGAAAAAAACAATATTGCTTTTCCTAGGAAAAATGGAAATTTACCAGCAGCAGGCAATCTCATGACAATTCTGCTCAAAAAGCTGCTTGTCTTATACTTGGAAGATTTCTTCTAATTGAGATTTCTTTAGAAGAAAAGAATAGTGTCCTGTGGCAGACCAAGAAAAGGCTTCTGAGATTTTTAATGATTTTATATATTTTAGCAAGTGGAAATAGAAAATATTTGTTTTTATAAGTGACTTTTTTTTTTACTTTTTTATTATTTTTCTTTCATATGAGAAGATATCTTTATGTCTTTGTAGTTACAAGCATTTCCTTTTCTGTATTGAAAAGTCTCTCTAAATTTAAACACCTTTTAAACTGAACACTTACCCCAAGAAATCTCTGTTTTTTAAAATAAATGCTCTATTTTTATCTTGTAAAATTATTAATTGAAAAACCTATTAACAAATGACACATTAAGAATAACTTCAGATCCTTATTTTTCTTCATAGATTATAAAACTATTAAGGATTATTGTGTTAATATCTTTTAACTATTAACAACTACAAGTTAAACCTGTGCAGTTTGTTGCTTAGCTTTTTTTCTATTTGCATAAAGCCAGTCCTCTGGCCTGCAAAACCTGTTAGGAAGGGAAACAAAAAAATAACCCAAAACTCAAATCTACCATACTTACTATCAATAATTTTGTTGACACCATTCAGGAATTCCATAGACTCAAAATAAAATCACAGTCCTTTTTCTCCTTTCAGAATATAGCCTCTTAATCCAAATAATATCAGAGAAGTTAAAATTTAGTCCATTCATCTGGCAAATGTTTCCCTCTGTTTCATAAACATGCATATCACAGAGAAAAATTGTTCAATTCAAGGTTTTTTTACATAATTAGAGTGTAAAAAATCATCATAGAAATACGGTTATTCTCAGACTTAATAATGTCCTTATTGTGATGCGTCACATTTCCATAAATCAAAGATTTAGCAAAACCAATTGTGCTATAACCAGCTAGTAAATACAGTTAATTGTCTAGGAGGATTGTACAATAGAAATTTTTGTAGTAAAAACAATTATATGTTCCAACAGTCTTACCATAAAGTTGAAGGTAAAATGTCAGGAAAACCAGAGAGGACATGGGGGGAAAATGTGTGACAGCTTATCAGAAATGCTGGTTCAAAAATTTCATGGCTACTGTAAATAAAATAGCCTATGTAGGATAATACAATACTACAGGTACCATTTCCTCCAGTCTTGTTTACAACCTGTAGAATATTTCCTTTTTAATATTCTAGTTAAAGTTATGTCCTATGGGAAGGACAAAAAACATGCTAAAGTATATGATGACTTTTTACACAATGATAATTAATCATCACATTTCATTAATAAATTGTCAAGTGCTTGCAAGCTGTCCACAATCTTTGTCATTCTAGTTTGCATATTTTATAATGGTGGAAAAACATTTTAAAAAGTTTGAATAGGCACTTACTGGAATTACAGTTAATCCTGATACAGTCTAGATGGGGAAGAATAGATGAAAAATGAAAATTTATCCTTCAAGGTAATAGCTGCAGACATCCAATAAAATCACAGTCCACCCTTCCGGGGACAGACACATGCAAATATGGCCACTCCATATCATCAGTCTTTACATACTGTTATAACCCAGATATACTGCGATAAGTCTTTATCAATAGAAACGACAAATAGGGTAAAAATGGCCAATTTCAAACAAAGCTACATGGTGACAAATCTAAGTGAAAAATCAGGATTAAAAGTCAAAGATGCTTAACTGAGGCAGGCTGCAACCTTTTCCCCATCTGTGAAAGAACAGGTAATTTCTCTCAATGCAATTAGAAAGTGCTCCGTCACAATGGGTCATAGAGCAGGCCAGGCCACAATCAGACACCTTGGACAACTTATGGATAGTATAACCTCAAAGGCTCATCTTCAAAAGCTAAGTATTGACATACAGAGCTCATCACTCAGGCCCAGAAATAAGGGTTTGTCGGTTTCATACCCTTAATGTTTAGATTTTAGAAATGAACAGTGACAACTTTAAAGTTCTATTAATATAGAGAAAAGAAAATCACATATTTATAAACACTCATTAGGGAATGAAGATAATCCTTTCTATTTTAAGATTATTTTCTTGCCTGACTGAAAAAAAACAAAAAAAACAGAAAGAAAAAAAAATAGGGATGTTGGAGGAAGGAAAAATATTGCTAGGGCATGGATTTATTTACTTTTTATTGATTTTCATGAACTATAGAAACAGGCAGAGGGTGATTTTGTATGTAAAGTGAATAACATGATCTATGTACGATCCTCTGCTAGGCTACCTGCATTTATTCATTACTGAAAAGAACCAAACCCCAACCCCAAATCCTTTACCATGCTACTTGGTTTGCACAGCTACTCCTGCTTTACACCTTTGAGGAACATATATACCATCAGACCTAGATTTTGTTTCCATATAGCTGAGTTTGTCATGTGTCGTCAACCGCATCAGAAAAGTGGTTGCAAACAGCCGAGGAGCAGCACCCACACATCCCCTTTACAGAAAGCGCTTGGAGCATCCTGGAGCGGGGATCGGCAGGGAAGAGTGACCCGGGAAACCCTGTGCTCCTCCTTTTCTCTCCTCCTTCTCCTCCTCACCAGGGCAGTATTTCAGTGAGTAAGACTTTGATGAAGTGGAAGGTTGGGTGGGTATTCTCTTATTCCCCACTCGCCACCTGTGCTTTCTAGAAATCTGTGACTAAAGCAATTAAATGCTTCATTCCCATTAAAAATAGCGTCCCCCCTTGAAAGGGAATAGCTGCATGGAATGTGCATTTTCCTGAGCATACTCCTGGTCTCTTTCAGGTCCTGACTTGGACTTACTTTTAAGCATGGCAGAAGCATTTTTTTTTGTTTTGTTTTGTTTAACTAGAGAAAACTATAACCTGACATTTTGTCCATCATATTTTAAACAAGGAAACCAATTATTTTTTTCTGTAAAAGGGCTTGTGCCTCCTGTGTTCACAAGGCTGTTTGCTGAGGGCCGCAGTCTTTGGGCATTGAAGGGTTGTGTTATCGTTCGATACTACAAAAATACCACTACAGAATTGTTTAAAAAAGAAGAGATGGATTTAATACAGATTTGACACCTAAAAAAAGGAGACCAAGAAATCCATCAGTGGGTGTATCTAACCGCAACATTTTCAATGTTAAAACCTTTGATATATTTGCATGTCATACATTAATTGGTGGAGGTAAAACTGAGCTGATCTACATACGTGTTGTTTCTGCTTGCACGTTTCAATTGTGGAATTGCTATTCTGAAAAAATGGTGGAGGGAGACCAATCTTCCACAATCAAGAAATATTTAGCCAAAAAAACCCACTAATGAACTTGTCTTCTTTTTTTAGAATACACAACAGTACAAAAATATTGTGATGGGTAATGTTAAGACTAAATAAAGAATACAAAAATGCAAAAGAAAACAAAAGAATTTGTAATAATGGCCATGTTTATGTGTATGTACATATGCAAATGTCACATTGACGTGTTTATATATCATTTCAGTTTACTTTTAATGTTAAAACAGGCTGTTTCATAAATGTTTGCAAGCAAAAAGAAAAATGTAAAGAAAATGTTAATTTCTTGGAGGAAGAGGTTGTTACCTAGGTTGACCGTTAGCTTAACTCGTCCTGCATCCAGCTCTAACCGAAGGGTATCTGCAGATTCCCTGGAAGTTGTTGCCATTAAAATGCCATAAGCTCGCTGAGACCTGAACCTTAAAGAAACATCTTCGGCCTCTGTGTGCATCACAACAGGAAGCTGTATTTTCATAAACATACTTCCATCATAGCTTAAAATTGTTGCCTCTGAAAACAGAAAGGAGAAAACCAGTGAATAAAGAATTATGCTCTGTCTACTGAAACTGCTTAAAGGTAAGATGATAAATGTATATTCAGTCAGCATGACACAGAAAAATTACATGTTGTATTTCATTATTATTACTGGGAAACATAGGAAAAGTTGGCCTTGGGGGTTTTTTTTAGGTTTTGTTTTGATTTGTTTTGGCTTTGAGTGGCATATCTTGGTGCTTTTAAAAGAAACTAAATTGTTCTTTAATACGTAACCAGACATGTATGCATCTTCAAAGAGATCTGTAAAATCATCTGTAAGGCGATGCTTGAAAGACTAGGCCTCTACTACTCAAAATAAGTCAAAGTTAGATAAAGATATTCAGGTGAACCTTACACCCTAACAAAAGGCTATGTCTGATTGTCATTCCCCTAGATAACACCTTAGGACACTTCATGTAAAAACCACTGGCATTGCTACACCCATGGGTTACAATAATCATCCAGTGAGCAAAAATCTTCTGCAATAGGTATTTGTTCTCAGCACGGTTTGGATGGGGCAAAATTTGCTTCATGACAACAAAACCCATGGTATAGGCTCAGAAACGCTTATATGGACACTACGACGGCCTCAGCAAAAGGATTGAGACTGGACTTGGCATATTGAGGGTAACATCTTAAAGCCCCCAAGACAAGCAAAGAACTGTCACTTTCAGACATTCCAGGAAACCCTCCCAGCAAAAGGCTCTGGCACAGAGCAGTCACAGTCTCTCAGACCCCAGAGCAACCAGTCACAAGCCTTCTTTTCCCAGCTTCCAGGCTGGTAATGAGAAAGGTAGCAAAGAGAGTGCATTTCTGCTCACAGGGAGGCACTGCAGTTCCTAGAAAGCAAAGGAAATGTATTTCTGAAACGTCTTCGTAAGTCCTTTTTGGCAGGACAATCAAACATTTTGGGCAGAGAACACCTCTGGGAAGCTGCTCTATGCTTCAGTTTGCTTCAGTGTATGGAAGCACTGATCTAAACCAAAGGCGTATTGTGGTCCCTATAGGCAATAATATTCTCAAGGACTAATACTTCTGGTACTATGTTTAGTAAGCATCACAACTACCAGAACTGTTTCCGTAGCATATCTTGTATACTGTTAAAGATGGATATGCTTCTCAAGACTTCCAGCCCACATGATCCATGGAAGGACAAAATGTTCTGCTAATTCTGTGAGAGACAAAAGCGATAGATGACATTTTCACTAATACAATCATAAAATGGCTTGGGTTAGAAGGAACCTTAAAGATCACCCAGTTTTAACCCCCCAGCCATGGGCAGGGACACTTTCCACTATCCCAGGTTGCTTCAAGCCCAATCCAACCTGGCCTTGAGCACTTCCAGAGGTGGGGCACCCACAGCTTCTCTGGGCAATCTTCTCCTGTGTAAAGAATTTTAACTTCCCCCAATGCAAATTTGGAGAAAACTGTCTGATGTTGGAAAATGTGGTTACTGAGACTTGTGTGAAAGTCCTCAGATGTAACAAGTTAGAAGAATGAATTTACAGGTTTGATGATTTCTAACTATGCAGGCAATCCTACAGCATATTATAGTTCTCAGCATATTCTAAATCTAAAATTTTTCTGTGAAGCAGGTGAAATACTTAACTTGCAACAATATGAAAAGAGATTTCAAATCAAAGAGTTATCAGTGAAAGGTGATTTGCTTTTTGATTGTTTGCGGTTTTTAGTTGTTACTTTGGGGTTTGAGTTTTTTGTGGGTTTCCCAGTTTGTTTATTATTTTTTGGGAGGAAGTCATGAACAGAGGCTTACAGTTTCTTCCTCTATCTAGCTGTCTAGTCTGTCCATAAAAATCTCCCAAGATCTTTACCTAAATCATGTTTAGCTTTATAAAGAATTACAGCAAAACCCCCTAACATTACGTAAGAGATATAAGAGAAAATATAAGAGAATATAAGAGAAAATAAAAGGGTTTTTTTATTGTCTATAAAGATCCACCAAATTAATAGTATCCAGGGTTTTCACATACTGAGCAAAACCAACATTCAGCAACACTAGACGTCTGTTGCTAACAAATTATCTTAAGATAATGTAAAAGAGAGCTGTCAGAATCAGCACTGTTTGCCAACTTTCCTGTAATTATTTATNTTTTTTCCCACTTTTCTTTATTTTTTTTCTTTTTTTTTTTTTTTTTTTTTTTTTTTTTTTTTTTTTTTTTTTTTTGTTTTGGTTTTGTTTTTTTTTTTTTTCCCCTCTAAATTGCACGAAAAGGAGAGGAGGAACTTAATTGGAGACTTAATTTAATTGGAGATGGCCTGTGAGTAACATCATGGTGAGCAGACCTGATGAGATTAGATACTTAATCTTCCTAAGCCATACTGTGCCAGTATTTTGGGAACAGATGTTCCAAGAACAGACCAAAGATACTGAACAGAAGATCAAATTACTTAAAAGCTCTGGGCAATGAGGAAGCCCCCTCATGTCAACCAGCTCCTTTCAATATGTCAATATGTCCTTTCCAAGGCACAGGCTTTTTAAGCACAAAAATATCACAGGGGAAAGAAAAAGGAAAAAAAACAAACCAAAACAAACAAACAAAAAAACCACCAACAAAAAACCCCCAAAAAACAAAACAAACAACACAACCCCAAACAAAACCAAACCAGAAACAAAAGAAACACAAAACCCAAAAGCAAGCGGAAAACAACAAAACAAAAACAAACAAAACCAAAACAACAAAAAAAAACAATACTCCCAAAAAACCCCAAACAACAAACAAAGCAGAACCAAGCACAAAACTGGCAGGAATGGATTGCTAATTTACAAGGCCTGGTTAGTAACAAGGTGAGTTGAATGACAAGAGGCACCAGTTACACAAAACTTGAAGGAAGAATTTGGCTAAAAAGATGTATTAATTTTCCCCTTTTTTTTTTATTTGGAGTAACTAATTCCAAGGATATGTCTCATCTTTACATGAAATGTACACTGCAAAATGTTCTCACATAAGTGTTGGCAGAATGTCTTTTTTCTCTTGTTCAGCTTTCTCTTGATTATTAGATCAAAAAATAATAGCCTGTAAGTTCAGCTCAGGATGTGATATTCATTTAAAAAATCCGAGACTCCAAGGCAAAGAAAAAAGTTTTACTACCACTTCACTGATGGCATCATAGCATTGAAAAAAAAAAATAGCAGAAAGTCCTTATAAAATAATCACTGATATTTTTTTTTTTTAACGGCAGCAAATAAGTGCACGCAGTAGAGTTATTAAGAAGAAATAAATGGTATTTTACAATACAGAGATTTCTATTAAAAATGTTTTATACATTCATTCTTTGATAATTTTATAAACCTAACAATTAAAACTTTTGTTGCTTCTGCGGTAAAAATCAGCCAACCAAAACACACAAATGAACCAAAAAATGAACCAAATCCCAAAGCAACCCCACTGAAGGGTTTGGTTCCCCTTGCCATTTTTTTCTTCAATTTGCTTCTTATTAAAATCTTCATGGCTAGATAGTCTTCTTTCCTACATATCTATACACACACATCACCACAATCATCTCAGTGCCTGAATCGAAGGATGCACAGACCAGTACTGAGATGAGAGAAGACTGAGGACTTTAATTTCCACTCGAGCTGGAATTACCTAAATTGCTCAAGAGGAGGCACTAAGTCTTCTGGAAACTTTCCTACATGTGCTCCTACCCTCAGAAATGCTGAACTGGATATTTTTGGAGTAAAGCAGAATTTCCTGAATAGATGCTATTCTTCAATTCACAGCTTATTTAAATTAAAGTGAAAGAAGTATGGACTAGGCATTTGAATTTCAGTGTTCTTTCGCATAAGTTTTGCAGCCAAGTTTGTGTTACTTTAAAAATAAGATGCTTGGTGAGTACAAATGCCTATTGAACACATTTTAATAAATAAAACAGGATCGTGTTTCCTCTGGACCCCTTGTGGTGCCTGTGAAGTCCCAAAGACAGAATTATTATTTTTTTCCCGCTTTTTCACTTTCAAAGTGTCTGCAATACTATGAGGACTATATTGCAACCCACAGAGCCATTTTTAAAGCATGAAATCACCCTCTGTGTCTGCTGTCACTAAAATCCCACACAAACTTTGCCCAGAAATGACAGCCTATACAGTCCAGAGTCATGCCAGGGTGTAGATGAGCAATCTGGATCATGAGTGATCAACTATTCAGGTTTGCTCTCTGATCCTGTTTTATTTACCAGTACAAGTACAGCAACAGTATCAGGCCCTGAAAATGCTCCCTGATATATATGATTTTACTCCTAGAAATTGTGTGAGTATTCAAATACATTGACTGCTACTGAGTGACATTTGAACTTTTTGTTCTCTTCCCAGGAATTTTGTGTTTTCTCCATGGCATCTACTTCAGTCCATCTGGGCCCAAAACTGCAGCCTTGGAGATTCACAGGGAACCTTTCCACCAATCTGATAGAAACTATTCTCTGTATGTGATTAGTTACTAGATAATATGTGAATAAAAGTTGAAATTAATTCTCCCAATTCCTACACTGGTATTATTTCAGAACTGAGTTCCTAAGCCACACTAAATTTGTTACAACTTTAACACACAGGACCAATCAGTTGATTTAAGACACTGATGGAATTATTATAATATTTTGAACACCTGATTCTTCAAGACATCTATCCTCATACCACCTCTATTTTTCTCAATTTAAAATCTTAACGCATCCAGATATAACACAAGGAATGAAGGTTATATTTCTTTAATGTGTATGTGCGTATGTAGAGGTCTGTGCATGCACAACATGGGCATCTCCACACACCCTACTTTAAACATATTTTCTCCTCAGAAATGTCACCTTAATAAATCTTTGTTTGCATGCTTACTTTTTCTTATCACTGTTTGATGATTCTGCTATTGTTCCTGGCCATCCAGTCAAGAGAATACACCGCTAAAGGCTTTGCCAAGAGGCAGTCACTCAATGTGTATATCCACAAAGTAAGAGAGGAAGCCAAATTATATTGCTGTGGCATCTGTCCATCCATCTGCTAGAGTTTTCATAATCTACTAAAGCCAATCTACAGATTATCCTGATGTTTAACCTTACTGAAAATCAAGAATAGAATCAAGAATGACTTGCAACAGGATAAAATCAATGAGGGTAAAAATATATATGTATATATATAATTTCAAGTATACACAGATTAAAATAGACCGTAGTGGTGTTCCAGGGGTTCTGTGCACTAATAAACTGAAACTATTTCACGTTATGCATTGTACAGTCAACATCCATGTATGGATGTTAGCAATCCTATTTCAGGAGAAATAATATGAAAAATTAAAAAATTAAATGGCAATAAAAAGTAGCTGCACACTTTTGTTCACTGGAGACGCTTAATATTAAATATTCCAGTTGTATAATCTCCAGCATTTTATTCTAAAGCTTTCTTTTCTTTGTGAAACTGTATTGTTTGCTTGTCGTAGTTTAGCTTGGCCCAGGTTTTTCTAGTTGGGGGGGGGCACAAAGATGGCTCCTCGGTGAAGCTTCTCGAAGCCTTCACCATGTCCAGCTCTGAGGTGATGCACATGCTGCTGGCCAAAGCTGGGCCAATTAGAGATGTTGGTTACGCCTCTGTGAAAAACATATTTAAGAAGAAATCAAAACAATGGGTGCATGCACTTTTCCTTAGCCAGAGGAGGAGGAGTGGGTGAGAGTATGTGAGGGAAAACAACATGGAGAGACCAAGGTCAGTGGAGAAGGAGGGGGAGGGAGAGCTCCAGGCGCCGGAGCTCTGCAGCCTCTGCAGGCCGTGGTGAGGCCCATGGTGAAACAAGGGGTGCCCCTGCAGCCCATGGGGGCCCA
>VZRN01002870.1:1166793-1205829 GCA_013397935.1 Dasyornis broadbenti | reverse complement strand
AAAAGGAGTTTACATTTTTCAACACTCAATTTTAGAGTGCACATTAACTTCAGATTAAATACTGAAGATTTAATACTTCTGAATTAATCAGAAAATTCTTCAGGACTGAATTACAGACTCAGTACATTCCCCGCCCCCTTCCTCCCCAAATCTTGGCATGGACTACAAAAAAGGCACCATAGAAGAGAGCTGTCCTTAAATTAATGTATATTGACTATTTGCTTAAGCCAAGATATATACTCAAGATGAGACGAGCTGATACACATTGACAGTTTCACTGGATAAATGCATTTTAAGCCATATTAGATTTCAGTGGCATTAGGAAGAGTTTATGAATTCTTTATTTTTACCACTTTTTAGTGAGATCATTTTTTGAGTAAACTGCTCCAGAATATGAATCATCCTGATAGAATGGGGCAAGTCAATTATTTCCATTTCTGCTGACACGTGTTGTTAACCATTCATTAGCATATAATTTAAGTATGCTGAGATCTGCTGACATGATTGGAAGCTTTGTGCTGTTTCCGTGGGGCAGCTATTCCCTATGTCGGAGATTATTTTCAGTAATTCTTTTTTTGCTTTATTTTCGCTCTTGAAACTTGCCACTTCAGCTATTTGGTGTAAGCAAGCACAGAGGGAGATTACTGTTGGTTTTTCAAGCACACAACACACTTACTTGCAAGATTAAGTACTTGATTATCCAATAATGTTAACATAAAATATTTCACTCAGCAAATTATTGTATTCTGCTACCTGACAGTAATGACTTCTTATATTTTCCTTATTTTTCAGATGATGCACAACTCTAATTGTGGCAACATTAATATTTACCCAGTATTCTCTCAGATACAGCAGAAAGCACATACTGAATGCTAAGAAAAGGAACTTACCTGACCGCCCATCCCGCTGAAAATCCACATGGTACCATTCACCATCATTCACCTTCTTCTGCAAGGCTTTTATTTTTATAGTACCTGATCCCATGTCTAATAGTAGGTAGAGGTGTCCATCAAGCATCTCAATGGCAAAAAAATCAACCTTCACCATCTGCGGATGTTTGGCATCTTTTTGGTGCCTTGGTTTCCCATGACTGAAAAGAATCAGGCCATTTGGCTCAGTTGTACGGAAGTCAAATGATATTGAGCCTGTTTTCTTGGCATTCCACTTTGGCAGAGAGATGAAAGACTCTGGTGTTTCAAACGTGATTGGATCTAAGGTTGCAACATTCTCACATTTAAATGCCACAACCCCATGAATCTTCATTTTAGGATCCCCTTGCTTGGCAAGTCGAGATAACTCCAACCTGACATCGTTATTTTTATATACAACCTGCAAGCAAAGCAGAGAAGTTACTCAGGGAAACCTGACCATTTTAACCAAATGGACATAATCCTGAATAGGCACCTTATTTAAAGGATAATGGTGACGATATGTGAATATGATAATTTACATACAAACAAGATGAAGTAACTATTTTCATTGACTAATGATTTAATAATTGTTTTCATTAAACCAAAAAAAGTTGCTCTAAAAATATCCCTGGAGTTAATTCTAACAATCTGAAAGAATCTGCACATAATTTATATTATGAGTTGCAAATTAGCTTGTGTGGCCTTGATTACTTAAAAGCCTTCTCTGCACAGCCATTCTGCTGTTATAGATAAGTATTAGATTTCTTCTTCCTCTAAACCCTTTGTCACTGTCTTAACTCTTCTGTTCATGTACAGAAAATATACCAAGGTCAGACACTTCATAATTTAACATCTTTTCAGTTTGTCCTTGGGGCTGAGGAGTAGTAGCATTGATGGTATTCATGAAGCTATATAAGAAAGGCAAACTAATGTCATACAGATCAAAACAGACAAAACCAGGAAAATCTTTGAGCCTGTTCAATTGGAAAAAACTCCCAACTTACATATTTTCACTGACTGAAGACTCTTCTGATGAAAGTGAAAGACAATATTAGTTTTAAATCAAACTGACCTCTGCAGCAAATATTCTTGCTTCAAACATTTTAACTTGGTCCAGAGAAGCCTGTCTTGATGTAACCATTTCCCAGGATTCTAATCTTTATTTGTATTTTCTCAAATTGCTACTCTTTCTGAGTTATCCATAGTACAATAGCTGCCGAAATGAGCTCCCCAAAACCAAAGGCATGCACAAGTGTTTTGTCAATACTTTTAATTGTTCAATAAATGATACAAGAGCTGAATACAAATCCATAGCGACAGAAGCTAAAGCTTTCTTCTCTGTTTCTAAGGTTAAGCCCTACATTAAAAAGCAATTTGGAGAAAAAGCAACAGCTCAGCAAAACCAAGCACTTTGTGCTGAGGCTTCTTCATCTACAGATCTGTACTATTCAGGTCTAGATCACATCTGGCCCCAATCCAATATTCCAGCTATGCAGTGTAGTTTGGAGCTGTTCAGGAGACCCATCACTGGTTTAGACTTTACAGCCCTATTAGGAGTTAGAAAGTGCTTACTGAATACTTAGGATAGACTTCTGGATTAATTTCCTCTGAGACCTAGTTTGAACACACGTGAAACCCACTCTGACACCCAGTCAGGGGAAGACACATGGGATGAACTGCAGAGAGGTGCTACTGTTAGAAACCAAAGCACTAACATTTACACAATCTAAGATGACATACCCCACCAGTGATAGCTGCTATTGGAAAATGATGTTTAAAGGTAACAGAAAAGGAAATGATGGATAGAGTGACTTTTTTTTCAGTAAGAATTGTGTTCATTCCAATTATATCATTATCCACATTGCAAATTTCATCATAAGACTTGTCAGAATTATTCTACTATGTTAAAATGTATCCTAAAAGTTAATAAATAAACCTATTTCTTCATTTTATTTCAGAAGTTAGTACAAATAGTGCTGCTCCCATGAGAGCTCCAAAGACAACAGATAAACCTCATTGTGGATTGCTGACAGCACTCTGCCATAGAAACACAAATAATGTGTTGTCTTCTTCAACCAAAAACATCAGAAGTGAATATAATTAAACTAAATTTTAATATTAGATGGTAAGGATCCATATTTCCATTTATCAAATACATCCATAAAACCTGAGATTACACAGATTATGCAAAGGATTTTAGAACAGCACTGGAGAATAAGCACAGACAAATGGCCTTCCTTTGGGGTGGCTTTCGGTCTCTAGAGTGAAGAGGAATGCAGCAAGAAGCCAAGAGCCTGGGAGGTTACCTGGAGATATCTGGTCTCATGAACCATTGACCACTTTCCACGGCAAGAGCGATTTTGGACAGCTCCCACTTCATTTGAGTTACAGGGGTAAATCTTTCTAGATTAGACTGAAAAGCATTAAACAGCAGCCACAGGATGCAATAAATAAAAATGGAACAAATGGGCTCTTATTTATTAGAGTTAAATCATGCTTGGTGACAATGAAAGTAAATACAGCAACAAAGAATATGAAATGATCTTCTTAAATTGCCTGCTGAACAGCAGAAGGTTCCAAGACAAGGTGAATAAATGTACAAAGATTGTATATTTAAATAAAAATGTATTGGTTTTGGACAAATCAAACTGCCCAACCTTAATGAAAGCTGGTTGAATGTTACAATTGGGAATGAATAGCTATGTTAAGAAAACTGAGCAAACTAAAGTGAAGCTAGGTTTTCCTTGATGTCTACAACAGCTTTCTATGAATTGAAGTCAATTGCCAACTCAGAAATAATAATTTTTAATAAATATGGTTCAACCTAATGGACAAAGTGAAATAGTCTTCTCAATAACTTGTCACCATCTCTTTAATTAACTTAATATATAATGTGTGAGGGAGACAGTGCTAGAATACTTTACTAAGAGTGACAAATACTGTAAATTTTACACCACGGATATTAAAGTGTTCTTGGAATCCCTAAATATTGCAAATGCCAATTTCTTGCTTCCATATTCCACAACTGAAACTTCACAGATACTGAGAAGCAAATGACTGCATCTTATTACATATGTTGTGGAGAAACTGAATAAAGCCTATATCTAAGTTTTAGAATGCTTATGTTCATTTACTCTTACCAAATGGAAAATTTGGAACTGAATTATCATAGATAATTAGTAATAAAACAGAAATACATGAACCATAACTGAAAAGAACTGTAAGCTATTAACTGAACACAGCTTGCATTTGGGAGCCTGTTTCCTGGTGTTATGTTGAGATTCTTATCCCTTTCCCTGTGCATGAAAAATGTGCTCAGCCAGCAGTGAAGCACAGCAAAAAGGAGAAAAGCAGGATGTTCACAGAAAGTAGTCATCATTAAATTTCAGGAAAACCACTGAAAAGTAGGGAATAATTCTGAGACTAATATCTGCTTTCTAACTCATGAAGGTACATGCTTCAGAAACAACAGCCTCTAGGGTACAAATAACTTACTGATTTATCAAATGATTTGGCTTTTTAATTTTTTTTTTTTTTTTCTTCTGGGTACATAAGGACAAATATGCTTTTAATAGGGCTTATATTATCTGCTATTTCCACCTGAGGCACACAGCATATTGTTCTTTAATGTTAACTTAGTATATTCTCCTTCCATTAGAGACATGGATACACAATTAGTCAAGTGAAGGTGATTTGCAACGGGGAAATATTGGAGTCATGTTCCCCTTTATTCCCACACAACCCACCAGTCAGTATCCTTGCTTTCATAGCATCCATTGGGTTGATCCTGGTAATTTGCTTGCTGTTGCACTCACTTTCATACCAGAGCAACAATCTAAGTTTCCTGCACATGAAACTGCCATCCCTCAGGGAATTGTATCATGCCAATTAAGAGCACCTTGAATTTGTCTTGTATTCACTCTGTTCTTTCCTCTTAAAATCAAGTTCAGTCCTTTAAAAATATAATTACCCCATTCTTGGAACATGCAAAAGGTCACCTAAACTCCCAAGAAAAATGGAGTACTTAGCAATTTCCCACACAAGTTGCAACCAAACTATCCAAAACAAGGAATAAATTTGTTTCCTAAGAGATAGAGGGCAGAACTACCTGTCATTTTACAATCCTTTGCTACCATCTAGGCCAGCCACATGCCAGGTAACTTCAATATCACAGTGCTGTCTCTTAACAAGTAAGTCCAGCTTTGAGACAGCAATTATTACCTTAAGCTCAGCACTCTCTTTAGTGTGGTCTGTGTTCATGTTGGAGCATAACATAATCAAAGAGAAGCCAGGAGTTCAGGGCACTTACCACTATGACCTCACTCCAAAGAGCTTGTCTATTTACTTAACTGGGAGCAAAATACCTTTTTACAGTAAAATACCTAATTGCAATTTGAATGAATGCATGAACCCAGTATCAAAACCTGTTAAAAACTGGACATACATATAAACATATATGATCATGATTCGTGATCATAAAAAACTACTGTCATATTTTTGTATTTCCATGAAACCTGGTTCACCTGGTGCAAACAATGACGGTTAATTCCCTAAGATGGAGATTAGTATCACCTGAAATGGCTCACGTAGGTCCTGCTATCCCACAGGTTTCCCCTGCACAGCAGCATCAACAGGAGGGACCTTGCTGATGTCAGAAACTGTAAGAATGGGACTTACGGTAAGGGAAGCCTGAAGCGATTTTATCAGCTTGTTTCACCAGCCACTAGAATTTCCATGCTCATTGAGAACTACCTGGTGCACATAGCAGCACATTCTCAGAAATCCAGCTGTAAAACTGACCACTAAGAGTTATCATGTATTTTTTCAGCCCTTGCTGTATGGTTTTGAACTAATCTAGAAATGCCAGCTTCTCACAGGAGGCTTGTCATTTTGCTCATATGCCTCCATATATTTTCAAGCTCCAAAATGAATGTATCAAGGAACACAATAAACTACAGACTATTTACACAAAACTTAGGCAGCCCCAGTTCAAATGTTTGCTGTGGGATGCATTTTTGAACACACAGTGAAAGCGTGGAACATGAATGACAGCAGCTATTCAAGCCTCTAGGGTTAATCAACATCATAAACCAGCTTTGTTTTCTGAACACAGAGAGGAAATCAAGGGGTTTATTGAAAGCTCCAAGGGAACAACTTAATTCATCCTCAAGTGAAACAGTTTTTGTTCTCTGGAGGTTGATATTTTTGCAAATGTGGTGGTAATGGTAGCATGGGGCACTTAGAAAGGGGTCATTTTTAGCACCAAAACACAACCCAAGTATCTCTACTACTAAGAGAGAAGTAAGCCTAAGGACAAAAGGACAGAGTTCCATAGTATAGATACATTAACACTTGGAGAAAAAAAAATAGCATGTGCATTTTGTTGCATTAATTTAGGTCAGTTACTATGGTCTGGGAAACTGTTCTCCAAGTTTCAGCTCAAAAAAAATCCTCGATTTAATTGATTTAGGAAATAAAAAAAATTAAAATAAAAAGCACCACAGTGTAACAAATCCCTTGGAATATATATCTGGGAGTTTCCCATTCTCCTGCTGCTTCTTCCTGTGCAGTCTGAGCACCCAAAATCGTGGAGTGCAAACAAATCACACTCAAACTTTTGAAAAATATGAAATGGCCTTTTCCAAGGCAAACATATTGTCCATACAGGATGATTATATGCCTTGTTCTACTCTTTGTTCTGCTGTTTATAGCTTTATATATAGCTTTTTAAAATCAGACATTCTCTCCACAGACTACCTTGTCATAGGGTAGAAAGAAGAAAATCATTATAATGACTCCTGTGTTAGGAGTCAGGACCGGTAATCCAAGGATTTGGGTTTAACCTGCATATAAAAGCCTCACAGAGAATTTAACTTCTCCTTGCTTCTCTGTAAATTGGATACACCATCTTGTCACAGAGTAGAAACTTGCTTGAAGACTGAAGTTTGTGTTACCAGCACCAGATCTAGTGAGGCTTTATCCAAAATCAGACACATTTACACACACATTTCCTATAGGGTGTCACTCCCCCACCTTCTTTTTAAGGAAGATGACAAAATGAGTATGATATAGTTCTGAATTTCTAGTCTGCAACTACAGAGTACAGAGCTCATTGATCATTCACATGGAAAAACAGAATGCACCCAATCTGGTCAAAAGCTGCACACAATAAAAGCTGAGCTTGAATAATCCATGTCTTGGGGTGAACACAAAAGCATAGCATCCTATGCCCTGATAATGCACTTGGCAAGTACATTAATGCTACAGTGAATGGCTAACTAAAGATAACAAATTTCTGATGTTTGTTGTTTCTGTAACTAAGCAACATGGACGTTTTCTGCACTCCCCTTCCTTAATATTACAGGATATATTGCACATCAGGCATTTTGAAAATTTCTGTTTACACAAAGCAGGCATACTTAATGCACACAAATTTATGCTCTGTTTAAACTGCTAATTATCATATCCCTGTAAATTCTAGGGAAAAAAATGGGTACCAAAATGAGGCTGAAATTACCATAACCATAGGGAATTTCACTATGGTTTCAATAGCACACCTGAACTTCCACTGTAGACTGACTGAAAACCATTATTCTCCCACACCCAAATAATGATGTAAAAAGAATGGGTAAAAACCAAAAAACCAACAAACTAAACCAGAAAAACACAACCCCCAAAAACCCCCCAGAAGAACAAACAGCTCACAATTCTGTACAGAGCAGACATATTAATTACTCTAAGGCCATAAAATGTTGTTAATGGATAGATAAGAGCTGTATAAACAAAACCAGTACTGACAGAAAAATAGTTATAGGTATACTGTGAGTGTGAATTTAGATTCCCCGTGCAGTATGGAGAAAGTCACCTCAGTTTAATGCATGTCATCTATTCGCAGAATTAATACAGTCATGACAGCTAATCTTTTAGGCCAACTAGTCTCTTCTGCTGGAGTTTTGAATGCAGATCCCAGAACTGTTTATTTCTTTTCTCTCCTACTTTGACTGCCTGAATAGAGACATTTAAAGGGGATGCCAGAAAATGCCCTTTTATGTTCAGAGTTACTGGAATATTGTTTAACATGATATATTGGCAGAACTTCGTGAAAAAAAAAAAAAAAAATCAACATTTTTTTTTTCTAACAATGTTGATAATGGGATTGTTATGTTTGTCACCCTGCTGTGGACACAAGTCTTTTGAAGATCTTTTTTCCCCTCTTCAATAGACTATTTTGTTATTCTTTGTATGTCCTGCTGTCTGCTGCCAGACTGCTAAATGTTTCTGACTGTGGTTGCTATGCTTTCTGTTTTTAAGAAATGGGTTCAAGTTTCCTTTTATTTTTTCTCTCTCTTTTTTTTTTTTTTTTTTTTTACTTCCCGTGGCAAGGACTCATAGAAATTTCTTGGCAACAGCTAAATTGCAGAGTTTAGGGACAAGCTGGTTCCACAAAAGCTCTATTGGCTCCCTAGTAAAGATAAAGCCTTTACCAAGACATAAGTCATGAAACAAAAACAAGAGAAACAGAAATCACCAAAAGGAAAACAAAATATATTATTTAAGCCAAAAGCAGCTCTGCATTAATGTATTGTGTACAGTCTAAGAAAGAAAACAACTTATATGCTACCTCCAATGACTGTTTGGGAAAGGAAAGGGCTACAGAAGACTCAGTTGTGCTGGATTTCAGCTTTTTCCTCTTCTTTCTTTCACAGTGCAGTAAGAGTTACCAAAGACTAATTCTGCAGCAAAGTCAGAAATGTGCCATTTTTCCTCTTTCTCCATTAACCATTCTTACCCAAGATCAAGCAAAAGAACTCTTTAAAGACTACAAGAAAGAGGGACTGTAAAGCAGAACACAGTAATTACCATTGTAGGGGTCAAGCCTTATTTCTTTAGCATAATATTCATTATATGCTAGATTTTCCCTGTCTTTAGTACTAAAAGCTTTAAATTCAAGGTCAGAAAATACAGAAGCAAATAATGAAAAAAGGAAAAGATAATATATATGCAAAAATTAATGTTCTAAGGAACATCTCAAGTGCATCTGAAGGCAACATGACAGATGTACTTAACTGAGTTACCTTTCATTAGGGTAGGACTCATATGATTTAAAAATGGAAGTTGTCACAAAAAGAAAAAAATAATGAATCTCAAACTAAAAAGAAAAGCTAAAATGAGCTCAACACAATCCAAGTTGGGGAAGTCAGGGATCTGAACACAAACTAACAGAAACTTGCTTGAAAAATTCAGTTACCACTAAACCTACACCTGAACACCTGAAATATTTAACAAACATTTTTTTCCATATGAAACATGATTGAAAACATACAAAAAGAACTGTATGCTTCAAATGCAGAATGTCAGTGCTACATACCCTGTGGTGAAATGCGGGAGCTTTATTCCACCCCTCACTAGATTTCCTTCTTTCCTTCAGCCTCTCCCCTAAGTTTACTAGTAACAGCCAGCTTATGACTCTTAACTTATTATTTCTCCAGGATAATGAACACCCAACTGGCTTTTTTCTTCCTGTTCTCTCTCACCTGTCTAGGTTACTGCTGCCTCTGGCTGAATAGCTGGCTCCTGGCTTGTGGGTGTTTTCAGCTGCCTTCTGATTTGGACTCACCTCTGTTTCCCAATTCCTGGTTTGAAAGAACCTTCTGTTCCACTGAGGGGAAAATGGCCCTCTTTTATGAGCTTTTGGCCAGTCTCCGTATAGATACCTTCATTCCCATTCAGCTCTATTGGCTGACTATTGGCTCAGTGAAGTTGGCTACTTGTTGACAAGCTGCAGGAACTTTGCTTCTCCCATTCTGAGAGCCAGCACAGTTCCGACTTAGCTTAACAGCTCTCTGATTTTCTGTGATATTAATAAAGCAATAATTTATGCAGTTGTTGGCTAAATTCTGTTCTACCATGATAGGTAAATAGTTTAAAAAGAAAATCAAATTCCCACGCATTAACTGTACTGGGCACATTCCTGGAAGAAATCCAGGAAAATTCTTCTCTACCTTCACCTGCAATTTTTTTTCAATCCTTATAATCCTTTTAACATATCCTTTTAGCTTTCTGGTACTGCAACACGAGCAACTCTTCACATCAGTGTTTTGAAACAATTTTTGCTGTCTTGAATTCCTATGACAATTGCAAAATAAGTTTTCTGTGGTATTTTTGCGTTCAAGGTTATTACTATAATTGCAACCCAAGGTATCAAACCGCCACATGTTATTCAGAGGTGGCTTTTCCCTCACCATTTTTCAGTGACAAGAAGGTGCAGCTCCAGGCTGCTGCCACTGCGTCCCTTTGCACTTGGTTCTGTGCTCACATTCTTTTTCTAAACAACATATATTTTCTGAAATGACAAATGAAGAAACAGTACTCAAACAGAGAAGCAAGAGGAGAAGCAGGGCTCTTCCAGCCTCAAACACTGTTCTGTATAGTCCACAATGTGTGTGGCTAAAAGCATTTAGACATTTTCAAGAAAATAATTAATTAATGGGATATTTCTAAGATATCTTTTATATTTCAAGGCCTCGTTAACCACAGTCTATGTATGGGCCAGCTTTATGTTAATAAATTTTATTGAGGTTATAGCTGTCCTCCAAAATAGACTGGTTAAACTAAACCAAATTAATTATCACTATAATGACAAGGAAGAGAGATGTGTTATTTGATTTTCAAGACATGCCATCTCATTGCAGTGAGAGAATGCAACAGGGCACACTTAAATGTGGTGTTTAACGGGTCTGATTCTGCTCGATGACCTTCAAGCCTGAACCCCTGGTGTTGGCATTAAAGGAATGTCAGACAATACAATTCGCCTTTGGTTTGGTACTGACAGGTCCTCAACCTCAGCACAATCAATTCTTCTGAGAGATGATCAGAAAAAAACATATAATACTACAACAGTGTTTGTCTAAAAACATTCCAGAAGAGCAGTTTGCCATATAAAATGAACTGCCAACAAGAACCTTTACACAAGTTATTGCAGCTTCTTGCATTTAAACACATATACAGACTTTAGAAAGTATATTGTTCTGCAAAATACTTTTGATTATGTTAATTGTGTCTATCACAATAAACATTCCTCACAGTGTTTTGGGGATTTTTTAAAAATAGCTGTGAAGAGAACTAATTCTGAGTAAAGGATAGACAGTGCAATTAAGCATTTATCACTTTGCCATGTTTTTGGGTACACAATTGAGTATCACAGCAATGTTCTGACATTTGTTTTCACCATTAGATTTTTTTGATTTTTTTTTTTTTAATTTCAAATAAACACTTAAGCTTGAACCTACTTTAAATACAAAACATGTTTTCAAATGTTCTCAAATACCACTTTAGAAAAGTGGGAGGAAAATAGGCTTTTCCTCAGACAAAAGTGTCAGACAAAAATAATTTTCTATTTTCACTAAAATACTTTCTTGGGACTACACATGGCATACACTGACTTACACATATATATAAAAAAAATCATAAAGGGTATACACAAAACTTAAATAAAGAATTTATGTAGCCAAATCTATGGTAGTAACTAGTGCTTGGGTTCATCTCACTACAACTCCTTTTCACAAAACAATACAAGATTATGCAAAGAGTTGTAGCATTTGTTTTCTTTGAAAAAGTTTGACAAAATTACTTTCAAGATTATGCTCTCTGTAGTGGGGCCTTAATCCTGCTGAAGCCACTTATACTGGTTAAAAATTGTAAGAAGGCCTTCTATATAAAGGCTGATTCAGGATTATTTAGCAAGCAGTTGATGATGCCTAATAAAAACTTTAATTCAGGAACAGATAAGAAGGTAAAACTCAATGCGGTAGGGGCCTCATGATTATTGTACCCACAAAGAAGAAAAGCATTTGCCTTTCAACAGAAAATAAATTAAGGAGAGTCTCATTCTGACTGAAAAACAGTTGAATACAATATTTAGTAAGCAGAAAAAATCCACTGTGAAAAAATACGTATACAGGGTATTAATCCTAATATATATCAATAAATAATACCAGGGCACGTGACTAAATTCTGTGGAGTGTTCCTGTGTGACGTCAGCAGAAACCAGGAGGACTCACTCCATCTGCTTGAACTGGAGTCAGACCCGTGGCATCATCCAGGCTTTGGAAGTGTTTGGCTTTCAAACAGGTGCTTCATGAAAATGACAAATACCAAGAGGCTGACAGGAGGCAGGTTGCTCTCAGAAAACGTAACATTAATAATTTGATCTTGTGAAACCTGGCACCTAGCTGAGTATGGTAATACACTTTCAAAATTAAAGCCTAGGAACTCAAAATTCTAGCAGCCTCTGATATTAATAATCTGACTCAATTTATACATGGCATAATTTTTGCTCTAATTCCAGTTATTTCTAAATGTCTCACAGGAATGAGAAATTTGACAATTCTTATGCTTTCTAACAACTTCCTCTGAGCCTATAAAAAAAAAAAAAGGTTGGCACACTGATTAATGTGATTTATTTCAACTTGAAGTATTTGCTCTCATCCATTACTTACCTAAGTTTGGCATTTACTTCATAACTGAATTGGAGATTGCAAAACACTACCTTTTTCATCTCTATCATTGGCACAATGAATTGCATCATAGGTTACTACTCCTAAACTCAGAACAATTTCCAAAACATCTCAGTGTACCAAGTATTTTTCATTTCCTTGGTCAGAGAAAAAAAAAAAAAAGACAAAAAATGTGCTCCTGCTCATCTCTGTTATATTTATTTAGCTGAAGTAATACCCATCAGAGGTTCTCTCACCAGCTTGATTATATCAGCATTTCAGTTCTTGGAACTGATAATAATGGAACCCCCAAACACAGACACAAAAGAAGGATTTCTGCAAAATTTTAACGTGTCAGATGCGCTGGTCGTTTTGCTTGCACATTCACAGTTGAGCCAAAATACTGAGGCTTTTAACCACATAAGTCTCCTCTCCGAATTTTCAACTTATTTTATAGTTCTCCTCCTAGGCATAACCTTATAATGTGCAAGTTTGAAGATATTTGAGCTGTACATGTAACCAAAGAAAAAACAAATTTTTACAAGCTACAATTCTCAGTTGATATCAAAATAAGCACTTTTTTAGACTGGATACATATCTAGAGCTGTAAATCCCTGAAAAACTGACTATGGACTTCTGAATGAAAGAATATGCTTTTTTGAGCATACTAGAACACTAAAATATTTATGTAATTGACGAAGTTAGATTTTTTTTTTTCATTCATTGTGATACTTTCCCAACATGTTAAATGTATGCTAAATATGTTTTATGAAAAATTTGGGGAATCTAGCCTTCAGCTAAACACATTGAAACAATTGTAAAAAAGTTAAAATTAACTGTATTTTTAGTTTGAGAATCAGATGATACTGGGATTGGCTCAATAAGCACATATGGATTTTTATATTTCTACAAATCTTGTTCATTAAAATGTTTTAAAGCATATATTTAATCTTTACTATCTGGAAGTAAAGAAATAATTTTTGTCTCATTATTGCTTTGAAGCTGTCCAGTCAAAATTTGGAAAATATGCACTATCTAAATGGCAAAGTATCTGTCCTCAGGAGCTTTTACACATATGAAATTGCTTGGAAAAAGTCTTGGAAAGAAAGCATTTGTTTTGTGGGGTCTTTTCCCTCTGCAACAGTAGAGCTTTTATATAAAAAAACCCTCCAAATTTAACAGAATAAACAAAATCTAGATGATCTAATTTGTGTCTTACTAGGAATTATCACAGAATAATCTGAGTTGGAAGGCACCCGTCTGGATCATCGAGTTCAATTCTAGCCCTGCACAGAACACCCCCAGAGTCACACCACGTGCCTGAGAGCGTTGTCCAAACGCTTCTTGAACTCTGTCACACTTGGAGCTGTGACCACTGCCCTGAGAGCCTGTTCCAGTGCCCAACCACCCTCTGGGTGAAGAACATTTTCCTGATATCCAACCTAAACCTCCCCTGACTCAGTTTCATGCCATTTCCTCATACTCAATTATGCTTGCAAGTGTCCCTAAAGTAGAGTCTCAGCTGAAAAAGCACAGAACAAATCTGCCAGCACCAGAGAGATTTGACAGACGTTTCTCCAACAGAAACAAGTATCATAATAGCAGTGGTAAATGAGTATATCCTGTGAGAAAAGGTTGGGAGGATCAGGAAGCTGACATCTAGGTGTTCATGCTTGTCAAGTTTACCGGCCAATTCTGAACTCTGATGACGCATTACAGTAAAATGTTATCACTGAATTTTATGATCTTATCGATTAGTATAATACATGATCAAATCGCTGTTGCTAATATAATGTACTCCTAATTCATGTGCAGGAAATCACAGAAACATAGTCCACGTACTTTCTATGGGTTAAATGATCTTAAAAAGATTACTATATCCAGTAATGGAAAGAGAATCTTGAGTAAAGTGGAGAATATGGGCAACAAACATCTAAACAACATCACTCTCAAACAAGGTTTGAAGCCTTCCAATGTCCAGGAAAATGGCATTTTGAGAATTTCTGAAGGAACAAGACTCATCAAAATCTTCCTGCCAGGTTCCAGCTACTTTTGTCAGTTTATTGGCTGGCTTTTGAAATCCAATCTGCATTTTGCAATCTTTTTAATTTGCCTTATCTCACACAGAGCAAAATATTCTGGCTTTTTTCCCCTAAATATAGTGACAGATGAAATATCAAGAAGTATTTCCTTTTCAAACATTTTCTTGGAACAACCTTTCCTGTATCTTGCATATTTCCGTTTTAATCCTGATGTTGCTGAGTTGTGCTGAATATTTAATTTATGCTAACCTGTCACTTATTTTTTCCCTCCATCTATATAGGTATGAATATTTATGAACAAAGCAGTGGCTGACCTGCACCTTGTATTGTCTGAAAAACATATGCACACTGCGCAAATGGAACAAGATGGGAGGAAGACTAAAATTTCTTTTTCCATCTTTGAAACACAAAATAAGCACTCTCCATAAGAATTGCATTAATGAAAAGGAACACGTTGTTCCTTATGGTAATTATTTTAAGCATCCCTTCTAGAGGCTCAGGAAATTCAGTTATTCCCAAGTCTAGCATGGGCAGAGTAAAAAAAGAGCAAGGAAAAAGACATGGACATAATTGACCAGTGATGTTGTTCAAGTCCACATCAAGGGTCCAAAAGGCCTCCATGAGTACTTTTAATTTCTTCCTCTTAGATATTTCTTGAAAGGGGAAAGGAATAATATGAAATTGATAATTCAATGCAGATCACTTCCAGCCTCCACAGCAGGACACCTATCTCTAAAGTTTGTGAACACCGAGGGCTATTCAGCATCAAATGAGTGTCCTTCCTACCGGTGTTTCAAAGAGTAAATATTCAGGACATCATATGCATTGAAGAGGAATTAATTCTTGAAATGCTTGAAAAACTCCCTGTGATGACCCACTTCTCTGGGCCTCTACAATTCCCAGTCTCCAATGATTTCATCCAGTTTGTGCCTATGTAGAGGATCCACAAGTCTTTGAAGAAATATTCTCACATCTGGGAGACAAAGTGCTTTTTCTGAAGGTCATGTCATTTAAGGAAGTATACTCCTAACACCTTCTGTGTCCATTTCCTTTGTATCCTCCCAAGTTACATACTTTTAAGACAATATTAGTTCCCAGAAAACTTACAGGTTTTAGAATGTAGGAAGAAAAATACTAGGAATAAAGGATGAGTGACAGGTCACAGTGAAATCACATCACTGGGTCTGTAAGCTTCCAGAACTCTCTCCTCACACACTCCCTGTGCCAGAACACAAGCATCCTACATCTTTCACACTTCCCGAATTCCTCCTCTTCTTTACAGGATTTTATTTCCCAACAGTGTAATGAATAATGTATATAAAATACTGTTATGGGATATTGATTTACTAAGTCTGTGATGAACACAAACTACGATCCACTGAGCAGGGTGAGTGGGAAATGTTATAGAACTACATTCAATGAGAAAAAGATCCGTAACACATCTCTAAATGATTCACAGAAATGACTCGTAGCAAATCTATTAAGTCCTCCAGCACAGCGCTCCAAGAACAGCATGTTTCCCTGCAGAATAGCTTTTGCTTCTTTATACAATCTACTCTGAAGTATCTCAGTGAAGACTGATACAGGGCTTTTACCAATACCTTTGGGAAAGTGCTCCACTACATAATCTATTCTCACTGTCAATCATTTTTTCCTAATACTCATCCAATCTAAATTTTCACTTTAGTAATCCCATCGCATTACTCCCCTTGTGATTCTGTGCTTTAACATTTATAGTCTTCAAATATTTATAGTTATTGTGAAGGGAAAAAACAGACCTTTTCCCTCAGCATATCAATTTCTGTGCCTGAATGCTGCTGGTCTTCCTTGGAGTGCTGTATTGTTTTACACTTTCCAAATAACTGTCAGAGAAATTAATATTTGCTGTTGCTGGAAAAAAAAAGAGCCCAGAAAACTCCTTTCCCCATCACACACTTTTCTATGAGCAATTGCTCATTTCTGTTACATCATCAAAAAAGATTTATAGAACCAAATACTCCAATTAAGGGGGGAAAATATGTACTCAACTCACATATCTAATAATTTTGGATACCTGCTCCTAACCACAAATAATTATTAGTAAACACACTGAATCAACAAAACACAATATATAATCAAAATATCTTGGATGGTAATCTTTCCATTCTCATTTCAAATGCTTCAAAACAGATGATTTAGAATGGAAAATTATCCTTGTTTCCCTCTCTCTCCTTTCTTCACTAGTGCCTCTTAATTGCATTAAAGGCCCAAACTCAGCAAAACATATCCTGCACCTTTCACACACCAGGCACCATTGTCTATAATCATATAGTTACTTCACAAATTCAAATGTCTTTATGATAATCAATATTCTCTTCTAGATATTCTCCAATTTGCTTTTCACTGAAAGTCCAGGTTGGAAGGGACCTCAGATGATCAGCTTTTATGGGAAAGTGAGCCTGAGATTACCTAGGATCCTGTCCAATGGCATCGTGAAAACCTCCAGCAATGAGGACTCCACCATGTTCCTGGGGAGGTTCTTGCAGGGACTGATCTCATTTTACCAAGTTTATTCCTTACATCAGTATAAAAGCTCTTCTGGTACAATGTGCACCTATTGCTCCTTATCTTCTCCATGTCGGTCCCTGTGAAGAAAGAGCCTCTGTCCTATTTGTAGCTGCCCTTTAAGTACTGGAATGCTGTGATGAGGTTCCCCTGAGTCTTCTCTTCATCAGGGAGCAAAGACCCTACACTGCTTCAGTCTCTCCTCATGGGGCAAATCATCCAGCTCTTGTGCTCATCTTGGTAGCACTTCTTTGGACTGTCTCCAGTCTTTCCACATGTTTTTTGAATTTTGCACACCAGAACAGGGCACAATACTCCAGGATATCCCTATCCACTTCATTCAAGTTAATATTTCTTTATACAAACTTCTGAAGCATTTGTCAATCATCCCTGTAAAACCTGTTCTGAAGACTGAATATTTGCACTCCTCCCTCGCATTCATAACTGTCGTGTTTGACTTCACGTTTCAAGTACTTATATCCACAGTGAGTTTTGGAGATTTACCATTCCTGACACATGATCTAATTCTCAATTTCATCTTCCCCATTAAAGCTGCTTTAAATATTGGCCTTTCATATAACATCCCTTCAGCACAACTGCAGTATTCCAAAAGTTCATTTATTTCTAACCCAAACTCCTTTTTTAAACCTGAACACACTCTGTTCTAAACCATTCTAGCAAAATACACTGATGTTCCTTCTGGATTTTAACACTACTTTTTCACTCTTCTTTATTCACTGTGGTTACTTTCTGTTCCTCTTGAAATTATAGCCTTAAATTAATCAGTAAATTGCAATCTTTTCTGACAAGAACTCACTTTTTGGTCACTAATGATATAGTTCTCCAGTTTTCCCCATTTCCACTCACTTTCATATCAGCGAGAAATGGACTCAGGATGTCTCTTTTGGGATCCCCTACTTTCCATTCAGTGAGTCTGACTGCTCTGTAATTTATGAATTTCCCTGCTAATTTGCTGAAAGTGCTACTCAACAGAGATGCAGGGTAGTTAAAAATCTCCCATGAGTATCCTTTTATATGGAGTATCTTGAGAAGAGGCAGAATTTCTTCAGCACCACTTGAAATATGCCTAATGTTTGTTTTGCTTTGTTTATATTTCTTCACTGGAAAATTATTCAGCAGTTTCCTAGCACTGTAAGTGTTTTTAAATATTATGGCAACCCATTTACTTGTTCCATTTCTGTTTCTCCTATACAAATTATGTTACACTAATCTATACTGATGTCTATTTAAAAAAATTACCTCATTAAGTTCATCTGAGCTCACTAATGGATTCCACACATACTTTCATAGGCGACTCACTTGCTCTTTCTGGACATTTTCTGTGTGTACAGCACAGGTGTTTCATGGATCTTTTTCTCATTTTTACTGGGATAGTGAATGTATATGTCAAGTTATCTGTTCTAAGCAACATTTCCTTTACTGTATTTCTTGGCTACTTTAAAAACCACATAACAGGCCCCACAGGATTTGATTTCAGGAAGCAAGTAACATATATACTCATTTTCATATTATTAATTTATATTACTTTAGTTACGCCTCTTAGCCTGAAAGATATTAAAGTGCCATAAAATCTTTATAAATAAATATACCATTCAACATAGTCTGATCATAGCTAGTGTATCGTTGATGAGATTTTTTGTTTGATTGTGGTTTTTTGGGGATTTTTTGGGGTTGGTTTTTTTTTTTGTTTGTTTGGTTGGTTTTGTTTTGTTTGTTTGTTTGTTTGTTTTTCTAGTTTGAGATTTTTTTTGAACTATCAATCTGTAAGATTTTCCACAGTAAAGTCTTGATATAGCTCCTGCTAAGGTCAGCAGAAGATAGTGGCAATTACATCAGACTGGAAATCAGGCATAATTAGGTGGAGATTTGTGTATTAATTGACCTACGAGATGCAGGAAAAACCCATGAAGATGAAACAACTGAACTTTGAATGTGCATACTTAAAAGCTAGTAGTTAAAATATTGCATAATGTACACAAATTCTCCTTTCTGAATAGAAATCGGAGCCTTCTAATTTAAAAGAAACCTGAATAGTCTAAATACCTCTGGAAAATTATTGTATGTTCCTGGTGGATTATTAGCTAAACATTAACATTTAGTAATGGACTCTGCACAGAAGAAGAATATAAAACAGAAAAAAAAAACACGACAATGAAGGATGAGAAAAGTTAGAGAAAATACAGAGAAGATCAGCAAGAATGAACAAAAGACTGGAAAATATAGTCCATAGAAAAATACAAAGGATTCAAAATGATTGAGTTAACAATGAGGTGGAAAACTGTCACAGCATGAAAGTACCTATAGGCTGCAGGGAAATAAAGTAGGTAACATAGGGCCCAAACATAGAGGAAAATCAAATGAAAGTAGATCAATTCAGGTGTGAAGACACATATTTACAACATGGAGACCGTTTCACTACTAGAAACATTTCTTGTGAAATGTAGTGGATCTACATTACTATATATATCTATATAAAAATGTGGGACAGTGAAGACTGTACAATGGCTATGGTATTTGAGGAAAAATTAGTTCAGCTAAACCCAATGACCTATTTTATACAGGAAGCCACGTTAGATTATCAGCATTCCTTGAAAACTGTGACAGTTTCAATTAATAGGAGATTACAGAATAGGGACAATCTTCAAGACTATGAGTGTCAACATTCTGCTTCATTTTTATATGGATATAAAGGGGTCAACATAGCTACAGAAGTCAATGCACTTGCTCAGTGTTAGCTAATAAATCAGTGTTGCCTACACAAACCCCATGCATTTTTCTGCCAATAATAAAATAATCCACTGCTTCATAAGATATGTGGCTTCAGCCATCCAAGAATTTCATAGCATTTTTCAACCTGGAATTCTCCTTGCATGTGATACACTGTAGTTATCAGGAGAAGAGAAGCAGTAGAGAATCAAGTGTTATGAAGCCACAGGTCAGGAAACAGGCTCCATCCAACATCCTGCAAAGGCACACAAAGGCTTCATGAGCTTTACAAACCACCTTGGCACTTATATACCGAAATTTCAACAGTGTTCAGAATGGTAGGTTCCAGATTCCTCATGCTCAAAATGTTTCCTTAAACATGAGCACCTTGTTTATTTATCAAAAAGGAGAAAACGCTCCCGCTACTTAATTATTGAGATGCTCTTTGAGTGTGTTTTGTTGAAGGCAGCTTTGGTTTTGTGCTGTGGAAATCAATGGAAGTGTCTCCATTTTTAGAGTGGTGTCAGAGCCAACCCCCAATTAAGATCAAGTAGTGCATTACAGAAATAATGTAAATAATGTAATTGATTCTAATGGAAGGTACATGAATGATATATCAGGTTACAGCTTTTATTGATAATAATTAATTCCTGGGCATATATCCATAGAACCTCTGCCCATCTTCCACTAAATTCCTAAGTCTAGCAGCCAGCAAGCAAATTTTCTTGCCAAGGATTCACTCCTGCTAATACTGGATTCTCACATTGGCAATGTAAATCAACCAGTGTAACTGTGCAGGCTGTCCTGCCTTCTAAAAAAACTGAACAGAAACTCTCTTTGAAAAGCCAACCTCCTTCAATTCAGTCTTTCTGAAGTCTCCCAGATTTCTGCATGTGACTCGACACAATGAAAGCAGGAAACAGTGAATACTACTTGATGCTAAATTATACAAAATGCTGCAAGGGTCTGCATCCCAAAGACCAAATGCATAGACTGCTTCCTTAAGAAAAGTTGTGGAGTTTGGTCTTTGCTGTTAGGTTTTGGTTAGGTCTTGGTTTGTTTGTTGTTTTTTTTTTTTTCCCATGGGTTACAAACTATATCCAGGAACCTCTTTCACATTTAAATTGAAAGCCATTGTACAAGCATTAACAGAAACATTTAATTTAATAGCATTATACTCCTTTGAAAGAAAGTGCTGAGCAAGGAACTAAAATGGGACAGGCAGCTTTCCAGTCTGTAGCAAAGTCTGGATTTGTGCATTTGCTTTTTCACTACACTAAATACATCTGTGGAATTACAAAAATTAATCACCATACAGGACAAGAACTAAATTCTGTTGATACTCTTTCTCATCCGTGTCGAAAAAGCAACTACAGTCCATTACAACAAATGGCTAGAGAGAGAAAATACAACAGCAATTAACAAATAGAGTTGGAGCAGTTCCATTCTCAATAAACCAACACAGTCGAAAGCGAACAATTGATTGTTAGGGAACATCTTCCTAGTCTGGAGAGATTACTCCTTTCATCCATTTGGAATGATGCAGCTCTATCCACTTCCTTTTAAAACCCAGATACACATATGATTGTGTGCTTTATAACCAGAACCAATGCTATTCTATTATCATCTTTGGTATACAGCAGCTTGCAGAACTAGTACCAACAAATACACTGCATCAAAGCCTCAATTCCTGCTGGAGTGAAATAAGAGAATTTTGAAGAGATTCAATCCCTTAGCCAAGCATTTACCACTTTAGGTCATACTGCACAGTACCAGTACCAACTTCAAGATTTTCTGTAAGGCACATGTATTTCAGGCTTACACATAAAGCAATCTGTCATTTAAATAAAATTGATTGTGCTATTACACACACAAATTGTTAACAATCATAAATACTGAATATCATTTATGTCTCTAGCATTCATACAGAAATAGCAAAGTTTGTATAAAACTAACTGTGTTATCATGATCTAAATATGAAGAGACATAATCAAAGTCAGGAGATCTGGTGTTCATATCAAAAGGGTGCCACATCGAATTGTACATTTATCGTACATTTGGACTATTCCAAATGTTTTCCTTGCAATTTATATGACAGTAATACACAATTTAAGCACCTACATTCTTTTTCTTTATACGGAAAAAACCTAAGTATTAAATTTAAGAATTTTAAAACCCTTCTGTTAAAGCTGACTTTCTACTCTGGTCTATGTTTATGGTTTGTTTTTGTTCCTACATCTCTAACATGTATCTCAGAAAAAGCTGTATAAATTCACCAGAGAAAAACCTGGAAGTAGGGAATTCCTTTGTCTTTGGCCCATATCTAGCCAGTTATAAAGCATTAATCATTTCAAATTTGGCAGACTGCTAAACTGGTACGGGAATGAATGTTCCACAGGCCTGATTAACGTGTCACAGCTAAAAGATCAACAGCAATAGCTTGTAGCAACAATGCCTAAAACCTACTATTTCTGTAGCAAGAATTAGGAAAGAAAAGCCAATACCATCAAGTGAAGCAGCAATGCTGAATTACTTCCCCCTGTCTTATTCTTCCTCACAAAGCCTCAAGTTCCTCCCTTCTTTCCTCCTGCAGATATCATATTGAACAGGATCTCCCCAAAACCTGGAGAGTAGGGAAAATTCCTGAGTTGGCAAATTCTATATTTACAGTTTCTAAGGTGATATTTTTATAGCCTTTCAACACATTACATAGTTTTTAAAAATTGTCATTATATATATATATATATTTATTTAAGCATCATCTACACATATTGGATTTAAAAGGTAAACAATGGCAAATTTGGAAGTCTGTACCTTTGCTTTCAGTAAAAGGAAGTTTATTGAGGAGGGAATTAGTGACATAGGAAGTGTTTAGGTGCCAAATATTAGACTTTATGTACAGCGTACAATACATTTCAAGGCATAATCCCTTCTACTCCCTTGGGCATCAAATTTGCAGCATTGGATGGATCCATAACAGCATAGATATTTCTACCTGTGAGGCAACTCTAGGAAATGTAGCCTCAGAAATGTGCATAAGCCCTGCCTGTGTGAACAGAACCTCCATCTTACACCTTTAGCTTACATCAGCACACCTAAGAGCAGCCATGTGGCCACCTCATGAAGGCACTATTGACAAAAATGTCATTCATGAAAAAGAACTGCCATTCCTGATTCTCTGTGGGAACCTGAACTCTGTTAATTCTTCAGGACACGTCTGCAAATGTACTCTTATTTATGATCAATGAAGAGCAGCATCTTTAAAACATGAGATCTCTACTTGCTTTCACTGAAACATAGAAACAACCCCATTGATTAGATAAAGCTACATCTTTCCTTCTCTTCTAGAGACGCATACAGTGAAGTTGCAACTAGGCCACCTTTAGAACAAATTATTGTCAAAACTTAGAAGTTCAAAAAGGGAAAAAAAAAATCACATAAAATTTATTATTTCACTGTCTGCTGATAAAGGTGTTCTCTTCTTCCCTCCAACAGAGGAAACTCTTATGCTGCATGCAACTTTAATTCCAAGAACGTTAAAATCAGGATATGACACAAGCCCCTCACTTCTTATCTTACGTCTAGAGTTACCTTGTGAGAGACAGTAAATTTTCACAGACACAAACCTACTTTTAATAAGAATTTCTGTCTGCATTTTAGTATTATATTTTTTCTTCATTAGTTACAGGCACAAATGTTATTAAAAAGATTCTGATTTGATCTTCACTTCTATTCCACTGTATGTTTAAAGCTACTGAATTTCTTGTCATTCAATATACAAAATACAATGAAGCAGCATATACACTTATTTCCCTCCAACTGACAAATGTGCAGTTTTTTCCCCATAGTAAGGTTAAAATGTTTCACTTGGAGTTACTCCAATGTAGTACAACAGTTATTCCCGTCAAGTAAATACCATTGCAGAAGTTGGATAGTCTTCATAATACAACTCCATCTTAAAAGTTGCATAACCAGCCTGAAATTTCACTCTATTAACTATGGAATTATTTAAGTCTACAAACACCATTTTTTCTATACATTTTAAATATAACTATCCTGGAGTGATATCTGCTCTATAAGCCAATCTACTTAATCAGGAAATTAATAATTAAGGTATCCATCTGTTATAATACACAAAACCCAGGTAGCTCTGTGCATTCATTTTTACAATTCAATCCTGTGCCATGTTTCAAAGCAATCTGCTCTGTCCACTATCTTGAATAATGACAATAAACTGAAAGCAAAACAGATTAAATTCTGCGCCTTGAGATATATGAATTCCTCTACAAACCAATAATAGATTGTGAGAGAAAGTTTTTTAAAGGAATAGTAGCATCTGTAGAATATGAACTTAAATACTTCCCTATTTTCTTGTGGTTCACAATGAGTTACAAAGCATTGAATAAGTAGATTTTGCTATCGCTAAGCTTACTTTTAATGAAGAGTACCGCATAGACTGGAAAGAATATTTCAAAAGGCCATGATTTCACTATATGAATTTACATAACTCTGGGGAAGAAGGGAAGGTTCAAATAGATCTTCATTCTTTTTCCTACTTCTTTAAACAAAGGACTTCTATTATTTTCACAGGGGCTTTAAGACTTTGTGAACTAATTATAAGAGGTTAAATGCGTAGGGAAATAAGAAAAATAAAAGCTACTTTATTAAGAGTGTTCATATTCCTCAAATCAGGAAGCCTGGAATACCACAGAAAGAGCAATTTTCTCCTTAAAAAAAAAAAAAAAAAAAAAAAAAAAAAACCAAAAAAAAAAAAAATTTCTCCAAAAAAAAAAAAAAAAAAAAAAAAAAAAAAGCACTAAAATGAGTACTGCTCTTACTGAAGGACAGAATGAGTTACAGTCTTAATTTCAGTTAGGAAAAGCACACCACTGAGCGCACACCTACACTTATCATGCACTTACGTCTTTTTCAAAACAGTTCTTGTAATTTCACTTGAAATTATAATTTCAATTTTTCTTTTTTTCCTTTTTCTTTCATCCTCTGTATGATATCCAACATATTTGATATCAAAGAAAAAAGACGCAAGCCATCATCCACATGTTCTGAAGGCTCCACATTTAACAATTTTCTTTTAAATACTTTTCTCTGTAAATGGGCCTCCCTACAATAGAGCAATTTTTAATTCTATACAGGTAACTTAAAAAAAAATAAATAAATATATTAATTTTTATGTGATCCTCACTCCTAACTACTCTTTCCTAAATAGTGATGTTTCCTTGCAAAATTGCTTGATTAATTTTCATTTTTTTTCTAGGTTTTCCAATTTACAAAGTGTGTTTAAAATCACAGACTCTGTATTTCAAGCTGGTCTGTTGTGAACAAAAAAATTGCTTTAATTTGCTGTGCAGAGCAAAATTACCGTATTTCAAATCTGGTGATATCTTAACTGGCATCTTGATGAAATGCCTCAAAAAACTTCTGTTCTGGCAGTTCTAGTCCAAGTTTTTTTATTAAGATGTATCACATGTGAGTTACTTCCTTCTTCCCCTAAGCTGCATGACATTAAGAGACATGTGATATGAATTTTAGGTGCAGTGGTTCAGCCAAGAAGTGCCCATAAAACCACTGCAGGAATTACCCCTAGCATAACTTCAGTGATATCTCAAAGTTCCTCTAAATTCAGAATATTTACAGTACAGGAATCAAAGTAGGAAAGTCTTTTAAGTATTTGCTGCATAAATATCAGGAGCATATATAGAACACAAGATGATTCTTTCAGAAGAATACTGTATTGTCCATTCAAAAATATTAATCTAAATAGGCAATAAATAGATAATACTCTAAAATGTTGACATAAACTCCATGGGAATCTGCTACCGTTCTGTCAGTTGTTCTTGTGAATTTGCAAGAATGCATTATCATTTAATATTTGGGAAAAAATAAAAAAAAAGAAAAAGTTGTTTTGATCATGGAAAGTCTGACATACTCTCAGATTTGCTTTGTATGTATCTGAGTATTCAGCATTTAACAGTAAAGGCCTGAAAGAAACCTCTTACTGCTTAAAAATCTACCAAAAACAAGCAGAAAGACTCAGACAGAAAGAAATTCTTTACTATCTGAAATCTTTCTTCAATATTTATTTAACAGGGTCAGAAAGAGAAAATAAGTATAAGAGAAAAAGAAAATTTACTTCAAAACTTCTGGATTAGGATTGAAACAGAAATTCAGTGTCCTTATTTCAATATATGGAACCTATCATCCACAAACAAACTTTATTCTGCTCCTATAGCATTCTTTCACTCTTTAACACCTTTCAACAGACAAGGATAAAGTTGTTAAAAATATATTGCTCTTTCAGAAAAATGACCCTATTCTCTATCAATACCAGTCAGAAGGCTGATGGTCTTTCTCACATTTAAATAAAACACCACATAACAAAAATCAGACCAATTTCAATTGGCACAATCCCAATGTGACATACAAGATTTCTACACTTCAGACTACAGAAAATAAAAGTGTTGAAATGGTGATAATTTACAAATGTCATAGCTTATCCTCCCTCCTTGGCTCCAGAATTAGTGGTCAGAAAGGAACAGAACAAACCAGCTTCAGAAGTTTATTTTGCCTTAGGGTTTGTTTTTTTTTGTTTTTTTTTTGTTTGGTTTTCTTGGTTTTTTTTTTTTTTGTTTTTTGTTTTGTTTTGGGTTTTTTTGTTTTGTTTTGTTTTTTTTTTTTTAGAGCTAAAAGTTACACTTTCTGAATATTTTTCCTTAAGAGGACTAAATACAAACTACAACTGTTTCATACTTCAAATAAACCTGCATTATGTACAGTGAATAAAGCAGAACTGAAAAACCTATTATCAGGGACCATTACAAAATTGGAGCTTGAAGCAAAGAGAGATCACATGGTTTCAAGGTATGTAAAGATACATAAAACTATATGTAAAATGTTAAGATATTAACTGTTATGTTCACCTATTATTCAGAAATGTTCCCACTGAAATGTGGGTTTCCTGTCTGTTGTTGACACCACAATACTCTCTTCTCCATATAATTCTGACATGAACATTTCTTATACTGTCTCACTATTGTGATTTACTAGGCCCACGTCACTTTGCCTGCATTTAATTTGAGGCCCCATTTACTCCTGGCTTTGCCATTCTTTGTTGGGCCATTTATTTGGCAGAAATCCAGTGATTTTGCTTGGCACACTTACCCTTCAATAGTAAAAATGCATAAATAACTGGGGGCAAGTGTGGTCATGCAGTGTTAATATTCTTGTTCTAGTTCACAGCAGCACAAACAAAAGAAATCCAAAAATAAAAGAAGTTAAAGCATTCATTTAGCATAACTGAAGGTGTTGTTGCACACATCCAAAGTGATCTCAGGCCAGCTGAAACTACTTTCAAATTTAGCTTAGTGTTGTCTGGGGAAAAGAAATTAGCATTAAAAATACATATGCAGAGATGTTTACTTTGAATAAAGTAAATTACAGTTTTGTTTCAAAAACATGCTTAAAACTTAGCTTCTTAGTGGTTTCAAAAAGAAAACCCCAAGGAGAAGATAATCTTCGTATTTAACCTTATTCAGCCTGATGGTAGAAGGTAAACAAAGCTCTATTTGCATGCTTATCTAAATTAGTCAGCATTTTAAACAAGTGATTTCTATATTGACTCAATTGGAGGGTATGTGCAAATCTTAAAGATGTTTTTTATTTTAATTTAACAAATTCTGACTATATCAGACATTGCACCAGCTGTTCAAACATCCAAAACTCTTGCAACAGGAGGAATGCAAGGCAGAACTGTCTTGTAGTGCTGACATGAACAGAAAGTATATTGCACAGAAATAAATACCTGTGTTGTGCCTAACAAAAAGACGTGGGCCACAAGAATGACAGTACATACTCTTCCTTCATTAGCACTCAAGAAATTTCAAGAGGATTTTCAAACACAGGTAGGTATTGTGTGCACAAGCAAAGTATATTTACATATTTATGTCGACTAAGCGTGGGGAGATAATTTTATTTCAGCACTGGTCATTTTGTATCGAATACTATTATTGCACTGCAGCATGTGGAATTGTTTTGAGAAATGGTTTCTGTATGCTATTAATTAGATCCAGTGAGAGGGACAACAGGGGGTGTGAGCACTAAAGCTTAATACTTACTTGAACATCACCAGGCAAAAGACAGGAGCAGTCCAGAACCTCTCTCCTCATGGTCTTGACCATTAGTCATGCTTTTTCTAGCACTATTATGTTAGCACAGCATTACCTGAACATCAGAGCACTGTCTCTTACCAGAACAAATCTGAATTTCACACAGCATCATGACTTCAGCAAGATAGACAGACAGACAATTTTCTCTCTACAGTGAAGAACCTGCTGCTGACTGTACCCACCCAAGAAGGTAGAACAGAAATTTTATTCTCCTGAAGAACCGAACTCTCCCTCCCACGTTCTGAACACACCATCATGGCTTCTGCCCATCCTTTGTGACTGTCACTACTCTGTGAGAAGCCAGCTTCTACTGCAAAGCCCATTGAGTCAGACTTTTCAGAGCAGGAGGGTGAAAGCAAGCCGAGTTTCTTAATTTCAGTCAAATGTATTCATAAAGAACATAACACTAGGATCTAAGCAACAAAACCTGTGTAAGCACTCAGGAGAAGGAAACAAACGCCAAACATAACTTCAGAGAATTTAAGTAAACTCCAGACACCTTCATAAACAGAAACAGCTGACTTGCAGATTTCAGGATTGCAAGTTTGGATTTCACTGTGATTTATATTCTATATATATATTTAATAGATTTATAACGGGACTAAGACTGTTATGAGTGGAAAACAAATGAAAATATGTATATGAGAAAGCAGCAGCAGAACTATCAGGGTCAAAAGAACGGCTTTTCTGGTTAACAAAGAACACTGCTTCAGGGAAAGTACTTCCAAAACATCATTTCTAGACGCAAAATCAAGAACAAGCTGTTTCTGTCGTGGCGAGTGCTCTGACAGGAGCACAGCACAGACACCACCCCCCCCCACAAGACAGCAATCTGACAACAGGAGGATGGCAACACACTCGCAGTCTATCACAGCAGCTCATTTTCCTGCAAGTGGAACACGGAGAGACATATGGCACATGTACCTTCCCAACAGAAAAGAGGCAGCGGTTGCTGCTCATTGTTTAAGAGCTACAGAGCCTGAAGTAAGCAAAAATCTGAAGCAAAGTAACCACCAGAACAATTGCTGACTTACAAACATGAGGACAAAGCAGCAGACCAGACTGGTTTGTCACTGTCAGCAAAGGAGCCCAAGAGATGCAGTGAGCGCTTCACACCCAGCACGCCCTTGGCTTTGTGCTGAGCACCAGAAATCCAGACCACTCCGATGTTTTGATGGAAAAGTCAATGAGAGTGAGTGAATGAGTGAAATCCACGGAGAACTGTGACCTGATCAAATAACTTATTTAGATATTTTACTATTTAAAATCAACCCCCAAAGTCTCAAAAAAGCAAAAACCAAACAAAAAACCCCAAAATATCACTTTCTTTCTCTCAAAGGCTTGCACAGTTTTGTTTAGATACTGAACTTCTTGATTGGATTTGACTAAAAGTTAGCAAAGCCTAGGGTAAGTCTACAACAGTAGAACTCCAGTCTTAAAGAGAAGCCAAATGGTTCTTCTGAATTAGCATCTCTGTATTTCACTGAAATGAAACAGAAATCAAGAAAATTAAAACACAATAAACATGAATTAAAATAGAACTTTAGCATGCAAAAAATCCATGCTTCACTTCCCAAAAAATATTTTTGTAGATTGCATTCAAAGTTTTGCTTCAGGCCCTTTCTCAGTTTCTCTCTGAAACACATATTGTTTATTTGTTTGTTTATAAAGAGGTAGATTTCTATAAGCATTTACTGTATTATACACAGAAATCTGCTATTTATTTATTCATTTGTGTCATGGCCCAAGTACATTGGACAAAAAACTGGCAGACTGGAACTTATAATTCCCAACATCATCAGACCATGAATTCTGTGATACCCTTTCACTTTTGACACATTCTATGTTATGACGATTGCAAAGGTCTGATAAAGTGCAAATCCAGGACTGGATAAAGCTAGTAGAGGACATTAAATAAATGGATATTATTGATAAAAAGAAACAGTGTTTTAGGAAAAGCTAAATTAGTGAAGGATTTGGAGGGAAAGTGAGATAAATTAACTGCAATCATTAGTAAAAGCTTTGAAAGCCAGGCCACATCACTTAATTTATAAAACCTAAACCATAAAACTGACAGCACAAATAAAGATGCTTGCAGATAGCTCTTTGTCCACAAGCAGAACATTTACAGAACATGGTAGCAGTTAAGGCCATAGCTGTAAATACCACCAATGAATTCAAGAGTCAGCAGTCATTTTCATAGTGCTGGGAGTGGAGGATTAAAAACAGCCTGGCTGATTTGGTCACTGAGGTTGACATAAATCTCGAGGACCACACGTTCCTGGAGCTAAGTGTTAAATCTCAACTTAGCAAGCCCTTACGTGTCTGTGGTCAATAAAACTTCTAAGTTGTCAAGGTGCAATATTTCAGTGGTCTGCTTACAGGACCTGTTTCTTTTTCTCATCAGTTTCGATTGCTTCTCCCTACATTATATTTTAAATAGATGTGTTTTAAATTATGAACTAAAGTTGATTCAAATACATTAAACTTTTAGTAGGCAGCTTTTTAAAAAATAATCTATTTTTAATATAAACCAACATGCATCCATGTCCTATTTATTGCTCCAGATGATTGAAAAGACTTTAAGTGTGGGAATCCAACCGATTCTTGTCAGCATGGTGCAATACTGCACAAAAACATAAAAATCTGGAGCCATCATTTCTGATCTTCCTGAGCCTCCAAATAATGCCCAATAGGTTCAGTGTTGTATTCAGCAGTGACTTGCATTCATCTGTACCTAAGAGACTGTTAGAAAGCAGAGATCAAAGATACACAGCTACTTTGATAAATGAAGGACTGGCAGGGGCCTTTCACAGACCACAGAACTACTCATAATAACTGTAAAAGGAAATATTTTTCCATACTCGCACTCCTAATTTTTCCCTGCACTTTCTTGTGGTTGTTCTTTTTTCAGATAACACTTAGAGAATCAAGAAAACTTATATTAGAAAAGCATTCGCCCACAGCTGTCACTTGCCTGTAAATATGTTTATGAATAAAAAAATACATTATAAATTGCCATGTAATAACTCAAAGCACTGAATGTTCTTTAGCAAAGTAGTATTTCAAAGTGTGTTATCATTCTATGCATATAAATTTCAGAAGAGGCATAATGTCAAGACATGACCTTTTCAAAAGAGAAAGATGGATGAATTGAGAAATATACCCTCCCCACTTCCACATTTACTTAATGTAGCCTCTCCAGATGAAGTACACATATTTTCCAACTCCAAAATACACAAAATTTAGTGTCTCTCTTCTCCCTGAAACTACAGCTTTTTTCTTTAAATTCTGTGCCAGTGACTTTCCTCAAAATTATGTCTGTGTTTATGAGAAAAAAATCCCCCTGACATTCAGTAACAAAGTCAGTAGTTGACAAATATTTTTACAAAGATATCTCCATCACAGTGTTAGCAAAACTTAGCATTTTATCTGTATGGGTTTTTTTTTTCCTTGAATGTTGAAATGGTTCCTTGCACATTAACACATCAGCTTCTCTGCTTGTCTTGGCAGCATCAAATTTATTAATGTGCCATCCTTCAATTCTGCTCTCCTGAGTCACTCAGGAGAGGACTCAGAACCCCCAGATGTCTAGGAAAAAAAATTGCCAGACATATCCCAGGAGTCAGCTTGCAACAGATACTAAATACTGCCATTAAGTATCACATCTTTCTAGAGAACACATATTTTTCATTTCCAAAATAAATATCTGAGAGCAGAACGATAACAGAAATAGTGAGAAGCCAGTTCAGCAAGCTAAAGATTGTGTGGAGAAGAGAAGCAAGATTAAAAATTAATGTGAAACAAAAAGAAAGAGTATACCCGACAAGGCAGTACAAATGCAGAAATTGTGATCTTTTTTTTTGGCAGATGGAGGATGTCAGAATTAGAACGGCTGTACGGAGATGATGATATCAAATTTGCATTAGAATTCAAGCATGAGTTTTCTCAACAAGGACAGACTTTTCAGAGCAGAAGGCAGAGAGTAACCATAAAAATAAAAAAAGGGCTAAAATGATAATAATAAAACAACAACAACAACAAAACAAACAACAAGCTAATTAGAAAAAAGAAGTTTGAGAAAGTTAAGAAATTACAGCAAATAATATTTATCCTCCTATTTGAAAACATGCATCTTCACTGAACTTTAAATATTATTACAATAAAGAAACTTTCCTCCAGTGAAGTAGAACCTATAGCATGAACAGCCAACAAGAATGGGGAAATTTTTAACTTTTAGAGGTGTTTTACTCCACATTTTTCAGTTATTTCAACATTTAACCTTTCTAGTTAGAAACAGAGCTTCTTAAAATGTTCTGTTCACGTCAGAACTTTCCACTACTTTGGACAAAACTCCATTTCTGTTCTGCTCATTTAGGCATTTCTGTATCTTTTTAGAACAAAACCATTCCAAAAATGGTTTCTTCCATCACACAAAAATCCACTAATTTGCATAAAGAGCCACTCTGGAGGGATCCAGAATAGCTTGTTTCAATGCATACTTACACAGTGCAGCTAAATACAGTAGTGACATGCCAGTTAAAGCAATTTGGAAAAACAAAGAAGAGATGAGAACATTTGCTGACAGAACAGTCACTGTTCCTGATGGAGTTCCAAACACATCAGTTTAGTCCCAGTTAGTACATTCATGATAGAGGTTGTCCTCCATGTCCGTCTCCTTTCAGCCCTTCACTGGGTCAGGACTTAAATTGTAACAGCGCCAACTACAAGTAATGCAACATTTTGGTTTTAAACTAATACAAATGGTACACATATTTATTAATCTTTAAAATAGCCAATAAGCTGTTAGTCTTCCATAAATGAGATAACTGTGACTCCAGACTTCTTTTAGATTTGAAGTATTTAAAAAACCTGAACTTTGAATTATTTAATAATTATTTAATAATGCCATGTAAAATCAGTATCGCCAATCACCACACCAGAAGTCACAGCACAACACACGCCATAGCCACCACCAAAACTATACATACTTAAAATTTGGCACAGATTTTACTCACAACACTTCGTTAAGCTTAACTAGTTAGGTAACTTAGTTACCTAGTTAACCTTACAGGAAATCATGCTAATATTTTTAACAGATTTTTCCAGTGAAAAATCTACTTGATGACACTCATTGATCAAAAGATGTTGAAGATGCAGCAAAAGAGCTGTTCTTTGGCAGCTTTAGAAAGTCTCAAACCCTTAGAGCATCACAGATTTTTTACAAGTATTAGGGTGAGGAACAGAGGTGTATTGAAACACTACAGTAATTTAATTAAATTTGGGTGATTCTTTTTCAATGGGGATTTAATTTTCTCCTGACTTTTTCCTTAATTTTGTCATTCCTTAAACTTTAATCATATTTTATTTAGTTTTAATAAAGATATTAAAATGAAGACAATTTGGACATCTCAAACCATCACTACAAAATACATTGCTCTTCCTCTTGTAAAAAGATTGATCCTCTAAACATTCTCCCTTTTCACAGAGGAGTCCTCCTCTTCCTTGTTCAATGTTACATCTCAGAGGTTTTGGGGAAATAGTGTTGAGAACAAAGCCAATCAAGATCTGTACTTGAAAATACACGTGCAGCTTTATGAGACTTGGGATAGGCCTGAAAGTTGTAAATGTTTTTACCTTTATCTTAATCCTTACAACAATTCTCACAACAGTACCTGGGCTGATCTTCTGTACCTCTGTCCACGAGTGTGGAATAGTGACCATTAGTTAATTCTCTAGGGCAGAAGGGGGTTTGTGAGTTTAAATTCCTGTATCAAGCATTGTGCAAAGCTTTCGGGAGAGCATTGTTATTTTCAGACTGGGTCTAATTCTCTGCATACAGAAATAAAATACTCAATCTCCAACATAATTATTTTGCCACCATCATTGTTGCATTCTGGCATTACCAGAAGGTCAGAGTGGGGTTCTGTAAAAGAAGTAAGAGAACTCCTCAGTGCAGAGATTTTTAATCTGTCCAAAATGCCTCTACTGGGCCAGTGAAGTGACTCTGGTAGCGGTGCACAAACTATTACATGTAGAATTGGACTTATTTCCAATCTCTGAGTAAGGACTTACTGCAGGCTCTGCTGTTCTGCCAATGTCAGAGCAATGCTTTATACCATGAGGCCTTCTTACACTGCTGAATAACCAAAGCCAAACACCTCGGTCTTCCATTTTACTTGACTTTCAGAAATTGTCAGCATGGATCACAGAAAAACACATACTTCCCTGAGAATCAGTGCTAACTCCCTCAGAGAAATAGCTATTTCTTTTTTAAATAGGTTTCTCCATGACTTTCCCTAGGGCAACTGACATGAGGAAGTAAATGCTTCAATTGCATGCATTTGGGCTTCATTAAAACAGCATTTATCAGTTTGTTTGCAACACAGGTATAAGTAGTCATATATGCTCTTGACCATATCAACGGAATGCAGCAAAAACAGTCTTTAAAAATGCTACATCCCTCATCCTAAGAAATGGATAATTTGAGTCCTAAAATATCCTGGAAAGCTTCTTTTCAGCAAGTCTGCTATATTAAATGGATTACTAGATCTAAAAAACCCCAAACAAACCAACAACCCCCACAGAACAGATCCAGGACAGCCAAGATGATCTTATTTCAGAGAAGACATTATCAGAAAACTCTCCTGTTGTCGTACATACTGAAAAGCCTCCAGAAGATACTCATGCTACAGAACAACACAGTGCTCTCATTTATAGAAGTAAACCAGAGCAAGATACATCTTAATCATTCATAAAATTATCCAGGTGCAGACAGATTGACGTCAACTAAGGCAAAAGGCTTGGGAAGTGAAAAACAATTGGACATTTTGCATATGAAAGTGACAACAATATTAGAAAACACAGGATTAAAGAAAATTCTTTACTGGTTGAAAACTACTGTTATTTTTAAGATGTTTAAATAAATGAACAAAGTTTTATTTAAAAATGTATTAAACACCACACAAAGAAAAGTGTTGCATACTAGTTACGGACAATAAGAAAGAGGATTGACCTCAAAATACAGAAGGCAGATTCTCAAATATAATTTGATCAGGCCTCACTTTCTGATAGTATCACTGCCAGAGAATATAATGGCAGAAGGGTTTTCCTGTGGAGATCCTTCAGTTCCCAGACCAAAGTCCTCAAAGGGAAATAATCCATCCATCTGGCTGTTTCCATCCACCAGGGCAAATCTTACCTCTCCAAACTGATCTACAAAAATACATCTCTTACTATCCCATTGCAGCCTCCCAAATTTTAGTCCTCCCAGCTTTCTACTGTGTGCTCCAACTGGTTTATCAGCTGCCTGCTCTCTGCTTCCTGTATCTCTCCCCTCTTTTGATCCCACATTCCCTACTTCAGTCCTACCCCAATGTTCTGAACTTAAAGTGAATTTACAGACACTCCACAAGGCGAAGAGAGAAAGGAATAGAATAACCTTTGGCAGCTCCCAAAATGGTCACAACACCACTGCTGTCGCCATCATCTTTGTAATGGTACAGCTACAGCTTTGTTACAGGTGGCACAGCTTGGAAGATTTGGTTTACAACCAAAACATTTGGTAATTTTGGTAGAACTGTACCTTGTTTTGTCCTTGGGCTTGGAAGAATTGAGCCCACTGAACTGACACAAACACACAGCGAAATCAGTGTGACCAAGCACTGATTTACTATGCAAACACACAGCTGTCCAAGCCACCTCAGAGTCATACCTCGTGTGCCGCAGGACCACTTTATACAATACATGTATAATGCATACTCAGATGTGAGCACAAATTCTTCAAACTCTATACAGATTAATCTTCTGCATGGAAAAAAATATTTGGAGTTGAATCCGGACATGTGGGAGATAAAGACTAACACAAGCTGCATCCACAGAGTAAGTCCTGCTCAACAGAAAAGTTATGTCTGTGAACATTAGAAGTAATGCTAAATATATGCAGGTTTGTAGGACTGGAGATTTATTCAGTTTTATTTAGCACTGAGCAGGAAAACTGTTTTTACAGTTATTCTAGCTAAGCATCACATTCTGAGCAATAAGTAGGCAAGAAGAAGGCCAAAACTAACACTAAATGGATTCAGTTTGGGGGACATTTTCTTAGCACAAGTCTTGTTCCGGCACAGCCATTTCCTCTCACATTACTTATGACTACTGAAATTAGTTGACATCTTTCATGTAATATTAAAAAAAAATAAATTCAGACCAGTTTTTCAGTATTGCATTAATTCAGGACAGTATGGTTCCTTGGATTTTTTTTTTCCGTACTTGCAACGAAATAATATATAAAATACATATATTGTTTTTATTATAGCAGCATTCATTTAATGATATTTGAATGTAGAGAAAAAGTTCAGAGCTTCTCAGTTTAAAGTACCTGAAAGAGCAGTTGAGTTGTGCCAAGAACCAACAGAATTTTAAAAGTATAACGAACAATTTGAATGACATATTGGGATTTGAATGTTCAATACTTTATTCTTAGAAGCACTTAAAAATAAAATGTGTTTAAACCAGAAAGAAAAGCAGCATATCTAAAAAACACACAGTCTAAAAGAATTCCCTAGAAGGAGAAATGTAAGGGATGCTTTTTGAAAGCAGGCCTGGAGAATGAGTAAGCTAAGAAATCTTACAGAAGGTACGAATAGAACAAGAAGAGCACTGGGGGGAAAAGGGACGCAATTGTTTTATTTTGTCTAGTTTCTACAGTGAAAAATAAAAAAAAATCTAAACCAGTTGATTTGGAATCTGAGAATTTGCTAATTTTTGTGACGTTTCAGTTGACTTTTTTATTTTGTGTTCTCAGTTGTCTCACATTCCTGAGCAACTGTATAGAAAAGTTTCCACTAAAAACTCTTTTTTGAAATTGTAGTTTGCAATCCTGTACACCTCCTACCTCTCCAGCACAAGTAATTTTAACTCATAGAAAACAGTCAAGAAAAGTCAAGAAGTTAAGAAAAACAAATCCACACATTTTTCCGAAGACAAAATCAGAACCTTTAGAACAGATGGACGGTTGTGCAAGTTCCAGCTTCTGCATCATCTCAGCTATCAGACAAATATATTCTACATCTGTTTTTTCGACTAAGCCCCTCCCTAGCAAACAAAGGGTATTGCAAGCACAGTAGCACTAGTGTTCAAACCAGAGCCTCCTATAATTAGACATTTGTGGGGTTTAGGTAGACATAGTGCTAATATTAAGACTCCTAAGCTTTAATTATCATTCCTTGAGCATGTTATAAACCTCGAAAGCAAACTAACCAGTGGAGTTGAATACTTTTTGAGAGCTGGCTCAGGAAAGATGAAGCCTACACTAAACAGGATAATGAAAATAGGGGTTTTTGACAACATTTTACATAAAGCAGTGAGGAAGTGTATGACAACTACAGCTGTTCCATGATTTAGAGGAACCATTTTAACAGCGATCTAAACATAGCATCCAAAAGGGACATTTTCCCATCTGCATGAAAGATTAATCTGTCTGACCTATCTAACAATCCCAGAAGCAGCCTGTAATAACCACACTATTGCTCCTGAACACAAGGGTACTGCACACTTCAAAGTCTGATGTGAGGTAGCTGATCAGAACTGAATGCACAAAAGAAGCACAGTGTCCCTTATAGCCCCACATCATTACAAGATGCTAGTGATGGACTTTCTGTCAGTAACCATTAGGGACAGCACACCATGACCATAAAAAAATTATAGTTGAGCCAACACTGATCCTTCATGGACCTCTGCATTTGCAGTGGGCAGATTTTTCAAAAACCACTTTCATATGACGAAAAATGAAAATTCATGTCAACCAAGATGACTAATACATTTTTTTCTATATTTGCCATTTGTTTGGAAGGAATCAGGAGCAGTTTTCAATTCTAAGTGTATATGAACTTCAATTTGTTTACACTAACAACAACACAAAAGTAGTATTTAAGGCATTGTTATGTTTCTTTCAGCTGAATTTGAAAGGTAAAGAGCATATCCAACCATTCTTACAGGTATCAAAACAATTTTGATCAGTTACATAAAAAGCAGCTACAGTAACGATTTCTGGATTTTGCATACCAACAATTGCAGTAATAATGTTAATTATATCTGCAAATGTCACTGAACACTGGATCAAGCCTAATGTTTTACTTTATTAAATCTTTCATCTTCATTATTGGATAAATATGGCAAATACATTAAAAGTAACACAAGTATACTGAAGATCCCTACAGAGCTCCAGCTGTGGGATGAAAAGCAAACCACAAGTGTCATGTGTGTAACCACTGAGAAAACTGATCTCAGCCACATGTTACCCTAACCACAAAACTTTGGTCAACAGCTTCAAACGAACTTTGCAGTGTGGTTGTCGTGAACACAAAACAGATCATTTAAGAGGAGAAGGCACTTATATTTCTTAGCCATGTTTGCTCTAAATCACTTTTTAGAGGGCAACAGTAAAGTGTTTAGAGGTAGGAATTTTCAGTTGCAATCGCCAGTGTTGAAATTTCAACTGGGAATCCAAGGAAATTTTTACATGTCTGAGATCACAAAGCACACTAGACATACTGTTCCAGTTTGAAGGTTAGGTTTTGATTCCAAAGGTGCTGTGTGGCATATTTTCTCAGTAAGTTGCATAATGTTATTTCTAGCCATCTTCCAAGACAGCATGATAAACCTGCTCTGGTACAGAGGGTGGGTCACCTTGACCTGATTCATCTCCTATTTCATTATAATGCTAAGTAAAAAAGAGCACTTACACCTCCCCTCAAGATGAGCGAAGCTATTTACCAAATTGCCTATATAAATCTGTTATTGCATTGTCTCAGCTTAGGAGAACACAGAAGTCCTGAAACAGCGAGTGAAAGGTCACTTTGCAATTTGAATTCTGTTTTCTCACTCTTGAGCATTACTTTACAGACTAAAATTCTGATCTTACCTCTTTATTTACAGAATAGATCAATTGGAAATGAATAAATGACAGGTTCATGCCATGCCCAAAAGCTAAAGAAACTCAAACTTCTGCACTAAACAAATGAAGCAAGTTCCAAAATCAAAATACTCTCACATCAAATTCCTGTCCCTCTTTACAGAAGGCTTTAGTTGCCTCCATTGGTCACAACCATGGCAGGAAGATCTGACACAGACCCGT
>VZRN01002870.1:1093127-1164276 GCA_013397935.1 Dasyornis broadbenti | reverse complement strand
TTTAAGGTTTTTGGTTGGTTGTTTGTTTTAAGGTTTTGGTTGGTTTTGGTTTGGTTTTGGTTTTTTTACAGCACTCAAGGAATCCTTCTCAACTCCAAAACTTCTTTCGGTCATATTGATGGACTTTAGGATCACAGTTTACTGCAATGAAACAAAGCAAAGATCCTGACACAGAGAATGAGTAGAATGGATTTCTGCAACTGCCTTCTGAACATGCACCTATTTTACGTCTACATAAGTAAACTGCACTTTCCCCCCTCCCCACATTTCATAATTGAATTAACAGTTTTGGTAGATAACATGAGCAAAGGCAAATCTAGAAAGTGGGTCCCTTGCTGTCTCTTTCATATAACTTTCCAACTTGTAATTACCAATAATTAGATGCAGAACACAGTTTATACTCTTTGCAAAAATATTCTGACTTTCCAAACAGATATGCTGTTTGGAAACTTAAACACAAAAGATGTTAGTTTAAGAGTAACCCAAACTATTTAATCTAAAGGGTTATTTCTTTTTTTTGTAAAACAAAAAATGTATTTTTTTAATAAAATATCACAGTAAAATTCTAGATCCAATCCAGCTCATTGCTACAAAGAAATTCCAAACTAAAAATGTAATAGCTAAACCATTTTAAAAGAAAAGGGAAAGAAGAGGTTAGACAAATTAGTTAACAGCTCCAGAAGACAGAGCTGTTTTAATAAAGGGAAACGAAAGATTCCAATCAAGCTGCAACTGTTTAGAGAAACAACAAATATATTAATGATATTACTTAAGACAGACATTTAGGGCAGAAAAATATAGCACTTCACAAAATTACATGATACTACCAATAAAATACTTCAGCACATTAGTATACATAACAGTTTTGAGCCACATACGTGCATATATTGTACACTTAGCACATACAGTATACACACATACATGGTATTGCCTTCACCCTCATCCCTCCCACCACAACCTCAAATTTGACTGTTGAACTACAAACCCCCTACCACATCACCAAGAGTAAGCATGCAATGTCCTAGATATTTACTGCTGCTCTTAGTTAAATGTGGCATGACATGCAAGATGCCTCCACACAGTGCATAAACTTTATCTGATAGCAAATTTACTGCCCGCTTTGAAAAGAGAAAAATATATTAAACATTTCTTTTAATTAAAGAGTTGCAATTCAGGAGGTTGTTAGCCTTGACTAATGCAAGGCTGCAAGGGCAGACAGTTGTGCTGGAGAAACACTGGGTGATACCTACGGTCTTGAAAACATCTCACTGCTACTGTCTCAGACAGCTGCTTGCCCTTCTACTTTCTAGATATGCCCCTGCTCAAGTGTGGCAGGAATATCCTTCCTTGTTCAAATAAAAAACTAACCAAATGCCTGCTAAACATCCAATATGCAATTTTCAAATCATCAAGCATTTACTCATAACAAAGTCAGTTATTCTTGTATCCATTGTACTGTTACCTGACGCAGATTCCTGGTTACTTTCACATCATGCCAGGCATTGTCATTAAATTTCCCATTCACGGGTTCCACCAGTGCTTCAAAGGCCCCTGAGCCCAAATTAATGACCAAGGAGACAGCTCCATTTTTCAGTGCAAGATTGACATAATCTGCTGATTTTCCTGTGTGAAGCATCAGTCCGTTCCTCTGAAGTGTTTTAAACGACAGAGTTATTTCATCACTGCTACTCTGTATGGGGTTCTGAGATAAATCATAGCAGAAGTATTCTGATCCCTTGAATGTCGCAATATATTCTTCTTTTCCTGGCAAACAGAAGGAGAGAAAAAAACAAATAAATCGCTGGCACTTAATTAAAGGCAACTTGCATGAATTATTTTCATAGCTAATTTAACAGTATTAGTGTAAGCACTGTATCAAAAAATAATTCATTTAGAACACTTAAAATCCATGAAGAAAGGAGATAAATGAGATTTACTGTGAACATATTTTTAACTATTTTCTAACAGAATTTTCGTGTATACGATTAAACTCGGAAAATAAACTCACCAGCAACTGTGTTAATGTTATTTAAGCAATCTGATCTGAAACACATCGAAATATATAACATTCAGTTGAGCCTAGAGACCAAAGCATTATTCTAGTCAAAACATAGATCTTTTCCTTTCCACCTCTCACTAAAATTATGACACCTCAAAAAGAACCAATAACCTAGATACTTCCAGCAGCTCTGCCTAAGGGCTTGAATAAACTAAAGCTACAAAATATTCATTTAGGAATCTACCGTAAAGCTTTATATAGCACCATACCAGAGAGCAAGTTAACATGTATCAGCAAATGAACAGGTTTTTTCTGGGATGTACTTTTACTACCTAGTATTTACAATACAGGTTATTTTTCTTAGTTTATCCTGAAAGTCAAACTCAAATAGCTAAGCTTTCAATCTCAGAAAAGCAAGAATAACGTAAGGGGAAACATATGTGTCTCCATGTAAATCTTACAGATGAACAATACACTGACCTTAAACTAGATGTGTACAGAATTTAGAGCTATAAAAAGCCAAAAATTATCTGTGCAGCTAATAATAAGTTAGCAAAATCCTAATGAAAACCTGTTGACATTTATGCAGTGAAAGGATGAAGGTATGAAAACCTGAGGATGTCAAATTTCATCATTCTTGAAAATAAACTCAATCTGCAGGACAGAGCAGCATACATCAGTGATACCATCAGAACAAAACCAAAACATATGCATAAACATATAGATAAAGGAAATAATAGAATTTAAGACACCAGTGAATGACAGAATATGCAAAAAACACCTGTGAGGACACAGGTTTTTTGAGAAGTCCCTGGGTGTATTTTTCTTCTGTTGCAGCCTATACACTAACACTAATCCTGAATATTCACAATGCTTCTCTTTAGATAATAAAGCACAGTGAGTTCAGACACTACTGCAAAATTCTTCAAGTAAGACACCTGATTGTATTTTGCTTTAACTTCGCTTTGTAATAAGAGCATTAGAAATTATTTGTGTGTATTTACTTAAAGTGCTTTCTCACAGATTTGATGCAGAATTATTGGTGGATTTTTGTTTAGTTTTTGTTTGTTTGTTTGTTTTTTGGGGGTTTTTTGGTTTTGTTTTCGTTTTGTTATTTTTCGTGGGGTTTTGTGGGTTCTTTTGTGGCAGCAGCCAAATCATACTAGACTACAATATAAAAAACCCAAAATGACTGTTTATTAATTATGGTCTCTTTATAGCCCAAAGCAAGATTCAGCTGTGTCTAACCCCAAGAGAAGGAAATCAGTTTGCTACAGGAAATCCACAGCTGGATTTCACAGCCTTGGCCTATTCTGGAAACAAGCACTTCTCAAAAAACGAAAAAAAAAGGACCATCTCTCGGAGCACCCTTCAAGGGTGCTTTCTCCTGCTGTTGATGACACATCTCACAAAATGTAAAAATCAAATTAAAACAGTCTCCAGTTCCATATTGTTCCAAGCCTTGTTCCTGTGTTAAAAAAATCACTGGTCACACCCAGCACACAGACTGCTTCCTGTCTTGGCCATTGATCATGCACAATAAATATGCAGGAGGAGCCAGATATATTCTCCAGGCCCTAAACCTTCCAGATCAGTCCTACATGCAGAACACCACTGCACTGGTGGCAACACATCCTGGATGCTGACACGTTTCACTAGAGGAGGAATACCTTGGCACATCATGCATAAGAAATTCACAAACAATGCATTTTCTAGGGCTTCAATGCACTCAAAGCAGCAGCAGCCTGCAGGGATACCCTGCATCTCATCTAATGAATATTTAATAAAAGCATAAAACATTCAAGAGCAAATTTATTTGCTATGGGTGCTTGTTGCACAGGCATATTAAAACAGCATGAGTACCTATGATGGAGAGATGACAAAACAGATGTAGCAATCTGGTATGTGTAGTTTTGTCCCATGTATTTAATGACTGTAACACAAAAAAAGTGAAAAAACAGATCCTTCACACAGACATGAAAATGTATGGAACTTAAATACATGCCAGGACTTCTTTTTTTAAATTATTCCTAAACAAGGACCTGAAGAAGCAAGCAGTTCATCCCAGCAAAATCTGAATAGTTCTTCAAGCAATACCATGAATCCTGCAACACTCACTGTTAATTTTTGAGCTCTCTCTCATTCCTTTTAGTTTCAATAATATAGTCCATGATACTCATCAATGTCACCAAACTAAATTTTTAAACAAATTACTTATATTTACATTAAAATAACATTCACTTGTTTAAAAACTGAAACTGCCTTAAAAACAAAAATGCTAAAACTGACACAGCATTATTTCAGAGAAAGCATTTTGGTCAAAAAACCTAAGCATTGCGGATAAAGACACTAATTGCATGATTTCCTACCAAACTATCTTTTCTGCTTACCTACCAAAACAAAAATACCCATTATTTGCTATTCTCAAATTGTTTCCATGTCATGAATTCAAATATAATCTTCTGTGACAATATTCTAGTCTGGCCAAACTGCAAATATTACAGAAATTATTTGAAGCAAGGGGGGGAATACCAATAAAATATCTCCACATTTCTCCAGTCTTCGGAGTAATTCAATTCTCACAAAAAACTAAAACTCCCTCTTATGATCATTTGGATGCAACCTCGGGCCTCTCTGCCCTCAGTCCCAGTATTTAGGAAGTAATTAGGCACTGCAACTCCAAATCTGCCTTGCCATACCCAGCTCTGAAATGGGAAGATAGGAAGTAAAATAGTAAAAGGTCTGCCACAGGCTAGCAGAGATTCAAGAAAATCAAGAATAGAAAACTGTTATAAATCTTGATTGAGCTTTGTCACTGAAAACCAGATATTTTCAAGCAGACATATAACAGGAGGGACATAAGTAAAAGTGTTTTGACACAGGACAGAAAAGTCACTAAAAAATATTGGTAATTCACCCTGTATCAACTCTTTAATATTAAAAAAGGTGTGCTATTTTACTCTTCATATGAATGCATGTATTTAGAATGGACAAATTAAAAAAAAAATACATATATATAAAACATTAAAATTTTTATGTAAAAGAACCCAGTTATAATCTGTTGCTACATCTCATACCACTATTTTTGTTGATCCTTTAAGCAAATTAAGAACAGTCTTCATTAATAACCAGTTGTGTACACTGCTGGTTGTTTGTTTATTTTTTCAAATTATCTCTTAATGACACTTAGAGAAACCATTAAAAATGCATGGCAGTCATTCTAGCCAGTATGAAGTGTTGCACTTCATTTAATGATTAAAATGTAATTACCTGCATAGAAAAGCACAAGAGAATATGAACACCATAAGGGAGTTTAACATGTTTTTATTCTGAATTTTGAGTACTGTAAATTGCGTATATTATGGCAGTGGAAATCCAACATTGCAGAAGATGCAGAAATACAGAATGCCGTGATCTGTTCGTGTCACAGAAAGGATTCAAACAAAAGAAACACTCGATTAAATCACCTGTTGCTGCAGAAAGAGTTTGTTTCTTTGCCCCAGTGAAGTAAACAACAGTTTTAATATTCACTTATTTGGAAGTTCATTTAAGCCCTTAGTCTGATGAAATAAATAGAAGAAATACTTCCATAGATCTGAGCAGGTTTTACAATCCTACATAAGCACTATGTTAAGCTTTATAGCACATCCACCGCTCTCACTGGCAGTATTACATCATAAACCAGGGCTGGCTGATTCCATAATAATTTGATCATGTTTCCCTGCCTGATTTAAATCACATATATAGGACTAGATGCTTTCATCTCACTAGGTAGTAACAGTAATGGGAGACATAGACAAGAGAAATAAAATTGTAGCAAGACTAAATCAAATCTGTTTATTGATAGCTGCAATGTTCTTTTACATAAGAAGACAACAAAAGTCTTAAAAAAAGTTTAATAACTAAAATCAACAACCCATGTGACAAATCCATCTATTATTACACAAAAAAAACCTGGTAGAGTGCTGTCAATTTATCTGTCTGCCAAAATAATTACTGTCAAAGAGAAAATAAGCTGACACCAGTGATACTCTTACTTCTAAGAGCCAAGTTCCTTCTCTGCAACCTTCAAAACATTAAATGTGTTCTGAATAAATAAATTATGCCAAACCAGAGTCTAGCATGTTCCCAGATGTACTGTTTAGTGCTCCATTTCACAACAATTTAAAATTCAAACATTTATCTGCTACACCATCAACTTATTTATAAAGTCTTTCCCAAAAAAGTAATGCAGCTTGGGAAAACGACACTAAACCAGCATGTAGACAAAACCATTAACAAGAATGACTGATACAGTAAAAGCAGACAGCCTGAATTGCTACTTCTGTGGCAAACTTTGCAGTGATAGCAAACTAATGGCTTGCCATTCCAAACAACAGGAATACTCTCCACAAGAGGTGTGCACTGTTGAGCCTGGAATGGTCTCAGGATGCATCATGCGCTAGGTTTCTCAGCAGTTTCTCACTACAGTGCTCTGAGGAAGCCAGCCTTTACCCTTCCATCATTACATCACCCACTGGATCTTAAGATGAAAAATTACAAAGACAACAAAGTAGTCCTCCAAATGTTATATCCACACATGACCCTTTTTTTTGTTTCCCAGTCACATAAAACAGGCTGACCAGATTGCATACAGAAACAAATCACAGGCACTCAAAGAAACAAAATTTGTTAATTAGACAGTAATACTTAAGATTTAACTATGGAACCAACAAAGATGATGGAATTATGATAAGCCTTCAAAAATAATTCTAAGAGAAGGCAGAGGGTCTGCTTGATCAGTTAGGGTTGAATAATTTTTTACAAGTACTATCAGCTTTCTGTTCCCATCTCTTGCAAATAATTTTTTTTTTAACAGAATAATCTTCCATGCTTCCTTTCATTTCCTGCAATATTTCTTTTCCTTTCCAGAAACTATACTCCTTGCCCTCTAAACAAGTCTCTACAGAAAATTCCAAGGAAGTAACTCAGATCAAAAATGAGATTCATTATTCCAAATCCACAGCTTAGAAATATCTAGCTGTTTACTTCCTTTATTTATTTATTTTTAATGTTCCTTTCCCCCCAGTATGTGCAAATTTCTCCCTTCCCTTTTATTAGGGAATAAATCCATGATAAGATAATCATGACTAGCCTAACATGAGAACAAAACATAACCATAAGCAACTTATTTTGAAGGACTCAGGAATCACTTCTCAAGGGCTTCTTATTATCATTGTAAATGATCCTTTTGAGAAAAAAGAACAAACAAACAAACAAACAAACAAAAGGGCTGTAGAAGTGTCCATTCGTTCCAGAGATTCAGGGACCTGGTGAACCAACTTAAGCGTTTCCCTTGGAGAAAATGTTCCACTCAAAACCATGACAAAGGAAAAACTTTGGTTAGTTGTTATAACCAAGTGCTTTGGACTGCCATGATCTGTGTTCACGACATACACTTTTAGAACACGGTTTATCTCAAAAAACACACTGCTCTTCTAATCCTGGGCATCAAAGTCTGCACTGCTGGTGTCCAAGACAAAAGTAAAACTAGTCTCCATTTAAGTAAAATGAGGTGCAAAGAAATATTCTACCCGATGGGAGAAATTTAACAGCGTAAGTGATACAAAGTCATGTATAATATGATGCAAAGAAACCTGGAAAAGTTTTCTATCTCCTGTTTTGTTTCACACACAATCATTAAATCAGTAGCCAATTACAAGAAGTATGAACCTCTGAAGTATGGACCTCTGATCCCTCCTCACCATCTCAGATTAGAATAAAATTATGATAGTTGCAACTGATGATAAATGACTTACAGGGAACACTAGATAAGTGTTAAATTACTCCATTTTGCTAAACAGCCATTTAAATTCATTACTAAAATGGCTACACCATGCAATTTCCTCACTAATTTTCATGTCCTTTTATTTAATCACACAGAGTATGCACTTCAAAAGCAGATTTGCAAATGGAGAGGGAGAGGAAAGCAAGCAGGAGTTTTCACGAATGGTGCCATCTAAGTGTACATTAAATACTAAACTGCTAGAAGGTGAGAATAAGAGAACCTTTTTCCAATTAACAGTTGCATCATTAATAAGTAGATTACAGCATCCTGCACTTTATATCTTAGTGATAATTCCTCTTATATAATTACTCAAAACCCCAAAGTTTGAAATCGTGATTTTAAAGTCATTCTTGTTAAATTAAGAATAAACTGCAAAATGTCAAATATTCTCTTATCACTTCTACATTCACAGGAGAAACTATTACTCAACCTTACTTTTGCCTTAAAATCAATTATGAATTTTGGTAAGAAGCTGGGAAACCAGAGCAGCATAACACCAAAAAATAACTACAGGCTTCAGTTTCTGCACCAAGATAAAAACCAAAGGCCTTTTCCAGGCCTCAAGGTTCCCACTGACTCTACAGCTAAAATGCAAAATAGAGATTGCCAGCTTTCAAAAGGTCAGAAACACAGACATTTGGATATCAGATTCCTTAGAGAATTTATAGGAAAATTGGTATTCTGATAATAAAAAAAAATTGGTATTATGATAGTAAAAATAACATTTTCAATTTTATTCTCTATATAACTATATAACTTCTGCAAATTCAAGTTTCAGAATTAATTGAGTTTGAGTAATGAAACATGAAAGGTAAATTCTTCGTCCCCATCCTGGGCTGGCTTTCTTCTGCCTGTATCTTAAAGGGAAGGGCTGCACAAAACCAAAAAACAGTTATTCTTGCAAAAATTGAAAATAGTCTCTGTCCTGGATAAAAATCCATTTTCTGGACTGCTCCTTGGATGAAGCAGTAGCACCTTACTCCTTGCTGAGGGTTTTCCAAATGAGTGCCATTTCTCATTTCATTCTCCTAAGGAAAAAGGTAGAACAGGAAAGGAAAGATAGATTGTTTTCACTTTGTTGGTGTTATATTTAAACTCACATTTCAAATGAAAGAATAAGGAAGAAAATAATCCCCAACTAACACATTCTATAAATTTATCGTAATGTGTAGAAAGAGTTAATGAGTTAAATGATCTGATAAGGAACAGTTTCAAAGCTAATAAGAAACTTCTGAGACATCAGCTGAATACCTCTCATGGCACCATGCAGCACGAGAGGATTAGTGCAGCACGTCCTGGGGTTTGGATGCAATAAAAAACAACAAGCAATTTTCTAGTCCTAATTAACTCCTGTTAAAAGAAGCCCTTTGTAACACTAAGCTTTCCAGAGATGCAGAGGGAATGCCGCTGCAATGGTATTATGCACAGGATGAGCGACTGCTATAAAACCACTTTTGCACTTGTTTCAGAGAGGTACTACAGGAATATGGAGCATTTGACTCAGTAAAACGAACTACAGCATGGTTTTGAAAAAGGTAAAACAAAACACCTTCCAGAGGTGATTAACAAAACTGTCACTTTTTTTTTTTCTTCTGTCTGTGCCTAAGATTGTATAATTGCAGGAATGTCTACTTAAAAACATTTGGGAAAAGTCTGTTGGATCTCTGTGTTAGTTTTCGAAACACGTTTGAAAGAAGCTATTTGTAACTCTTGGTCTTCCTATAAACATGGGAAATTTAATATGAAAACAGTTGTTTTATTACATCTTCCAGTCTCTTGAGGATACTGCCATTTAATAAAGATTTTTCACATGTAAAACAAAGAAATAATCTTTCCAAGTTAGAGTGTATGAGGAATACATTCTATGAAAGGATCCTACAGCAACAAAGGGGATCTGAGAAGCTGAAGTCTCAGCTGAAGCAATCTGCTGTTCAAAATAATGAGCAGAGAGATGCGTTAAAGACCTATTCCTACACTAGAAATATTTGATCTAAACAAGCCATTCCTAATATCTCACTGCAACCCTGCCTCTTCAAATAAAGTTAAAGGAATTACTATGTCAGTTACAAGCAGTAAAAGAATTTTTTTTTTATTATTCATTCTGGATATAGAAGAACCTCAAAACTTTTCAAAGGCAGGCAGACAAAAACATTCTTTGAGCTTCAACATCTTAATTCACTGTCACGTAGAAAATAATTCAGCCAAAATGGTATTTCTTAACATAAGGCTGCATATGGAAGCCAGTATCAGAACCAATATGCCTTCTTGTGGTGTATTTGATATTTCTTTTGGCACCTCAGAATTACCTTCCGCCACCATCAGTACCTAGGTCTGGTGTTCAAATAAGCTAAAGGATCAGAGATATTATTATTAAAAGCTAACATAAGAATTAAAAGAAAAAAAAAACTGTTTTAAGAAACAGTTCTTTTCTTTCAAAGGAGGACAAAGGTAGAAGAGTTTCTCATTTAGTGAGCAAAAGAATATTGCCAGTTTAATTTGGTTGGAATAATTGGTATTGAACTATAATATTTAATAAACTTCAGCAAAAATTCAGATTACCTTCCTCCAAATGTTAAATTGATTGATGATCACTACAATGACTAATGATATTTTCCCTTGATGAATGTAACTGATGGACAAAGCACTAAGGAAAACATAAACATTTAGTTGATGAGCACTGCACAGACCGTTAGTGAATTGGCTAAAAACAGACAACATTCTGCTCTAGAAAGAAGAATCAACTATGTATCCTCAGTTAAAAAAAAAAAAACAGAAAAATCCAAACCATACAAACAAATAACTGTATTTCAAAATGGAGGCAAATTAAGAAAAATTATTAGTAATTCTTTGTATAAAAGGGATTCTGGTCAAGGTCATGCCAATAAAAGAAGCTGAACAGTCTGTACTTCACAGAGAAAAGCACTCACAGGTATTTACACAGAACTGCAACCACCTGCATACATATGGTACGAAACATACAGGTGCAAACCCCAAACCAGGAAATGATTATTTAAAAATTCAGATGAAATACTCAAAAGGACTTCCCAACACACAGAAAACCTTGATGGTTATGATAGTGCTGTTACTATCTCTTTAGGCTGCGACATACCTTCCTAGAAATGTTTTGACCTACTACTTTCAGGTTTTTTCCCGGTTATTTCAATGCTGTCCTCCACTCTCTTCTTCCCTGTATCTTAGTTTTTCTCCTTCAGAGACCTTTCTTATTGCACTGCAATACCTGCTGAGAGGCAAAGGCCGGCTGAGCCATATGCTGGTCAGTGTTCTCACTAATCAGCAGCCACTGGAAAACCCCAATCACATCTGAAGACCAGAATAAGCCCTAATACTAAAAAATCCTCACACCTTTACTTGTATTTTGTGTGCAGCAGTCAGATAAAAAAAATATATATAAAAGTAGGGACATGTTAAGGATAGGGGAAAAGGCAAACTGAATTCAAACTAATTTAACACATTTTATTCTGAAAAAGATACAAAAGCTTCATGAAATCTACAGAAGTGTGACAGATGATACTCTACGCTAATGTATTGTAGCTATTTTTTGCTTGTCTGGCTCTATTTATTGTTTATTCTTTAATTAGCACTCACCTTCCAGGACAATAAACAAAAAAGCAAAACTACGGTTATTTTTGTAATGGTTTGACAGGATACAACTGTTTGTCGTACCCCTTCTTCCTACTCACGATCAAAATTTAGATCATGGAACACAGGAGATGGTGAGGAAAGAGCACTGTCCATGTAAGCTTATGTCTGAATATAACACCAGAGTTTTGTGTAAATAATAACCAGAGATATTCAGATGGTAATTTCACATGTGGCAGTCTCAAAATCTAGTTTATATGACTGCAAAAATACGTAAGTAAGGGTTTTTTTGCTAATAATCGCAGACAGCTATCAATGCAATTTACATCAAGTTTTAAGGGAGTAGTAGCAGCTACATAACAAAGAGTTTTAAGAAAAGTGTTGCTGAAATAAGTCACTGCCACGGCAAAGGCACTTCATGAAACTGCCTGTGGATTTTCCAATTCTGTAGCATGGAAAAGCTTCTTAAATAGCAAGATATCAATGAAATATTAAAGCTCTGAAACCTATTTCCCCACACCTTTTTCCATGCTTCTCTAAAGCTTACCCCCACATGATAAAAAGATACAAGTCAAAGAAATTTGATGGATACGTTAACAAGTTTCAAGTAACAACTGTAAGTTGTTAAACAAGATAATTCTTGCTATCATTTCATGGAATCACAGGATGGGTCAGGCTGGAAGGGACCACAGTGGGGCACCTGATCCAACCTCCCTGCTCAGGCAGGGTCATCCCACAGCACAGGATGGTGTCCAGATGGTTCTGGAATATCTCCATGAGGGAGACTCCACACCCTCTCTGGGCAGCCTGTTCCAGTGCTCGGGCACTGCACAGTGAGGAACCTCTCCCTCATGTTCAGGTGGAGCTTCCTGTGCCTCAGTTCCTGCCCGTTGCCTCTTGTCCCATTGCCCGGCACCACGGAGCAGAGCCTGCTCCATCCTCTGACCCCTCCCTGGAGACACTGACAGACATTGATGAGGGCCCCTCTCAGTGGCTCTTCTCCAGGCTGCACAGCCCAGCTCCCTCAGCCGTTCCTCATCAGAGAGATGCTCCAGTCCCTTGACCAAATTAGTAGCCCTTCACTGGACCAGTTCCAGGAGCTTCTTGTCTCTCTTGCACTGAGGAGCTCAGAACTGGACCCTGCACTCCAGATGTGCCTCACCAGGGCTGAATAGAGGGGCAGGATCACCTCCCTTGACCTGCTGGCAGTGCTCTTCCTAGTGCTCCCCATGATCCCATTGGCTTCCTCAGCCACAAGGACACTCTGCTGGCTCAGGGACAGCTTGTTGTCCACCAGGTCCTTCTCCTCAACCCTTCTTCTTTTCAATACATACCAGGGCTTGGCAACATTCACTCTTAAACAGTTTAATAATGTTCTAACATACTTCCAGTAAGCTAGAACAAAATAAGGCTTTCAAGACCTACCCTTGATACCAATTTTTCTATTAAATGAGACTTTTAAAAAGTGATAAGCAGGTTTTTTTGGCCTGACCATAGCTCTAAAATTATATGTGCATTAATTTATTTTGAACTGTGAATATATAAAAAGAGCTATGTCTAGATTTATATTTAAAGGACCATTTTAGGCATGCATTTTAAAAATATAAAAGATTGCTAACTATCTCCAAGTCTTATTAGCAAATCTGTGAAAATCCAAAAAAACTTCTGCAAGTAGCAAAATAATCAGTATTATATATGCTACACATTTAGTTTGTTGAAGACTGACTAGCCCCTTCTCCATTAAGTCAGTATTACCTCCTGATCCTTATTTTTTTCAGAAGTCATAAGTCTTTGAAACTGCTTGATAAGGAGGCCTCCCTACTGAGTCTACCAATAGTCTTTTTATAGAAGCCTGCAGGAACACTGTAAAAGCAAAAGAAGATTAGCAGAGTATAAAAATAATTGGACTCTAGTGCTGTGTTGATATTTTAGAGAAAAGATTTGCTGCCATGACTGGGCCAAGTTATCTGCTGGTAAATTCCACTGATGACAGCACATTTGCACCACTGGTACTTTATCCTGCTCTTTATGCAATAAATATGTCTAGGATGGTGAGATACTTAGAGTATCATAGATAATTTGACATATTTGCATCATGGCATGGATCTAACAAAACTTAAGAACTCATTTCTCAGGTAATGTAAAGAGTAGAAAAAAAAGATGTAGAGAGAAAGAGTGACACTGTCAGAGATACTGCCTCATTTTAGAAACATTAGATATTAAGAAGTAATTTCACTTCTTCAGGAACTTGTCTAAAACAACTGCTTAAAAGACATCCATATTTATTATTACTGCCTAGGAGCTTAGCATTATTTACAGCCTCATGCCCTACAGATATGAAATAAAAACAACACTGTAATCATCCAAAGAACACTTACAGGAAAAAGCACAACTGAAAAAATAATTTAATGTATCTTACAAAGGATAATCAAAAGAGAAAAGGTGTGATTCTCTACTGACAAGTACATTACATAAATTTCAGGCTTGGATACTCTTCCTTTTTCAAGAATCTAACCTGCATTCAGGGTCTAAGTTTCTCTACATCTCAAGGCAGTAAGATTGTGTTCAACACAGTTGCTGGTACTCAACTAAGCTGTCAACTGGAGAGGGCAGGGAAAGAAGCAATGGAGTCTGTGTCCTTGCACCAAATGTTTTGGCAACTGACATCTCTTTTCCACAAATTTCTACCTCCTAACCAATGTGGAAAAAAATGCAAGACTGAAGCCTGAGTCAACAACAGCAGGAACCACAGGCTGGTTCCTCCTGCAGTTTGAGTATGACTGCTGGTCCCACACTAAACTGTACAGGAGTCAGGAGCAAGTACTATAACCAGATTGACTATTCATACACAAATACTGCAGTGTAGAAAAAATTCTATGCAAACTCTCTGTGAACCCCTTCTTTTCCCCTCAAGAAGAAAAAAAAAAAAAAAAATTCCCCCTCTACAGTAAAAAGTAAGTGAAAGTTTGCTTCAAATCATAATTTGAACACAATTGCTCCTACCAGCAGCCTCCATTTTTTCACCTCTCCCATCTGTGCCTCATAGGTCTCCTGTAATTACCCATCAGCTGTTTAGACACACAGCCCCAGAGGCTGGTCAGGTTTTACATTTATTACATTAGGAAAATGCCATCGTGCAGTAGCCAGAGTGACAGGATCAATGTACAGAAAGTGCTTGCATTCTGAGTTACACAGCCTATTAATTCAACCTTCTTCTACAACCCTAGTGTTTTCTTTGTATTGCTAAATATAGTTTTGCTTTTCTAAAGTCCCTCCTCATTTTATAGCACTCTGAGAAAATAAGTAAAGCCCTTTATGCACAATACACCAAACATTTTATTCTGGGTATATGTCATTACACTTCTAAAGCTATTTGATTACTACTCTGGATACCTTCAAATTAATTAAAATTGAAGAGTCCTTGACAAAACACACTAGCATTCATCATAGAACCATCAGGTCAGTTATTATGTTCACAAAATTATTTAAACCTTTCTGAACTTTCAGGAAGGGGAATTACTGCATCTGTAAAGAAATCATTCTGTAATTATTATCTATATTTCTCCCCAAGGCTCCTACACCCTACAGATTTCTTAAGAGCTTGGATTCAAAACGAATAGAAAGCTGTGTTTAAAGTATTTTAGAATCCCACCCATCAATTCTGTTGTTGAGGCATCATTATATCACAATATTCAAATGAAACAGTGGTACAGTTGTAAGTGGTTTAAAATTAAAGGTATGTGCATCATTAAGAATTCTATTTAATTGTCATTTACATAGAAATTTGTAGACTAGCAGTCTATTCTTTCTTAATTCTCTTCTACCCGAGTTAATTTTCATTGGATTCCTAAGCTGAAATTTAGAAGTAAAACACAATTTAACTGGAGGATAATTTGATTATTTTATTATTCAAGGATTATTTGTTTGTGCATTAGTCTGGGGCTATGGAGACAATATGCACACTGAAGCATTTCCACCTCATAAGCAAATGCAGGCAACATTCATCAGTCTGTTAGCCACAAAATTAGGAATGTTTGATGTATCCAAGGGCAGCTCCTGCAGCTCTTGTTTTTCCTGCTACACCCTTCTCAGTTATTTCCCTGCTCCCCAATACTGAGTCAAAAAGCAACTTTTCCATGCTGCCATACAAGAAACACAGACTAATTCATGCAGCTTCAGGCTCCCTATTTTTATTTTCTATCCTCATCCTCCACTTTTTGAGCCTATTTGCACAAGCACAAAGGAAAGCTGAACAGCAGCCAGCTCCTCAGGATGCTGTAACACAAACAGAACTTTTCTTCACCCATCCTGTTGTGGGTCTTTTGTCAAGTGGATGCCTAGCACAGAAAATGGACCATTAAATGACTAAATCCATTTACCCCTGTATTAGCAAAGAACTGCTTCAGAATAAGGGAAAACTGCAGCTAAAGATTCTATTAAAACTCAGGAATTTACCATGGATTTCCAAATTGGTTTCAAGACAAGCTGCATCTTGACCCATTTCTGGTGATGCAATAATCAACATCTAAATATTTCTCCCTGGCTAGTGAGTAGTGCTAGGACAAGATAACTTTTAATATTCCTTGGCTTCTCTTAAGACTCATAAAATGACATTAAATCTTCCTCTCAATGTCATCAACTTTTCAAGCCTGGCATTATGTTTCGAAAAGCACATTTTCTTCTCTTAACACTCTGCTAATTTTGTAGAGTAACTTTCAGCTGATCTACTACATCCTATACTTACCCCAGTCCACCACTTAGTATGTTTTTTTCCTTTAGGCACAGCTGACCACAGGCAATGATCTATGAACTGAACAAACCCCAAATCCTCAAGTGGGCAGATGCAGGATAATTCTGTGTTTTGGCTCCTATACACCCACAGCTTTCTCTCATTAATTGAGCTGTAACTTGAGCAGTGACCCAATTTTTGCTGTATCTTTTATTGTTAGAACAAAACCAATTATGAACAGCTCCCAACAAAGTTAAATCTTTTTCACATTTTCTTTAAAACACCCTGCTCCTTTCTGATACACTTAAATTTAATTCAGTCTCTGTAGACCTCCCAATGCCTTGAATGTACACAGATGAATGCAGCAAGATTAAACATTTTCTTACTGTGACCTACAACAATGTGCTGAAACTTTAATTATTATGTTAATTCAAGCATTGGGCCCAGTGGATTTATTATATCCCAGAAGCCAATACTATCTACTCTGAAGTGAGATGTAGGCACTAGCTGCATCTAATAATATTTTGTGTACAAATATTTAGGCAGTGTAACAAATGGCTGCACACTAAAACTAATCTTAAAATCTAATCCTAATTTTGGGGATTTTTCTTCAAGTAGATGACTAGTTCCTCATAAACAATCTGAAAGTATGGCTCCTTGTAGGAACAAAAGCTTGTGTCTGGGCCAAACATTGTCATTCCCAAATTACAGCCTCTTGAAGCAAGACAGGCATTTACTAGCTTAAAAAAAAAAAAAAATATATATATATATATATTATACACATATATATATACAAAAAAAAATATATGGACTACCACCATAGGATAAGACTGGGGAAAAAAACCCAACCAACAACTCTTTTTTTCCACTGCAGGACTGGATCAGGTACTTTCCACACTGTATTAGAACAAGAATATCCAATCCCAAAATAGTTCATTTGGAATAAAGATGGCTTATATATCTAAGTCAATATCCATCACTGAAAATAAAGGTTTGACCTCATCCCTAATAGACAATACACGCGTTTCTGATCAGCCATCCCTCACATCAAACAAAGCTTTGCATTATTCACCAAGAAAAAATGCCTAGTGGTTTATTTTTTTTATTATCCTCTGTTTCAGACAGTATTTCTCTTATTTTCCATTAGCAACATGATTGTCAACAAGGAAACTTGTATTTTAAATAGTTTTAAAGACGAAACAAAAAAGTGAAGAAACTTGATGGGGTTAACTTCCCATACACTGGTAAAACCAGTGGAACTTTGCTGACTACATGGACCCTTTTTTAGTAATGGAGCTGGAGGAAGCTCATATAATCTTATTTTTCCTTGGTTTGCTACATCAGAGTACTTCCTATTACAGTATCACAAAAGCACCTGTGTTGTAATTAGAAGAAATGTGGCTTTCATCAAGAGAATGTTAAAAAGGGGGTTTAAAATAATAAAGGCAAGCAGGAATTAATGAAAGCTTTCAGGCTTTATACTGCCAAGCCAGGGATTTTGTCCTGTGCTCATTTTTGATTATATATTTTAATGGCTTACCAAACATATCGCCTTGATAACCATCACATAGACAATTTCATAATTACCAGATATAAATCTTTATGTTCCTAATAGAAAAAATAAGCTACAAAGGAATTCTATCAATATTTTCTCAAGCTGATGTAAATAAAGATGCCTGATGTTAATGACCGTGAATAGCTCAAGTATATCTTTGTATTATTTTAAAGCAATGTGCTTACAAGAATATTTGTTTCTTGCATTACATGAAACATTTTCCCCACATCTGTACCCCACATTCAAGGGATTCTTGTACATTTCTACTCTGCTCAAGCCTTACTGTTATATCCCTCACATGAAAATAAGAGGCTTATTAAAGCACAGCTCTAATACAAACCTGGTTCTATTTTATTTGGGGTTTTGGTTTTTTCCCCTTATAATCTTCAAGATCTGAACTGGATCACACTACAAAGACAACATTTGAATGTTAGTTTAATTTATTATATGAATGCAATCTAATTTCCATGTGTATACATATGAATATATATACAAATGTAGATACATATATCTATAGATAGCACTCGCTGGTTATGAACTTTCTTAACGTATTTTCATTAAATTACTTGCTTTCTCTCCATTTCAATAATTTTTTAGATACCTAAATAAAAAAGATATTCAAAGTATTTTTTAAAAGATTTTTTTAAAATATACAAGCCCATCAGATAAAATATGACCATTTTTTCTTCTCGCTCAAAACCAAACACTTTTTTTTTTGATAGTGAAAAAAAATGCTTTTTCCACAGCTAAAGAAAGTTCAAAGTTACCATGGTAACTGAACAAAAAGTCACTAAGGACTTGCTGCTAAAGGCCTTTATAAAAAGTACATTCAGTAAGAGGTATTGGGAAATCTTTGATGGTTATTTTAAATACACAGAACTAGCAAATTCAGTGGTGATCATTATGAACAAATGTTAAAAGTCTACATCTTAGTTATTTTTGCAGTAAGGTGCACCACTGAGCAGCTCGTTAATTAACGGTTAACTACTCCAAGTTGCAGAAGAGAATACAGGAAAGCCTGTTATTGTATGAACCTTGTCATACTAAATTTTCTCAGCTACGTATTTTGTTGTCCTAAAAAAGGATAACAAGCAAAGTATTCATTATACCTCAAATGAAGCAACTCAACTCATTCCTTGCCCGATTCTGACAACTTGATGCAGCAGGTTAGCAAAAAAACAGCTGTGCTGTGAGGTGTGTGAGAAAATACAGCCTTGCTTTTACACTGTTGCATGTACCCCTATGTGTATATAGATATATATACATAAAAGCCCCGCAATTTTCTAATTTTATCTTGCAAGGTGTGCTAGAGTATTAGCACATTTCAATGTTAGCTATAGCTGACTTAAAATAATTTATTGGATAATATTATACTTGTAGTTCTCAAGAGTCAGACCCTAAACTTCCACTGGTATTCCTAGGGATAGGCATGTCATCCTGCACATGGGGCTGTGTAATTCGGCATAGCTGGTATTTTAATGAACCAAGTTCTTAACCATTTCCCGTTGCTGATAAATTGCGTTATTCTACTCTATTCAGGGCAGTTGTTGAGCAATTCAGTGCCTTGAAAGGAAGACAGGCTGAAATTTGGTTAGGCACTTAAATTTACTCTGAGATTTGCCCACACCATTAACCAGCAAAGAAGGCATGAACAACTTTATTCTGTCCTTCACTACACATGCTTTTATTCCTATGTCTTTCTACTAGTTGTATAAATAGTTCTTCATTTTCTGAGGTCTCACTACAGGATGCCAAAGCCTGCAAAGTCATTCAGGAAATTTCAATTATAAACAAGTAATTGGCTCAGAGAGCAAAATCCCACACTGGTATGCTTGCCACTGATTTCTTTAAAAGAGCAAAATAATCACATGCTTTTACTCCACGTCCTATCAGTCATTGTATTTCACACACAGGCCTTGTAAATTTACACCTTGTGTTAGGATGGACCCTAGAGCACTTTGCTAATTAATTTAGGGCTGTATTTTAAGAGACGTCTAGTATATTGTCATAAGCCTTTCACTGAAGTTGTGTAGAGATGAAAGGATATTTGGGTCAGCCTACACTTTTTAAAATCTGTGGTGTTTTTGGTCCTAGTTTCAAGATCTTTCAGACATATACAGCAGTAGTGCCCAGTGCTTGCACAATACAGTGACACACAAGCATGCCACCTCACCTAAGCAAAAAAACTTCTGAATTCTGCAGTTACTCACCCTGTGGCACCCGTGGCATGTTTTAAGTGTGTACGTGTTAATGTAGAACTTAACTCAGAATATTAGTGTGGATTTATCTTCCTGCCAAGCAGAAAGATGTGAAATACCAACTGCAAGGGCATTCCAGTCATGTGAGAGTTATAGCAAAACCTTGCATATACAAAGGTTTATATTTTGAAGATTCAAGGTCGGGGATTTATTCTCTCTATTCCCTAGAATAATACTTTTCTCACATTCAGGAACAATTTTAATTTAACTAATATATGATGATGAAGCCAACTGTGTTCTGGCCTGCATCAGGTTGAAGGAGGTGTTTCTGCCCTTTACTCTGCCCTTGTGAGACTCCACCTCGAGTGACACATCTAGCTCTGGGTCCTCAGCGTAAGAAGGATGTGGACCTGTTGGAGGTGGTCCAGAAGGGCCATGGAGTTGCTCAGAGGGCTGGAACACCTCTCCTGTGAAGATAGGCTGAGAGAACTGGGGTTTTTCAGCCTGGAGAAGTGAAGACTTCAGGGAGACTTTAGAGCACCTTCCTGTACCTAAACTGGGCTTATTAAAATAAAAAAAAAGAAAAAAAAAGAGGGAGAATGACTTTTTACATGAGCAGATAGTGACAGGACGAGGGAGAATGGTTTTAAACTAGAGGAAGAGATTTAGATTAGATGTTAGGAAGAATTCTTTACTTGGTGAGACACTGGAACAGGTTGCCCAGAGAAGTTGTGGATGCCCCTGGAAGTGTTCAAGGCCAGCCTGGATGAGGTTTTGTGCAACATGGTCGAATGGGCAGCATCCCAGCCCATGACAGAGGGGTTGGAACTAGATGATCTCTGAGGTCCCCTCCAGCCCAACTCATTCTATGACTCTAGGTTTTGGTAATTTATCAATCCTGAAATAGTTAACCTCTGGGGATTTTAGTATTTCTTTTTATATTACACCTAGTTATTATCAGAGCAGATGGGAACATACTGAGGGGGCAGTTTATGTGCCACAGCACATCTTGTGGTTCTATTTATTTAATAATCCAGACTTGGGACCCGTCTGGACCACTTGGAGCTACATATTAGAGTCCATGTCCCTACTTTTACTTCCTCCTTATATGTTGTGAGGGAGGAGAAGAGATGGCACATGCCTAGTTCTCACTCAGCATGGAGTTAAAGTAAGACTGAGTTGCCCATCCAGACCCAGTCACTGACAAATATTTCCAGTTCTCAAAGTTTAGACATCAAGTTCAGAGCTTATTTGTAAAATATTAGTCATATGAAAACAGTATTTTCTAATATTTTTCTACTGTCTTCTCCTCCAACACCCTGAGACAGCCTTCATGTAGCAAACACACTAAACTTAAGAACTGAATTCAAACCCTGTAATTTATTCTCAGCACTTTGCGTTTCACTTAGATTTGAAAATGACAAGCTGTTGGTCCAATTTTTGTCAACATGTTTTTAATTAGTTCTGAATTTATGACAATTAAAGCTCACTGTTGCTTTTAAAATGAAGTTGCTGAATTTGCCTTAATTTGTTTTCATTGCTCAGCAATGTGTGCATTTTAATTCACCATGGAAATATTCCATCCTCTCTGCTTTCTGTAGGGAAGGCGCTACCATCAACGCTATCGTCATTTTTTTCCCGTGAAAATTATTGACTAGAAAATAGACTGAAAACATCTTTTGGGAATGCTGGCCATGCTCCATATTTGACTGGCTCCATCTGTATCTCAGCTGACTCAAAGAACCCAATGCATTCCAAATCTTTTTTGTGGGGAAGAAGATAAAAAGAGGAAAACGAAATATTGCACCATAACACTGATTTTGTATTTCTTGTGTCTGCAGCTGCTGATTTGCTTTTAGGCAAGCATCTACTATTCATTAATCTAGGGCCATACACATCACAAAAAATGTGACAGATGTACTTCACTTAAAACCTGAGACTCTACACAAAAATTAATTGTCACTTCTTAAACATTTTTGGGGACAGGGAGAAGAGGGTTGAAGTATGACTGGATTTCTAATGAAGAAATAATTTTGGCAAGTTCTTAGAGCCTTAATAATAAATGACAAAATTCTAGATATTAGAAGAGCAAGGTTTAATCTCATATGCCTCAACCTCATTTCTCCTCCCTTGCTTTCATTTTTCATCAGGAAAGTAATTTTCTCTTCACAGGTCCTCTGTGAATTCATATTGTTCATGCACCATTTCTTTCATGAGTGGCTGTAGACTGATCTATACTTATATGCGTATCTGCAGACCACATGTCTTGATCTGAAATTGCAGCAGAATCTTCCAAAAGAGCACTTTAAAAAAATCTGAAGTAACAGTAGCTGAAATTATTAACCAAGCACATGGAAGCCCAATAACAGAAGTACAGTACAACAACCTATTTTCTTCTTAAGCTCACATGACTCTACTAAAAAAGAATATGTACCAAGACCATTTATTTTTTAAGAACTCCCAAGTCAGTTTGGTTGTGGAGGATTTCCTCCCCTTTGTAACTTGTTCTTATATTTTCTCTTTTAAGGTAGCTTTTGTATATTCTAACCGTAAACCAAGAACTAAACAACACTCTTACAAGAAGATCTTCTAAATAGAAAAATTAAAATTTTTATTACAGGCTATTGCTTTTCTAGTTTAACGATTAATGTAAAAAAACCCAACTTGCACTAATATTCAATGCAAATTCCTAAATAATAGAGAAAACTGAATGAATTCCCCAGAGCCCCAACTGTATCTCCATACTTAAAAAACCCATTACCATAAGTGAATACCTAATAAATTATGGGAGAAAAAAAATTAAAACATTCATAAATTTAATTCTAACATTTGTTACTTTTCACAGTGAAAGTTCAAGTTAGATAATTTTTTTCTTTTCTTGCTCAAGTAGATTCAATATCATTACTCCCTGCCTGTTTTATGCAAGTAAAAAGTTAAGCCTATTACTAATACGATTCTGTGTCTCAGTTGCTGTGTGCACTCTGTTTACACTAAGCTTGCAAGATTTAACAATCTTCATAACAAACAAATCTGTTAACTTCTTAAAACTGCATACAGTGTGACCCAGCTCAAGAGTAAAGATCTGTGTGGTTGCCTAAGACACCAATTTTCAACAAACAGTCGCCATTCTGTGGCAAATTTATATGCACTTAACATCAAGCTTGTAACTTCGGACCCTAAGAAATGTCCATGTCCCCCCCTCCATCCCTCAAATCCATCTAACCATGAAATAAACCCGTTAAAACCACATCTACAATTGCTTTCCTGCTAGGAATCTCATTCACATATTACAGCTCTATCAGAGCCTTTGTAATCAACTTTTGGGGGTGGTCCTGTGCAGGGCCAGCAATTGGGCTCCGTGATCCTTGTGGGTCCCTTCCAACTCAGCACATTCTGTGATTTGGTGACTTGTAATTAAATCCCAACAATAAAAGGTGATAACATCGCTTTTCTTTAAATTTTCCCTTTTGTGCTTGTATACAGAAACATAATAGCTCTTGATCACTTATCAAAGAAGACTGAAAAGTCAACAATGCACTTGCCCCAGCACACATTCATATGGGAAAGCCTCCTTCCCAAGAGCATTACTGCCTTTTGTTCATGCCTGTCCTGTAATTGGTGCAGTCAAGTCAGAGTAATGTGCTGGAATTCTGTTGTTCTCTTCAATGCCTCTTATCAGAGCCAGACTTTGTAATGTGTTTGAAATGTGGATTACTTCTTCAGAGAAGGAGGCCAAGTGGAAGCTGAATAACCCTGACCTTTCTGAGCTTGGAAAATCAAAACAGTACAGAAAAAAGAGAGCATTCATGACTGGAATGGGATCTTTTCATCTTTTTCAGCTGCACATTCAGTGGTCAGAGTATGATCTAATTAGAAAAAAAGAAAAGGTGGAAAGTGGTTAAACAACTTTTTTTGTTCAAAAGATATTGAGAAAGTTGCAGGAGTTCAAAAGCAGTCATGCCACCATTGTTACAAGAAATCTTAGTAAACAGTGAGGAGCAAATGTCTCTACATTAAATCTATTTGTATGGTTTTCAGCTTCACACAATGTTCCTTCCATTAACTCACCTCTGAACCACAAGTTTTCTTTCATAGGTTTGAGGAAATCTATGAATTGCAAATCCAGTTTCCTGTTAAAAGGTTATCCACTTAGCATAACACTTGGAACACCTTTGTTATTGTTGTTGTTGTTGTAAATATCAAACCTACCTTCAAAATGCAGCTAATTTGCTCTCACAGTTGAACTCCCTTGTGGTATGAACCATACCTGTGTTTGAGACTACCATTTCTGACCTGCCCTTTAAACAGCTTGAAAGACCCCTTTTCCTTCTCCATTACTGACCTTTCTCTCAAGGAGAGCCTTTGCATAACCATCATCTTGACATTCTCTTCAGATAATTCTTCTTTACAGTGATGCACACACACAATAAAATCAATACTTTCTAAAAGGACAGCAAATGGGAATCTGTTTTGACATGTCATCTACAAGATTTGCCAAAACTTATTTTACCATCTTTGTTGTCATCAAGAGATGTTCAAAGCATTTCAAGCAACCTGCCTGTAAAATCAGACCTAAAGTTGACAATGGTTATGCAGGGCACTGAAACTACAGCTTCATATTCCACTTATTTGTTTTCTTTTGTCATACTTACAATAGAAGAAAGTCTCTACCTCAAAGAGACTGATACTTGTCCTTTTGCATAGCAGGAAAGGGGCTCATTAAATAATGAGCTAATTAATTATCTGCCAATAGGGTTTCTGGGTACTCCACCAGTACAAACAATAACAGCATTCATGGCATAAAGCGTGTGATTTCACAATACCCCAAGATAAGTACAAAACCCCTTATTCTCTGCCTGGCTAAACCCAACAGGCTCTTCACTCCCATCCAGTACCCCTGCATTTCTTGACTTCCTTTCCAAATTGAGACATACTGTACTTATATAAGGGTCCTTCATTTTGTCTTTCTCCCACTGCCCTCCAGCCTGTTACTTTCTTTCACAAAGGCACTGAGGACTTGCAGTAGTGCCACTGAAGCTACTTAAACCTATAACGAGCAAATTTATTTGGGGTTTTACCCCTCAAAAGCCACCATAAGCCCAAGGCTTTTATTTTTTTTCCTTCTTTTTAATCATCTGTCTGGAATTAATTGGTTTGCAGTCACAACAAAGATCATGTTGCATGCATTTATCACAAGACAGTGACTTTCTGAGGTGCTGTGACACAGGATGCTATGATACCAGTTAGAATAGAATTGTTAGGCCTATTAAGCACCAGTGTCAATCTAGAAGCACGACAATGAGAGCACAAAACTTGAGGGCAGAATTAGTCATCATTCTGAAAATCAGGCTTCTCAGCTTATATCAAAATCAGACTTTAGTCTGGCACTGTGAGCGTTTAATACCACTTTTACTCCGTATCAAACCAGAGGTAAAAAGTTCTTTTAAAAAATGGACTAACAAGCATGAGACGCATTATTGTCCTTGTTACTGAGTTATAACACTGCTGTATTGCTGTGGTGTGGCAGGGGCTGTCACTTCCACTTGCCACTGCTTCCAGTTACTGTGGTCTGATGAGACATAGTGCAAGATCACATGTCACATCTCTTGAACTGAAACACTAATGCAGTGATTTGCTTAATACAGAAACAGCTTCATAAGGAAATTTGCATGTACACTATTTTATTTTCTTGAAGAACTGGGAGGAGGAAGAGCAGATCATACATATGCCTGATGTTGACAGGTTTTTCTTAAACCACATAATACTGAGATGGCTTGGTCTGAACTCCCTGCTCCATGCTCTCTCGTTTGTCAGTGCCTGCAACATACAGAAGTTAATTTTTTGCATTTGCTTGTGTTGTTGAATTTAGAACACATACTTACATCAATTAAGAAGAAAACCCAACACTTTAAAGCTGTGGTAGATTTGTTACAAAATCATAAATTGAGGGATTTCTACATCTTTTTTTGACATAAGAAAAAACTCTTTTTAAAAGTAATCTATACAAAGGTAAATACAACTGCAGTCTTTTATACTATAAAAATCTTCCATTCTCCGAAGATCCCATAGAAGCATGGGTAATTCAGCTGACCACACTTTAGTTTAATTTCACAGCATCAAATTTTTGGCCTATATCTGTCACATGCAGTAGAAATCTCACTTTACAGTTGCCATAAGGCATATAGTGCTGCTAAAACACAAGTCCACATTTCCACACCAAATTAAAGAACTATCTGATTGTACACTTTTTATATGTGTATTTTTATTTCTCCACTTTTGAAAGAATTACTTACATGTCACTAGCAGAAACATGCACTTTAAACATCAACATGCTGAAGACTGCCTTCTCTACTACCCAAATGAAACAAGACATTAGGGACAAAGAATTCAAAATAAGAGCTTTACTTCTGTCTTGGCTTTCAAAGTCGCACCATAAACAAGAAAATATATTTCCAAAAAGTAAGCCAAATACTGATCTGGTCACAGATATTAAGTCATATATAACCGCATCTTTTAAGGAACTTCCAGCAGCATTGCCATGGGAGAGCAATCATATAGTAGATGACCAAAGAGTAACTTGCTAAAAATGCTGTAATGAAAAGTTGTGGTATTTTTCAGTCTGTCACCTTGGCCCAAGGCCTCTGTCAGGATGCCCATCTAAAGTCAGCAGAACCGGTCCTGACTTAACACTGGGAACTGGAAAGTTTTAGGTACATGTGTCTTATCTAAAAGCTATTCACAAACTGTAAGAGATTTGACCTTAACTTCCACTGATTTAAGTGCAAGAAGTCTCAAGTGCAGAGATGTTAATGCATGCAAACTTCCTGGTTAATCTACAAACATCAGAAACACTTTCTCCTTCTTCCTCTACTTACATATGCTATAAGGTAAACACAGTACTAGCTGTTGAATTGGCATTTTTAGATATGTTATACTTGAAAGCTTCTTAACAAGGGTATTTTTATTCCATGTCACCACGAACATTCTTACCAGGTGCATGTTAAACTACTTACTGCAGTCTCTAAGGAGTTAATCATAAAAAATTACCTTTTCAAGAAAGGAATGTGCTGTGAATCTCCAGTCACTGTACACTAACAAACTTCCAATGCACAATTTGATCTTTACTCTGATTATTTTTCCCTAAGTATTCTTCAAATTCTTCCGTGCTTTAAGATATTAGAATTAGTGCTTAACAACTCCTAATGAATCCTGCAACAGCCATTGACAATTTCAAAGTTCTCAGGAGGAAGAACCAAGAACCTGCACCTTTCCTTCTGCTTTCAGGTTTTAATGCAAAACACAGGAAGATGATCCTGGTAGAATAAGATTGCTACACGATCTGTAACAGCAGAATATGCTGCTGACTATGCTGAAATTTTAAACTGTCAGTTTCTGAGAATGGACTGACTCCTCTACCAGCATTGTGGTGGACACATTCTGAATTTGATCATCAAGACAATATCTTTATCAGGAATGGTACAATATTAGCATATAGAAGTAAAAGGGATCTACTATTTGCTTAAAATGCAGACATGATCATACAGCAATTTGCTTTGTGAAATACTTACTAAGGAGAAAGTATTTTAGTACTCTCAATCCCAGTATTCTTATGCCTGGAACTGATACCTGAAGCTATGCTAACTATTTTGTTATTTGGCAGAACCTACTTATTTTTACTTTCTATTTAAAGACCATTTGAAGCTATTCTCTAAATGTTGCACATTATAATTACCTTTATTATAATCAACAGCGGGTTGCTTTCTGTGCAATTCAACATCCTACGTTTTCAGGTGCGCAGATGCTGCCCAAGAAATATCTCTCATCTCCCATCTAGCATAATTAAATTTTGCCAAACAGAATTCTAGTTTATTCTTTGGCTTCTGTCTTTTGTCCATGAATTATTTCACTCAGGATTGTAAAGGGTCTTTGATTCATGAACTAAACTCTGGATTAAATTTAATAGCAACTAACAACGTAAAACTGTGGATTTTGTATATTCCCAGTGATACTAAAGTCACCAGATTTAAAAAAAAAAATCCCTTTTCCCTTTCTGATATTTGAGCCTCAACTCAATAGACAAGAATAGTGACTATTGTATATTGTCTACGTTTGGGAACTTTGTAATCAAGAGAGATTCTTAAACACTCTCTCAAGGCAAGTTCAGACACTCAAGCTGACTCCCCTTCTTTTGAGGAAAGTTTAAACAAATTTGCTCAATTTCTACACCAAGTGGTTTGGAGATAGAAATCTCAGAGCTCAGTAAATTCTAACTACTTAAAAGCTATCATGCAGTTGAAACGTGAGTGGAGATGGGATGAAAAGGAAAGACCTTTTCAAGTGATTGAGAACACAGTTTCTTACTACTGCTACACAAAATGTTTGAGTGGAGGGGAAAAAATATTCATTTCTTTCAGACAACATACAGTTAAAGATAACTGCAATTAATATGCCAACAACTCTAACTAAGCTTTAGGTACAACTCTAAAACTTGCTACTACATTCAAGTGTTGAAAAAAAATTGTAGCAGCAGTGCTGGAGTTCTCATTTCAGAAGACTAGAGATTTGTTGTCCAAAATTATTCCTTTAATTTTTGGTGATATTTACTGAATAGTTGAATTAATTTAAAAGTGTTCATAGTAAACATGAATTTGTATCAATTATTTCAGCTGTACAATTTAATCCTGAAATATCTATGATGCTGTAACAGAAAGTGGCAGATAAGAATCCTTCCTTTTTTATGGAGCCATGCATAGGACTCTACATATTCTCCAGCATGAACACTTAATATTGTATTTAGGTAAGAGTATTCTAGCATCTTTAACAACAACAGTCTTTAAAAAGAATGGAAGTCACCTGACCATGAACAAATAATATATCATGGACAGGTTATTTACCGTGCCAAAAATTATCCATATCATCAGTACATACACACTTCTTTGTCCAATCCTCAAAACACTGCAGAATTTAGGAAACTGAAACTCTAAGACTGTTTCAGATTAATTAAAAGTATTGACAAACTTCTACATGGTTTCTAAAAAATGCACAGTACTCTGGTGTTCTGAGGGTGGTTTTTGTTCTAGTTCAAAATTCTTTCTGCTACATCAAGAGCAAAACAGTAGGGAAAGGTTTCCCCAATAGATGTGTCTCCAGGCTCACTACATATTTTATTTACATTTGAAGTAAAAAGGAAATGGGGGCATATCATTAGACATCCAAAAACAAAAACAAGGAAGGATAAAAATTAGTTACCTAACAAACAAGATTAAACAGCATATAAATTATTTTGTTGAAGAAAGTTTCTAAACTCTGGCCTTGAGAAAGCACAAAAGTTATTGATTTAAATCCAGTGTCTCTAAAAGTGCACTGCTCTGTTAAAGACATGCCACTGAATCTATATATGGGATATTCTGCTGACTTTCCAAAAATGTCCTGTCTGCTATCACAATCAACATTAATTTACAAAAAGAAAGTAGTATTAGCTTGATGGTACCTAATCCTGGCTTTTTTGACCTAGGGAAACCTCTGCAAGCAACAGCTACATGGAGATCTTCCCACTGCAACCTCATTTAAGAGAAACTGCTATGAAATACCATTAAATACTGATGATATAATTGATCTCCAACTTGAAGTCACCTGAAAACACTCCAGACCCCACAAAGGTCATGCACAACGCAAGAGAAATATCATCGTCTGCATTAACTGAAGTTTCGCAGCCCTATTAAAAATCTCTTCATGGGAAAGAGAACCAAGTCCTAACACATAGTCTCAAAATTATGTTGGAATACTTATTTCTTCCAAATATGTTTCGCTAATGTATTTTGACCAAGGATGGGGTTAAATTCAGCACTTGTATACAGGTTGTACCAGAAAAGAGCAAGGCTAGGAAAAACACAAGATCTTGTTTTTAAAGAGATCCCTGAAGATGACAGGACAAGATTCATGATTATTCAATTTAAAGGGTGTTGCGAATTTAAACTACCAAAAACAGTTACTGATTGGAATTTAGAAAGTTTAAAGTAAAAATATGAAGAATCAATAGAAAAGTTCCTACCAGTAATATTTTGCAAGAAGAAAATGCTTGGCAGAGTGTTTCACATTTGATAGGAATATTTACTTTTACACTCACAGACAGAACTAATTTGATGTTTATTCTACACCCACATTTGCAAGCAAGCATTCTGTGTTTATGTCCCTATGATACTTTATCACTTTCACGTGGCCCCACTATTTTAGAAAGATTTACCACTGAAAACAAAATTCTATCTTCTGCTTTAATATTAAAAATTAAATATTACCAGAACTTGAGCAAATTTCTCAGAAATAAAATAAAATGGACAAGTTGGCTTGCTGCCTATTATGGTTCCACAGCTACTTCTTAGCTCAAAACATGGCCCCAGCTTCATATTTTTTTCTGCCTAAGGGAGAAACAGGTTTTTCAGGGCATTGTATTGGTGTTAAGTGCATGTATTAAAAATCTGGAGACCTATTCCTGGAAGCAATGGATTGCTGTACACATTTCTCATTTAATACATTTAAAGGGGCTTGTCAACCTCATCTTATTTGAACAAATATGTCACCGATGTTAGCAGATTTGTATGTTATTTTATATCTAAAGTTTCCTGAAAAACAAAACCAGCAAAGTACCACCATGGCTTAACATACTGGCTTGTCTACAAAACAAAGTTTTAAACCTGACACCAATAGTAATTTGATCTAAATGAGAGTGCTGAGTAACTCCATGAGGGGAACTGCATGTTTCAGCTTGAGGTAACTTGAAAATATGCTGTAAGAACTGCTGCAATCACCCTGTGAAATCCAGACCTCACTATTCAAACCTTCAACCTTCACAAAGTCAACTGACATTCCACAAAATATCTTTCACTGCCCACATCACATTTGAACATTTCCAAGTAACATCTATAATAGAATGCTATAGGCGATAAAAGATGTATGTTTTCTGAGCTCTCATCTGTCCTTTAAATTTATAAAGGAAACCACATTTTATTTTAAGAAGGAGAAAAATCCTATAGAGAAGCCTACTTAGAAGAAAGTTGTAGGTTAAACACTGCAGAAATAGCCGCCTTGTCTTTCTACTAGGAAACCATATAACAAAGAATACAAAGCATAGCTCCACTGATGATGGTCAACTGAAAAATTAGATATAGGCAAGACAGTCCAAACAGCTTTTTATTTCTCACCTGTGGCTGAAGCAGTGCAAATTCAACAATTTTTTTACCAAAAAAAACAAGAAAAATTATTTATTGTTTTAAAAGTTTGTAGAAGTACATATAGAGAAATCAAAAGCAAAAAAACCCCCCAAACCGTAAGAGATTAAATGTTGCCTTTATCACTGGATTTACACTGGATGCTCCTTCCATGCATTTATTTCCCAATCACATCAAGTTTACTAAGGAAAATGGTAATTCATAAATCACTTTTTTTTTTTGTTGTTGTTCTTTGAAACCAAACTTAAAATAGCAAGTGTAAGGTATAAATACATATTCATTTCATGTTGACAGTCAAATCTTTATGTTCACTTCATTCAGTATTGTAGCCTGAGGGACTCTCCCTATTTGAATCTATATGAAATCAATATATGCAACGTTACATACATTCTGACTGCTCAAGAGAGAAGCACAGGAGAGGTCTTCTTTGTATCAACAAATTTCAGACTGTGACAGTTTCCTTTTTGTTTAGGGCAATAATGGAGGTGTTCCTCATTTTGCAATCTTGCATTCTTTGCAGTAATGCCAGTGAAATGTGTTTTTGTGATAGAGTACATATAAAACTAGATGCTAAGTTGGACTAAAATATTGACTTCAGAAACATTTAGAAATATTTAATAAAAAATATCGAAATGTCAGTTGTTCCAGGCCCTTAAAACCCTTAATTTTCATGGTTGCTTAGAACAAGTTCAAAATAAAACTTAACCACATGTAGATTAATTAGACTATGATTTCTTCCTGATAGATCTAAGTCTCTGACTACTATGAATATTGACCTTTTATCTACCATTGTCTTAATTCTTTTGTTTTCCTATTTTGTGAGCAGTACTGTGCTATAGTATTTTGTGCTAATAGCAGGATCATCTTCTATTTTACACTTGTTCTCATTTTATCTTTTTCAAGGTCAAAGCGTTCTCTGAAAAGCTGCTTTAAAGCCTGTTTTAGTGTTACAACTATTTTCTTCTTAATTCCCAGGCATGTTTAAAATACTAATCAGACTGCAAAAAGACACACTCAAATTCAGTCTAACACACTGAATAAAATTCATCCATCTAATAATACTTTGTTCTGGTTTATTTTATGAACCTTCCACAGAAAGTTAATTTTGCAACCAACCTCATTACATTTTAAAGTAATAACAGCCAAAGATAAGAAAATAGAGTGAGATTTATACTTTATTACCTAGCCAGTCAGTACTTTACTTAAACTCCCACTCATTACCAACAGTTTGTTCCCTTGTCACACTGCCTGCTTCACTCTTTGCAGTAATTCCATCTCCACACAATGTTCTTGAAAACTTTCTCACACTTACATCAGTATTGTGCTTTTCCACTATGAAAGCTTGGTGTAGCTGCCATTATTCTTATTTCAGGGTAGCAAGAATATTGCCAAAGATGGACTGTCAATACAACAATTTTGAAAACAATATGGAAATAAGGGAGTCTGGTCTCTAAAATCCACCATGTCATTTCCATCAGCTTCAAAACAAACAAGGTTCCCTTTCTGCAAATCGCACCCAGGCATTTCTCACACTTTTCCTTTCCTTAAGCTCTTATTCAGGCACACAATTCCAGAATATCATAGTAAATACTGAACAACCTGCTAATTATCACACTCAGCTCCCCCTCAGAACCATATCACTCCAAAAGGAGGCAGTGAATTTGAAAGAGCAGTTTTAATCCCTTTATGCAGAAGTTACCTTAACCCTATATCCACTGTTCACTAACAGCACAGTAAAAAAGTACCTTTAGGGGATGTACACTGGCTGAAGGTCAAATCAGCAATGGAGACATGACACAGTGTGGTACATACACTTATTTCTCATATCCAAAATGACCAGATCGGAACATGGGGTTTAGAAGTGGGAGTGATACTTGCATTTCAAGCATCAAAATAGGGATACACTTATTCAATAAAAAATTAATCACTCTGCCTACAAAAATTTACTTTCAATCTACATATCTTCAGGTAATTCACAGTCATGAGTGTAAAACCCAGCACTGGCAGGGATTATTTAATTTCGAGACACTCATTTAATATCTCTTTTCATCGCTGTATCTCCAGCATAGCATCTGATCAAGATATCGTCTCTGAAAAAAAGAAAAAAATCCATAACCCATATTGAATGTAATCTGCCAATATGGAACTGCAACCATTTTCAGCTACTAAAGATTCTTCTGCAAAAGCTAGTTAGCATCACTTAAAAAAAAAAAGAAAAAAAAATCTATTTCCTTTTAAAGAAATCCAGTACGTGAGAAGATGGGACAGACGGAATCTCATTGAAAAGTCTCACTTAAAATTGCAGGTAGCACACTAAAGACAAACACAGAACACTTTGTAGCAGATGGCCTGCCTTTCAATCAGCAAGAGAAAAAAATATTAGATAAAAACCCTTTCAGCAGCAACATGACATTGTTATTTTCCTCACTTTACCTGTAAAGAAAATCCGTAGTAAGTTTCAAAAATTAAGTAGGATTTAGTGCTTGTTTATACAAATCGGACAGAGTTATGATTATTTTGTTTCTCAGACAGAATAACATTTTTTTAAATACAATTTTACAACTGAATCCATGTTCAGGCTTCAGTTTTATTTTTCCAAGGAAATAAAATATTTCATGCACTTCGTATGCCTGGCTTGCTTATCATTTTTGCAAAGCTATCTGCAGCTTACTGTGCATATAAATTAAAGCAGAAAAAAATACATTGCCGTTATTGGGGGTAAAAAATGGACTTGTCATTATTTATTGTTGCAGATTTTGACATCAGCATCTCAGTCAGACATAATAAAATGTTCTTGCTAGCTAAACTTTTAGATTCTAGTCTTTAGGATTTATTTTGTTTCATTAATTTCATGAACTCTTGATGTTAGTAAATTAGCTGCATGGATTACTGCAGACCATTTTCCTATAACTTCTAAATATTAAAGATTTCTTTATAAAAATAACCATAATTGCAAATCCATGGAAAGTCTAGCTCAGACCTTCACTGGACACAACATCTCTCAGCTAGGCACATGCACTGGCTGGTAATGATCTGATTTTCTACAAGATGTAATGTTCTCATTCATGTTACCCTGAATATCTCTGAAAATCCACGCAAATGGTAGACTTCAGGTTATATAATAAGACATGAAAGGATTTCATCAGGCCTGTAATAAAAAACATATCATGCCTGGCATCAGATCCATTATGTGTCCATGAACATTTCATGGGAGAACTGGTAAACCACAGCAGCAGCAATGTCTGGGTGATTATCTTACCCTACTTTGTCTTTTACCATTTTCATTCTCTTCTCAACTCCTTAGTAGCCTCCCTGAGAGACACACACATGGCAAACTGAACTCTCAATTCTCCCCACAAACATGCGTCATAGAGGAATAATTTAGAACCCCTTTCTACATCGTGCTAAGCACATTTTGGCTCAGGTTCAGCCAAGCATTAATGCCCAAGTACTCCTGCTATAACAGCCACATGGCACTGGAGCAGGACCAGCAAGCTCAGGACCAGCTTAAGCTTCTCCTTCAGGCACTAGTGGGATGGTTAGGTTTAACTTTAAGTTACAGATGTCACTTTAAGTTACAGAAGACCACTTTTGTTAGCTGCTATAAATTAGATAACGTTTTTGTTGTCTCTGTTTTACGGGGGAGGTGGTGTGTTGGCGTTTTTTTGAACAATAAACAACCTCCAACCCCCCCACTCCAAATTTTCAGTGTTATCTTTCCAAGCAGCTAAATATCTCCTTTACACACCCCAAAAATCAAAGGTGCTGAACTTCATCTATTTCAAGGTCTGAACAATTTTAGCATTGGATTTATTTACACAAGGGTGAACAATTCCCCAACCTGCTTTTCAAGAAAGCTTGGCATATAGGCATGACTCCCCAGTTACCTATTTCCTAGCAATCTGGCAATAATTTCTTTTGACAATAAGTAATTAAAACAGGGGTTTTCACGCACTCGCAAACCACCTTGACATGCAGACCGGTTGAATCCCACATCTCTGCAGAGGCTTGACAAAGTGTTTCCTATTCAGAGAAATAGGAATGGGCAGGAAAAAGAGTGAGCAAGTGGCAAGGAACGTCACAGCTTTCTCCCAAATACCCTTTTCCACATGTTGGAATGTTTCTAGGTACTCTGCAAGCTCAGAGACAGTCAACAAACCCTACACCTTCATTTAACAAACTGTTACAAGGTGTTTTATGCATACATATATATATAGTCACACACTTTTACTGAGGTGACACACTGGAGTTCCTTTCATTGGTGCACCTGCCCTCAGGAGGGACCTTGCTGATTGCTCCCAAGTAGAAGAGACAGGTGTACAGCAGTGTGAACTCAGCAAAACCTTGTGCAAGCTCCTTTAAAAGTGGGCACTTTTCCCACATATATCATTATCATGTGGTTACTGCTATCACCTCAAAAATGCCTAATCCATAGTGTTCTTGTTATGCTCTTTTAAAGCTAATTACATTATTTACTTTCACATACCCAAGTCTACTATCAAGTTTTTGCTGGCATTTTTATCAGGTAACAAAGCATTAATGGAATAAAAGCAGATGGAAGAGCTGCTGTACTGTATGATTCAAGCTAAACAGAGCATCATTACTAAAGCTAGAAAATCCACACATGGGAAGACTTAGTTGCAGTGTAGAGATATTATGAAAATATATTCTTAGCTTTGATCAGCTAATATCCAAAAGGTTCCTTATTCTGCTTGCACTTTGAACCAATCACCTCACCAGCAAAGGTTCATGAAACTTTAATTGCACAATTATTTTTCCTCATTTTCAAATCAAGTCACCAGAACTAAAAAAATGGAAAGCAAGGCCCAAAAGGCAAGTCCTGCCATCCTGAAAAAAAAAAAAAAAAAGAAAGAAAAAAAAAATTACACACTAGCAATAAAAACGGTAAATGTTGTATTTGCCTTGGGGAACAAGGAGCACAATTCAGTTTGTCACCCAATAGCTCAGAAAAGCACTAGTTGAACTAGCACTAGCACTAGTTTTAGTTTTTAGGATTTCTCACTTATTTACTCAATTCATGGCCACTAAGACTATTATATGCCATTAAAGAGCCTTCGCATGCTAGAATACATAAAATCCTGCTAATTACCTCTGTTACAATATTTAACTTAACAGACAACTAAAGAATTAGTGCCAAAGTGTTATAATACATTGGTTTTAGAGAGCTGGTTTTTTGTTTTGGTTTATTTTGTTTTAAATTTATCCTGTTTTAAATTTATCCTGTATTTTATTCTATTTTAAAAGTTTGCCTCTAAGTGCCATCCATTCTTCTGGCTTTCAGTGAAAGTTCTCAGCACCTTCCAGGACTTGAACATTGCCTCATTTTGCCATATTATCATCCGTGCCCCCTGCAAACACTGAGATACTAAATCAAATAACTGTTGAATCTGAAGCAAACAACTGATTTTTGACATTTAAAATACTTGTCTGGGAAAGTCTGACAAATAGAGTTTTTCATTTAATTGTAAATAAGGTGATATTTTATTGCAGTGATCACAGATAAATCTTTACAGACAATTTAAAGGTCTGTGTGCAATATTGCACATCACATTATGCAGGAGAAAATGGCATTTCTTTTCCCATCTGTCAAAAATCCTCACAAGAAGCAGATGCATAGGAAGATTGTTGGAACACTGGTTGGGAGGAAAATTGACTTCTCTGATAAGAGCAACTTAATAAGACACACTCAGGGGCAGTTTCAGGTCTACCAGCCCAGAAAATGGAGGTTTAATTTGACCAAAGAGACTTTTAATTTTTTTTTTTTCCTTTTTAAAGTCTTCATTGTGAAACTCTGAAAGAGACAATTATCCAAATTCATGAAACACACTCACAATTCAACCCAATTATGATAAGGACTTGGCTCATTTCAGAATATGTAATACATAAAGAATTTAAGGATGGGGCTTTCTGATACAGAAGACCTTGTCCATTCCACTAAATAAGGTTGTAGATACACTATTCATGTATTCTTCATTTTTACTAACAATTCTTCAGACACAAAAGTAGTTTAAAAGTAAAAATAAGAAAAAATAAAGCAAAATTGCAGTCTTAAAATAATAAATAAATAAATTTTAAAAATCATAAAAAAGAAAGTCCAAAATGGTAATGAAAGAGAAACCCATCCCTACCACGGAAGCTTTAGTGCCCAACTCATCTGTCTGAAGCCCAAGCTTTCAGGAAGGAAGGTTCATTTCTTCCCAGCTGCATTTAGCAATATAGATACACTCATCCCCATGTGTACTTATACCCACAGTGCCAAAATCTGCACAGTCTCCCACAAGCATATTATATCTGTTACCAATATAATTTTAAGATAATATATAGGCTTTACAAATGTCATAATTCTGTATGTTTACCCAAAGAATATACCTCCATGACTGTACAATGTGTAATAAAATGTTTTATGGAAAAAAGCACTGAAATACCAAGAAAAGTTAACTATGAGACAGACTGTTCACTGAAACTTAGAAAGACTGAAAGATCACTTTCAGAAAACATCTATTTTGGGGGTAAAACATGCCCCTATAGTCATTTTTTAGGAACTGTTCTAGATCATGATTTCTCTGCAGATAACAAGGTATTTAGTCAGGGTTTTTTAGTATGAAAAACAGTTTTATGTAGTTTCAAACAGATTTTATTCAAATAAAGGAACGTAGTTGAATCAACACAATCAATAATCATTTGCACTGTCAGTAAATGGGCATTGAAGGCGATGAAACTGTAATTTTAAAACTAGAACAGCATCCCCTAAATGCAGTATTATGTACCAAGCTGCATAAATGTAGAGTGATGGTCACAGCTATGCACAGACACACACAATACAGAAATATTTAGCAGTTATTAAATATGTGCAAAATTAGAGTTCTGATCTGTTATAAAATGATGCAAGATATTTGTACCTGCAAGAAGCGCACATCAGCCTTTAAATTCTCACTTTTAAAAGACTACGGCCACTGCTATAGAACCGACTTAGTAGTATTTTTGAATATTTGCAAGAATAGTTCAAAGTATTTCAGGCCAACCTAAGTCAAAAATCCAACTGTGGTCTAAGCAGGAGACACCATCAGAAAACAAAGGTGGAAAACACATCTCCTACAAGCTAAGGCTTCCAGAAAACAAACAATAAGAAATAGCTTGAGTCTCAAGTATCAACACCTGCAATATCTGCAAGACACTGGATATTATGATTTCATGTTCAGATTTCCAAATGCTGTCTGAAATTTATCTGCTGTACTCCAGTAAGACTTTGTCTTCTCTAGTAATTCTCTACTGGCCTCGCTCTGACATGAACTACAGTCTTGATTTTACACATATTAGGTTTCATTTTCCTTCTGTATTTCCAGAATTAGACAATTAGCATCTTCAAAGCACGTGTGTAATATGTGCCTGTGGTTTCTGTAGTATAAACTGTTCTTCATTGACTCCCTGTTCCACATGCTTATGCTGTTAAATAAGATGCTTCTTGTTTTTGACCAAGAAGGTCTGGTGTTTTAATAGATAATTTAGTCAACACTGAAGAGTCACGTGGGCAGTATATTACATGAAACTGCAAACCATTCTTACTTCAGTGTCCTGGGAAGTGATGTTCTTTTTTTGAAAATCCTTGAAAATACCTGAAAGGTATTCTTATCTTTACTATTATTTGTTTGTTTAGTTTGATGTCTGTGGGGGGTTGTTTACACCTTATAATCCATTTAGTTCAACTCTAATTTTACTAAATTCTAGCAAGACTGTAAATGCCACTGTTAAACTGTACAGGTTCTTGAGACAACCACTATTTTTCACATGAGTATTAGAGATCCATCAGGAGGCTCCTGTTTACAACACAACTTCAAAAATTCAGCTGAAGGCTGTTTGAACTCCAGCTAGTAAAAACAAATTCAGAAAAAACTGTACCTCTAGTGCTGGGCTGGAGAAGCTGCACAATATCAGGCCCTACCAGACTTCTTTGGAAGGTTCTGTCTCACCTATTTTAATTCCAGTAGGAAATGGGGAATTATCTCGGTCTCACAGCTTTATTTTGATAAATACACTAAAAGTGTTGTTTGGTAGGCTTTTTAATCATTATCCTGAGAAATACAGTTCGAATAAAATCAAGCCCATCCAATCCTGGAATGCTGTGGCATCTTTGCTACATCTGGGTAGGAATACACCCAATTATTCATATTTTGCCACATTGCCAAGAAGTTACTCCCTAAACCCAATTCAGTTGGCCTACAGGAAGTAAAAGGGAATGAAAATAACTGCATTCGGATAGTGAGTGACTGCAGTGTTGTTGAATTCCTCTCTCCAAGCAACTCCACACATGTATTGAACTGCAAGTAGGGCTGAAACTGCCCAAATGGAAAACTTCCTCACCAAAGAAGGAAGGCTTCTCACTCTCCAGTTATCTTTACCTACATTTCGAGTTCATTTCTGACATATAACAACTAGAGATATATTCTGTGGCCATCCCCCTGCCCTCATAAACACTGACAGGATTTGGATCCGTTTGGTTATAGAAGTTTTCCCATTGTGTAGAGGAGAACTTTAAAGAAAGAAAACATTTGGTGTTTTCTTCCTTTATTCTGTCATCACCTTCCAAATCACCACGTTTGTTATGGCCAAACCTGTTATTTACAGCTTTTATTAAAAAAAAAACCAAAAACATCATTGCTTCCTGAGTAAGCAGTGCAGCTTTATTTAAATCTCTCCAAATATTTCTACCTGAAAACTAAGACATTTTTTATCAAAATTATGTCATGGACCATACCTGCAGGTACAGCTCTAATCTACTTCCACAGACATCTTTGGAATAAAGCTTGATTGTTTTCTATTTCCAGTGAGGCATCATCTTTATGATTCCTAGGATATAACCAGTGAAACTGGCAGAGAAAAATGATGTGCAGGTTGTGATATGTGAAGTATGTAAAGACTACAAGAAATAAATAGCTCTGCTCTGTTTTGTTCTTAAGTCGTTGATCTAAGAAAACTCCAACACAGATTTCTGCAGTGAATATATAAAAATAGGGATAAAATAAGACACATCCTCATATTACAGAAATAAAAGCTGCACAAAATGAATAGCAATTCTTCCTGTACAAAATTATGAAAACATTTGAAACACCAGAAGTGTCATTTTCACAGAAATATTTATCTTCTTGCTTCTATATTCATACTATTGAACAGCAGCAGAATCCCTTTTGCAGCCTGTTTCTAAAATGCCCTTTACTACTTCTCTGCAAGAAAAAAACAAGACTTTGATTCAGAGCCTATTTTATTGTGTATCAGAATGGGTTTTTTTCTGAAATCTAAACCACAGAAATCCAAAAGATATTGAGAGTTATCAGTCTACACTGCTTCTCTTTGCTGTTTTCCTTTTCATTAACTCCAGCAAAGACTTTTTGACAACGATCAGCTGCAACATCCAGCCAACCATTCGTCCTCTCCCTCTCAGAAGTCTGTTGGGAAAGTGAGAAATAAAGAAGGAAGAAGAAAATACTCTCAATGGAGGCACCCTGCTGAGGCACCAAAATAATTACATCCTTCAAAAGTGCAGAATAAGAGAAGAAAAAAGATCAAATGCATACCAACACACAAGTTATCAGTAGGGTCCCACAACAGGATGGTGTTACAGAAGATAAAAGATGAGCTGCTCAGGTTCTCTCAGTTTCAGTCTGTCCACGTAAGAATAGAAAAGTAGTCCTTCTGTTTGAAGAATTTAAACTGTACAACTTACAGTGAACAGTGTCAGGAAAAAAAAAAAAATCTCAGATTCCCATCAAAAAGACCAGAAACATTTGTGGCAATAATTCAGATACTTATTCTCAGCCAGATATAGGCCCAGTACACTGATATCAGTTCAGAGAGCAACAGCAGTAGCATAAGTGCACCAAACCTAGCATCATATCTCTTGCAACAGTCAAAGGGACTGAAGAAAATAATAATAAATAAATACAAATATCAATAATCAAATACTTTCAGAACAGTACTTCCCCCCGGCCGTATCTTTTTGATATCCTACAATTTCAAAACTTTCTTGATTGGTGCTCATTAATAATTTTTTTAAAAATAAATGTAGACAAAACTTTTCTTTCAAGAACTTCTCTAAGCACTTCACAAACTCCTCTGTATTTCTGGTAGCTGCAAGGCCCATGATGGCAAGGTCAAATACCAAGTTATGTTGCTTACTGGAAAAGTGAATACCATTCGTTTCTATCCTCTGTGATTTCTCTATTCTGACCATTTTATTGCAATAGTTACATTACCCTTATTGCACACTCAAAAGGTCTCTGAAACACTGCAAGACTCATCTATGAAAGGGCAGATCATTTCACCTTCATTCTAAACTGATTTTTAGTCAAGATTATCTAATTTTTCTGCAACAGATTAGACATACTAAAAAAAAACCTCTTTCATTCTAGTGGACCTTGCAGTCTACAGGCAGAAAAACCAGCAAGTTTTCTAATTGGGAGTGGGATTCTAAGCAAAACAGCAACCAGAAATATCTTGTATTAGAAATTTATTTTCATTCATTAGTATCTGCACTTAGAAGATATTTCTAAATGTTTTGCTGTACTGCAGAAAAGTCTACAAGTGGCCATACTATTCTGAAGTCAACCAGAACAAGTGAGTGAAAAAGGCTGCAAAAGGGTGGAGCTTTTACTATTTGGCAAGGGTTAATAACTCTCTAATTATAGCTATTGTCAACTTTATTTCTATCATGCTCAATAAAATATGAATCAAAAAAAACCTTAAACTCAGTTCAGGAACCACATGATAGGTCTGAAAAATTAAATCTATGTTTCAGATGAAAAGCAAACTACTGGGAAACTGGACTCACTGGCTAACAGTAAAGTCATCAACAGTAGAAACTAAGGGAAAAAATCTTTGGAGAAAAAGCAGGACATGAAATGCATCTGACCCCGTTTTCCAGTTTCCCCACCCACAGACACATTGGCAATCATCACCTCACAAACATTTTGATGCATTTGTACTGCATGTTGAAAAAATAAATAGGGGGGAAAAAATAGAAGAGCTTTCCTTCACATGTAGCCTTGGTAACTGTTAAGTCAACAATGCATTGGATGTGGGGATATCTTGCAAAGCAACTAATAATTTACAGTCTGAGTCAGGTCAGGTGCAGCCAGATTTTATTATTTCCAGTGTTCTAAATACAGTGAGCAAGAGAGCAAAAATGGTTCCCTAGAGTAACATGAACTGAAAGAATCTATTCCCCAACATGCTGTCAATGCAAATGATAGCTATTGCATACATAAAAAAGCTTTATCGTTCATAATATTACCTCTTGATTCAACTGTATCCACCCAGCAGCATTATAAAGAATGTTTTCTGCCAAACTCTACTTGTCCCATGAAAGATTTTTTAGGGCGTGACTTGTAGAAGTAAAAACTTCGGATCTTGATCTGAAATCAATGGAATTACATAGTGGCAAAACTAGAACTGAAACGAAGGAAATTTACAGAGGAACACTAATTTAAGTCCAACTTTTTTAGCACAACTTGCAAGCGTTCCATGTATTCTTTACAATACAGCTAAAAGCTAATTTTCCCATGGGGAGGAAAGAAAAGAAGAGTCCATTTATGCACTTGTCTCTCCAAGCTCTTAAGTTGTACTTGTAATTACTCTACAACTATATGCAACTGATACAACTATAGGTATTAGGAAATTGGATATCAGCCATTCTTCCCTGGCAATGACTATCTGAGAAAAATTACTACATATTTAATGTTCTTAAAAAGCTTTCATTAATATTCACCTTACTGAACTTCTGTAATGTGCCTTTGCACATTTCATAATAAAAAAAATAGGATGCCCACCAAAAAGAGATTACTTAAACTTCATTTGTAAACACTCTTATGTTTTACAAATGAAAAAAAAAGTATCTATATATATGAAACCAAAACACATATAACTGCAAGGTCCTAAAATAATTTACTTCAGTAATGTGGTGGTTTGACCCTGGCCAAATGCCAGGTACCCACAAATTAACACACCCAGGGCCCATGAGTTGAGATAAGGAACCAGGAGAAGATGCACTCAAGGGTAAAACAGGCCTAACTTGAAGAGTTACAAAAAGTGATTTATTGACTAACAGAGTCAGAGGAGTAAATGAGAAGTAAAATAAAACCTTCAAAGACACCATTTCTCCGCTCACCCCCCTCCCTCCTTCCCAGCAGCAGCACAGGGGGACAAGGCATGGTGGGGTTGGGGTAGGTCAGTTCATCACCAAGATCTTCTTCTACTACTCAGGAAGAGAAGTCTTTTCCTCTATATAGCCATGGGTCTCGCAGACAGCAGCCCGCCTGAATCTGCCACAACATGAGCTCCCTCCATGGGCAGACAGTCCTCCCAAAACTGCTGCAGCGTGGGGTCCCTCTTCCACGGGCTACAGACCACCGAGGCCAGGCCATTCCAACTGGGGAACAAGGCCTCTCTCTCTCTCCACTGGGACTCCTGCTGGGCCACGGCCTCCTCCAGGCATCCACCCGCTCCGGCGTGGGGCACCTCCACACAGGCTGCAAGCGGATCTCAGCTGTCCCAGTGGGCCCCATGGGCTGCAGGGGAACAACCTGCTTCACCATGGGCCTCACCATGGCCTGCAGAGGAATCTCAGCTCTGGCTCCAGGAGCTTCCCCTCCCCCACCTTCTCCACTGACCTTGGTGTCTCCATGTTGTTTGCCCTCACATGTTCTCACCTCCTCCTCCTCCAGCTAAAAAGAAGTGCGTGCACCCATTGTTTTGATTTCTTCTTAAATATGTTATCACAGAAGCGTAACCAACATCTCTACTTGGCCCAGCCTTGGCCAGCAGCATCACATCCATCATCTTCAGAGCCATCAAAGATTGGCTCTGCTGGACATGGTGAAGGCTTTGAGAAGCTTCACACAGGAGCCATTTTTGTGGGCCCTCCCCCACTGGCAAAAACTGGGCCAAGCAAAACCAGCACAGTAATGACTTCAAAAAGATCTCCTATTAAAGAAACCAGTGTAAGAGTGATTTCCAGGTGTTGCAAGCCTTCAAAACTCATTCCAGGTATTTCAGTGACAATTCAGAATGCTCTGCTTTTACCCGAGGAGCGTGTGCCAGTATGCCTCATTAGCAGTCAGCTCAAGGGCAATCAGCCATGTCTGCATCTATTTTATTATCCTTATTAGCTTTACAGTATATTCATGCTTCTCTTCGCCATCCCTGTAAACCTATAAATGAATAGGCTTTATCTGCTTGAACTCCTCACGCTTGAAAGCAAACTCTTGCCTCCTCCCACAGGAGGATGGAAACTGGTTTTGAATTTTGGCAGCACAGAACACTGCTTACATTGCAAACTGCACCAAATTCTAGCAACCAACATTTTCCAAGTAGTTTTCAATTAACTATAAATACTCTCAGCACGTATTTTGTTGCAGTTATCTTCTGAACTGGAAAAGACCTGCTACTGGCGCTCATGGCCACAAAGTCTATCCATTAGATGGACTATGCAACTTTCTTCTTTCAAAATCTATGCCTAAATCTTCTCCTGCTGAACCAAGTTATTACGTTCTTACATTTGTTAAAAGTGAATTTTGCATAAGCTCCTTTGCCCTCACAGTCCGTGCCATCTCTCCTACTTGTCCTTAAGAAGAGTTTGCTCTGAAGTGCCTGATTTCTGGTTTCAGAGACTGAGCTGATTCCTCCAAGTGCAGCTCTCAACAAAATCCTTCTAAAATGTAAGAATTTCCTCTTTACAATATAGCCTTTCATATGACCACTGAATAATATGCACTATTTAGTCTAGCTCCTTGCTAGTCAATCAGTCAGGGGGTTCTACTACAGCACCACTGCTGTAACCAACTCAAGGTATTAGGCAGAGGATTATCTGTTTAGCCTTAAGTAACTGTCTTAGTAACATTTCTGTCAAGCCCACATCTTTTCACCACATGGGGATGAGAAAGAAAAAGTGATGCTTTCTTTCTGTGTTTAAAATATCCTTCACCACTGAGTTAACTACTTTTGCCTATTTGCAGGCATCTTTAGCAGAACAGAATAGGACATGTTTATAAAGAAAACACAGGAAATAAGGCACTTGTGGGAATCAGACTTGATAACAAAGAGAAAACACTCATTTTTCTAAGTACATAGTGTGAATTTTGGGTTGCTACCTCCTCCCCTCCATGCTTTCTGTACATCACTGATGTTCTGGTACATCCTTTGTTACACACCACTGTAACAAAGAGTGCTGACAGGGAACACAAGGAAGCTTCCAAAACGATGCTGCCATGCATAAACCTTAAATCTTATTATTATCCTAAATTTATTTTTACCCTGATTGCACTTGACTGACAGAACAGCCAGCTACAAGGCATCTGCTACAAATAAAACAAAACAAAACAACAACAAAAAACCCAACAACAACAAAAAAATCACTGTGGCTATCATCAGTAGCTAATTATTTCAGTCATCAGTTTGAGTTTCCTTGGATTTACAATCAAAGCAGGAATGAAGTTGCAACTGGAGTCTGCATGGTTTGAAGAGAAAGAAATAACATCTTCCTGAAAACCTCAACCAACAAACCTGAGATCCTCCTCCCTGCATTTCTCCTGTAAGTTCTAATATTCACAATTTGGAAGCACCAAGTGAAATAGGGAAATCAGGAAGTATGGAGCCAGAAATATTAAAACCTCACAGTCTGAGTCTCGTGAAAACACTCACTAAGAGATGTTAACTTGGAATACTCTGGATTGTTCAGCCAGACTTTAGAGAGAACACACAGAACACAAGACAACTGCTGTGGGTTTCCCCGCTTCAGTCTTGCTTTTGCCTTTTCCCTCATATTAATGTTTTATCCCAGAAAACCTTCATTAGGGTTTTCTTGAAATAAACACTTCCTGATAATGGAAAAACATAACAGGAATTTAATTGTTTTAAAAATATGGTTCTATTTTGTCAATACAACATTTTGGTTTCAATTTCATTGCCAACTCATTAAAAATAGCTCATTTTTACATTCCAGTCTCACAGCAGCTGTGCATCAGGAATTAAGTCAAGACCCTTCTTTGGTAATTTACTGCCAAAAAAAAAGTGTGAGGGAACAGAAGAATCTACCAACCACACAATTTTCTGTTGTTAGCTAACATGTCATTTAAAAACATGGGAGAGAACAGCCAGTCTTTAATGAAAGAAAACTTCCAGTAGCTACATGATAAACATACCAACCAAGGTTGGGTACCAACCAAAAAACCATGATCTCACTTATTCAAGCTGCTAGTCCTATTTAAAAAAAAAACCCACTAATATTTCCAAAACTCTGGAGTTTACTTTCACATAACCTAAAAGAGCAATACAGAACATGTTGCCAAGCAAATTCAATAATAAAACCTTAAGGCATGTTTTAATGGTGTGAGTATTGGTAGTTTAGCACAGTTTCCATACATTATTCTATAGTGGTTTAATGCAATAATACTTTTTAGGAGTGAGGATTTTTTTTTTTTTTTTTTTTTTTTGGGAAGATGTGATGAGACATACTGTTATCCTGCTCACAGCTGGTAAATTTCTGAATTTAGGAAACAAGCATCAGGGCAACTTTCTATGAATACATACTTTTCCCGTTCAACAAAAAACATCAGAAAAAAACAAGTCTGTCCAGACTGCATGACTTAACTTGTATTTTGCCTGCAATTGACAGGAACTGCTCCACAGAAATAGCATTGTATATATAGAAAGTAAAGGAATACAGAGAAACATCTTTAAAAAGACTTACATCAACACCATATTCTGGCATCCAGCCTCTTTGAGATCTATAGGAAATAGCCCTCCCAACGGCATTAGTGGGGCTGATTTAGGAAGCAGATACCCAGCCACATGGCACTAATTGTTAAATCACAATTCAGAGGGTACAGGTTTTCAACGGATTTTTCCGTTTTAAACAAAAGAAAAAGAAAAAATCTAACGCTTTTGGTTTTAAAAAAAATCTCAATCAGGAGACAGATGGTTTCATCCCTTACTTTAAAAATAATTAACAGAAATATTTCAGAATGTAACTCCCAAGAATCAAAAATCTAAGAAAACAAGAATTCACTACCTTTTTTTTTTAGTTTCCTCTGTGCACATATTCTCAAACCTCCATTGATTAGTGAATTTAATAGTGAGTACACAAAACAATAATTTCCTTCATACGTACAGAAGCACATGACCAAACTATAAATATTTACATAATGCCTAAATTAAAAGTCTAAATGTTGACTTGAGGGTTTCATGGACTATCCAGAATTCACAGCTTTGAAAGATTTTTGTGGAACATTAAACACACTGAATTTTTGTCTCTCTATAATTCCTTACAAGTAAGGCTGAACAGCAAACCCACAATTAAATTTGAAAATTGATTATTATGCATCTCTAAGGATGCAAGAGAAGCCACATTTACTTTTCCGTGTCTAGGAAGCTGTTTGTAAAGTGACAAGCCATCTAAATAATATTCAGATATTTGAGATGGGACCCTTAAGTTTCACAACGAAAACATGTTTCCTGAAGAGTAAGTAACCACGAATTTGGTATTCTGTACCACAAGCCCCACTTTCTGTGTCTCACGGCAGCCAGGGTAACCCAGTGTTGTCCAACTAGGAGCTGCACAAATCCTTTGCTCTCTCTTACCATGAAGGTTCAGACAGATACGTCATTACACCTCCAGAGTGGGTCAGTTCCTCAAACTTAGATTTTCTGTTTCGCATCCTTCTTGCTTTTATTACCATGACCCATCTTACTATAAGCAGAGACGCATTGTAAGCCCCAGATTCTACAGAAGGGAGAAATGAATCATCTCTCTGACGAGCCTGACTGCAGCCTCACAAAGCTTGTGAAGGTAGGAGTAAATTAATCATGCAGAGATCCATTCTGTCATGGCTGGAAGCTTTGGATACCTGAGGTGGCTCAATTATAACTAGTTAGAGCATCCCCCTACTACACTCTGGTCTTACATGCAAGCATGCCAAGAGACAGCAAAGAGGTTTCTCATACAGTAAGGAAGCATAAAAGGATTCAAAGACACAAAGCTACTTGAATCAACAGGAAAACTTAGAACTGACCCAAGAGAAATGAATCTCCCAGCAACACAAATTGATCTGCTGTGTAAGGCAGATCAATTTTGTAATTTTGTGCTCTTGTGCCAGTTGCTGGTCTCCAAATGAACTGCAATTTTTGCAGATGTGAGCCTAAAACACTGAAGAAAATTCTTCCCCTTTCTCCACCTATTACAAAGCAACCACATGCTTTCTTGTGAAAACCTCAAACAAAGAAGCACTCTGCAAGTGCCAAGAAGGGAAGGACAGAGACATGCTCAGTCTTAGAGATTAACAAGCTATTAAAAAAGACTTTGCCTTTAAAACATCCTTAAATCAAAAGCCCTACAGTTTCAAGAAAATAATGGCATTTCAGAGAAATAATGAGCAACACAGATCACTGTCCATCAAAGTACTGATCATTTCAATTCTGCTTTTTCTAAAACTACTTCGTTTTGCCCTTACCTGTGTGTTTAAGCACTTTCCAACTTGAAAAACAAGTAATCTGTAATCCCATATTTAGACAAAAAGTTAGTCTAGTGTCTCTTTTCTTAGAGGATAATCTTACAGCTTAATACCCATAGTCAGGTAAATTTCCATGAAGGCATCACAAATATGTAATTTTAACACAACAACAAAACATAAGTATTTAAAAGCAACTTGCAATTTTCATGAGGCTGTATAAAGACAGCAACTACCAAGTCTTATTGAAAAAGGTGACTTTAAATGTAAAAGTTAACCAAGTGTCAAATACCAAGCCCAATACTCACTGACCGCTTGGGAAGTACAGGAATAATACCAGCATAGGAATGAATCCTCTAGCAGGGCAATGAGGAAGGTGGAGGGAAGACAAACTGCAACAATAGTGGGCAACAAGACAACACAACTCTTGCTGCAAAAATCCTTTCTAGGTATCATACAATGGTTTGGGTTGGAAGGGATCTTTGAAGGTATAGTCCAGGCTCCCTGACACAGGCAGGAACACCTTCCACTGGGTCAAGTAGCTCAAAGCCCTATCCAGCCTGATCTTGCACACTTCAAATAATGGGGCATCCACAATGCCTCTGGACAACCTGTGCCAATATCTTACTGCGCTCATAAAAAATTTCTTCCTTGTGATCAAACTAAATATACCTTCTTTCAGTTTAAGGCCATTACACCCTATCCTATTGATGGAAATGATACAAAATCTAATTTTTTTAAAATGTAACTTTAGTCAGTTTTCTTTGCCTTTGCCCCAGGGGAAGGGAATTGAAGTTTCTTTCCACGGCGTTGTTTCACCAGGTGAGGTCTGATGAACTTAACATCTCAACAGCCTGGGAGTAGCACAGGAGATACACAAAAGGTAATGACAATTAATGAACAGAACTCCAAACATCACTCCTGGCTGGTTGGAGACACCTGGCCTGGTAAAAGAGAGACAGGAAGGACACCCTAATTAGCATCAGAGGCAAAGAAATCCAGATCCAACAGGAAACCTAATACTAGGAACTGCACAACTCGGGACCAATGAACATTGAACCAATGAACTTCTATGGGGTTTGACTGTGTAAGTATCTGAAAAATCTAGTAAAAGTCATGTGTCATGGAATGATTTTCTCTGCACACCCAGGCTATATGTGGATGAAATTATTTCTGTTGCACATCCTGGCCAGAACGACATCCTGGCCAGAATAAAGTAATGCCTTGATTCTCTATTAAAAATGTTTTTGGAGGATTTCTGTTTTGTTTTGACAGTGTCACCGTAGTTTCAGTGACACTATCATGACACGGCAATAAAATCCCTCATTCTTTCTCATTAGACACCTTGATATACATTGAAACGCCACAATAAGGTCTCCCCAGAGCCTTCCCTTCCCCAGGGTGAACAGTTCCAGCTTTCTTCACAGGAGAGGAGTTCCAGTCCTCTGGCCATTTGTGTGACCCTTCTCCGGACCTACTTTCACCCAACATTGCAAAGGTACCTTGTAAAGTCAACTTTAAGGCTTTTTTATGAACAAAAATATTTATGCTCATTGACTACCTGTGAATCAAAGCCTTCATTATACTTAAAGAAAATTTCATTATAAATTAGTTCTGCATTAATTTAAAGATATGGTCTTTAAGTTTGTTGGTTTTAATCAAAACTATTGTTGCTCTCTTGAGATACACAGCAGAACTACCTCTGTATATCCTCCAGCTACCTCAATTGTAACAGCCAACATACTCCATGAATAAAGCTCTCTAAGTCACCCATGACAGCATATATAAAATAAATGAGCTCAGAACAATTGCCCTCTATGATTACTAGCACCAGGTATTTAAAACATTTAATTGGAAAAAACCTAACTTACTCCATAAGCAGAGAGAAAGGAGCAAAGACTGATATTAAAAATAAAAGAGACAGATAAAAATTTGCACCAAGTTACAACCAAAAAATCAGTTTCAAAGACCCCAAGTAAATCATCAGTGCACTCAAATTATCCAAATAATTTTGTAACAAATACAGTGTTGCTACAGCAAGATTCCTTCATACAGAGTAGAGACAGGTTTCTTACATTTTGAGTATCATCCAGCTTGGATATAATGCTTCTGTAGCCCAATCACTCAGTGTTTTGGAGAGAACCCCATGGTTAAGATCTCCTAGTAGAGAAAATTATCATTCACTGAAAGCTATGGACTTCTGATTAGGTCTACCAAACAAGAATCTGTCTCAAAACCTGTAGAAGAATCACATACAATATCTTTCCCATATATTCTAGCATTTATGGATGATACGAGATTTCTGAAAAGCATTAAAGTTTCAGTATTTTATAACTAAAGTCATGACAAAGATTAGTGGCTTCTTCTCCCAGCAACACTGTCCTGTCATTATAGCTACTCAGATCTAATTTAGAGTCCACTACTACTTCTGCTGTGGGCCTCTCATGTTTCTTTTTTAAGGTTTGCTATTACTTCTGTGCCTTGTTTCACTATATTCAAAGACCAGATGCTGCAAATTCTCAGGAGGCCTTTGTTTTCTTTCTCTTTCCTCATCAATAAAACTTGCCAGAGGATTTTAACATCTTCCCTTGAAGAAACACACAAAAATCCAGCAGCTCCTCCTAGCACAGTGTCATGGTATAGCCTGGCAGGCAGTTAAACACCTCACTCACTCTCTGTCTCACCACAGTGGGAGGAACTGGGGGGAAAAGAGTAAAATCTGTAGTGTCAGATAAAGACAGTTTAAATGGGACCAAAAAAGAAAATGAAAATTATAATAACAATAAAATAATTAGAATATACAAGAGAAGTGATGCACAATGCAATTACTCACCACCCACAGGCTGATGCCCAGCCTGTTCCCCAGCAGCTGCCCTGGCAAGCTTTCTCCCTCGCTTACATACTGAGCATGGCATCCCATGGTATGGAATATCTCTTTGGCCAATTCAGGTCAGCTGTCCCAACCATGTCCCTCCCTAGCTTCTTGTGTGCCTCAAACCACTCACTGCTGTGGTGTAAAAAGCCAAAAAGTCCTTGACATAAGGTAAGGACTGCTTCGCAAGAACTAATCCATCAGTGTGTTTTCAACATCATTCTCATCCTAAATCCAAAACATGGTATTATACCAGCTGCTAGAAAAAAAATTAACTCTATCCCAGTTAAAACCAGGACACATGGCTACCCTTTACAGTGGTTACTCACCCTTGTGCAGACCGCAAAATCAGTAAGCCAATGATTTGTTTGTTGAATAGCAATAATTAAAAGTTTAGGGCTAACATAAAATTCCGACTTGCAAGTCTGAATAGATTTCTACCAAAACTATCTCAAAGCACAGGTTCATTAATATTTTACATCTAAAAGCTGCAGATGGTTTTATGGCCAATCAAGAATTGACCTCTCTGAGGGTGACGGAGAAGTGTTATTTCTCTCAATCACATAGTTCCTTTTACAGAATCTGGAAGAGTAATCCTCCCCAAAACAAATTAAGCAAAAACCCACTGGCAAGTCCCCCAGCTTTATGTAACTTTGGGTGGAATCTCCTAAGAGTAGCACTGAAGATGACACACCACGTTCATTGCTCATAACAGACTGAGCTTTAACTATGGACACCACAGCTTTTGATATGCACCTCTCCCCTGTTTCAGGAACTGAGTACTGGTTCTCGGCTTCAAAGCCTGACCACTTCTCAAATACTAACTGGCACTAGAGAGGGGTCCTATGACGACTCACAGCTCTTCAGCTATTTTTGTTTCCTAGCACATTGAAATGAAACCATTGGGCTTAATTTTACTACGAATATGCATATATATGCAAACTTTTAAAATATATGCAAGTAGTTTCAGCCTTTGAATCGGGTACTGATTCTCTCTAACAATGCTGCTTGGAAAAAGGAAGGGATAACACCCAACCAGTACTAAACCATTACAGATGCATGAAAGACACAGGCTTTATAAACAGGAACAAATGCATACTTGTAGTAAAAGTGATTTCCTGTTTAGATTCACAACTGAGAGATAAATAGGTATTCACTGTGGAAATGTAGGCACCTATGTATTTAAAACAAAAACATCTTGCAAGAGGGACCCACTTTCCAAGGACAGGCAGACAAAGCTAGTAGGTAAACTTAGTTACTTCATAAGTTCTAAACCAGAGGGAATAAGGAAATTCTACTGTAATGACTTTCTGGTGTCAGCAGGTCCTCTCTAAACACCATTTTTTTTTTTTTTCCTGAACACCCGGCATCACCTTTAGTAAACTAAATAGTGACGTCTGTATTTGCTAGCAACACAAAAACAACAGTGTTCAGGTCTAGGTTTGGGTCTAGGCTCTCAGTGCAAGACAGATAGCTACTTGAAAGATTCAAACAGCTGAGGACATCTCTCATACTAAGAAAGGCCGACAGAGCTGTGATTTAAGCCTAGAAAAGGCTTGGGGAGGATCTTACTAATGTTTATAAATACCCAAAGGAAGGTTATAAAGAACATGGAGCCAGGTTTGGTTTCAGTGTTTTTCAGGCACCAGAGGCAATGGACATAAATTGGAACACAGGAGGTGCTGTCTGAACATAAGAAACTTTTACTGTAAGGGTGACTAAGCACTGCCACAGCTTGCCTGGAGAGGTTCTCTGTCCATCCTTGGAGATACTGAAAAAAACCATCTGGACACAGACCTGAGCAACCAGCTCTAGTGACTCTGCTTGTGCAAAGGGGCTGAACACTATAAATCCCCCGAGGTCCCATCAGACCTCATCCATTCACAAAAAAAGGAGAGCCTGCACAGATACTCAGTCACATCTATAAATATCACCTTTGTAAAAGCTACAACAGCCACAGCAAGACTGTAGTCTTTCCACAGACATTGCTCTGTTTCATCCCTCTTCCTAGCTCAGTTCAGCCTCATTCAATAGACTACATATCAAGAAGCAGCACTAGATCATCTTTATCATACATTAAACTCTCAAAGTCAAACCCGTGAGGATAAAAAAAAAAAATCTTGTCTAGCATTAGAAAAAATATTTGACATTTCAGCCTACATACAGTAAGCTCCACTATTTTTATAAAAGAACAGAACTTCTCTTAATAGGCTGCCCCTCCACGCTAGGAAGAGCATCCTGGTTAAGCATGCAGAGAATGATGATGCAATTACTCTGAAGTACCTCAGTTTCAGTGACATCTTAGTACTTTCAGTAGAAAACGAAGATTAGACAGCAAGGCATAGATCTTAAGCTATCGGCTCTTCAAAATAGGCTCTCTGGAATATTTTGTTTTCTGCAGATCAAAATACATACTTTTCTAACCACTTAACTCTTTTAAATTTATAGTTCCTGACACTCAGTAGGATCAGGAAGTTCATGATGCATAATGGTAGGGCATGCATCTAATACAGAGATTAGAGAAAATGGACTCAAAAGAACATTTGACCAAGGCTAAACAAGTGATGAAAATCCTTTTGTCATGCAGTCTCCAAAATTACCTTCTTATACTCTGAGATTGATGGCAGATAAATTGAAAACATGTAAATGCAATACAGAGATTCTGTACAGTGTATAACTATAGCCTCATTTTCAAAGGTCAAAGCTGAGTGATCACAGAGGTTCCTTCTGTATCAAGGATTCTATTTACTTCAGTTGCCATAGCTATGTCTAAGATCACTTGGAAACAGCTAGTTTTAAGCTTCAGAATTTTTCCTCAGGTTCATTTATCTGCCAGTGCTATGCTGAATTTGCCACTAAATTCCCCACTTAACTGCAGTGATATTTTACATAAATTATTTGCAATGTATCCTCAGTCCCTCCAGCTCAGCCATTTTTTTCTGAACGTCCGAGGCTGCTTTTCTCTATAGACTCATACTTTGAAATACAAACAGCTGCTATAGCTTTTTTTTCCCCATAAGGTGCAATCCCCTGGTTTTTTCTGGAGCTTGATTTCCCATCCTGATTCTGCTACACACACTGCCAATGATATCAGTGGTCTCCCTGTAGCAGCTGCCCTATCATGTGCAAGTCTGCTTTGGGAAAACAGAGGCAGGGACAAATATTGCATCAAAAGCAGCCAGTGCTGGCTAAAACAGTAGCATTTGCCAAATAAATTATTTCTATAACGATAATATAGGGTATTTCTATGATTTTAATAGTTGCACAATTCTATCAAGATTCATAAAGTTCTATCATGCTGTGAATTTGAATATTTTACTTAAATAAGACAGAACAGGTATGAAACATACATTTCACAGATCTGATAATTTTTCACAATAAAGATACAAGGAATGAACACACTTAAATCTGTAAAGTGGCCAATCAACCCAGTAATGAATGCCCTCTCCTCACCTCATTCTAGTTACTCTTTCATAAAAGGCAAGGGAGAAAATCCCAGTCCTACGTCCCTAGAGAGATATCTGGTTACATTTGGAATGGTTATAACAACTCAGTTTAGGTCTTACTACAAAACACAAAGAAAATGCAAGCAGAGAGAAAACTAAGTAGACAGGGGAGGAGAAAGAAGAAAATATTTTCTTACTTTTAATTTGAGAGCTCAGGAGTTTAAATAGCTAGAAAAAAAATGGGTGTAATTCATCCCTGTACAAAGAGTTAAGTCAGCTCTTAGGATTGCTAGAAGGTAGGGTGGTTCAAATTCAGAGTCTATGGGATGTGCTAGTCTTGAATGCACTCCATTGCTTCGTCCAAAACTGTTCCATTTTGCACAAGTAGCCACTTCCTCGAGGAGGATCCTAAACAAAAACCCACCAAGAACGTCCACCTTGCTCTTTGCTTAACCACTTCACAGGAACAGCAAGGGGTCTGGCAAGCTCCATCTTTGTGGTAGATGGACTGTGCAGACAGCAAATTCTCTGCTGTCAATCTGAATCTTGTACCATTCTTATAAACGGGCCAAGATCACTTCACACTGTGGGAAGGATTCTTGTAATCCCAGCTCTTGTGTAAAGATCATTCTCGTGTCTATGCCAGCAAGGAGCTTGACTTTAAAATATATTTTTCTGTTACTACATGTTATACAGTGAGATAGGCTACAAGTTTCCATGTTGATAAGAAAATACTTCAGTACTTGCATGATTCTTCTGCAACAAATAAATTAATGTTAGGATTTCAGCAGATAAAAATGTTATTCTCATCCATCATCCATTCCACTCCACTATGGACAGAAATAATAGGCATAAAAATAATCTAAATACAGGGTTTTGGTTGTTTGGGTTTTTTACAATATGGTGTCAGGTATACCCAGAGTTATTCTTAGTGATGCTCTACAGGTGAGGATTATTACTAGGTGGCATACACAATTTTGTGTGGCTTTTTACAAGTTAGGGATCACAATGAGATTTTCTCAAACCCATAGCATATTCGCAGTGTAATTTAGTTTCATCATTTCTCAGCTTTTATTCAGCAGTTGTTTCTACTTGCATTAAAGCCAAGACTAAAGTTCAAGACAGTTGATGGTCTCTCAGATGAGAAGATGTTTTTGATATTTTCTAGGGGCTTTATGTATAAGGAGAGCTTTTAAAAAGAAGATCAAGGGAAATTAGAGCTAGTTAAAAGAATTAACAACTATCAAATCTACAACAAAGGCAAAAAAATCTAATTATTGTTTTTAAAAAAACCAACAAACCCTAACCCTTTAGAATCTTTATTTAGCCTGTTAAAGCAAAATAATCAAAAAGTGTCAATGATCACATGCTATCAAGACATCATCAGCTACTTAATTTTGCCTGGGCACTGCCACTGCCAGATCTGGCATTTAACTGGGAGTGTTATTAACAGGACCAGGACATCTGCTACAGACTAGGAATTCTTTCAGACAGGAACTACCTCTTGCTCAGCATGCAGAGCAAACCTTCCTCACTGTCCACAGCTAGATTAACCTACAATAAAATGATGTAATCACATTCAATCTATGTCCAATAACACTTGCTCCACATTTAGAAAAAAACCTCTACCACAGTTGCCTTTTTATCTATCAATGAAGTATCACCTTCTCAACTTGCAGAACCCTAAAACCCGGTGTTCAACATATGTCAGTGGAGGTCATGTCCTGACTGAGCCTTTCCATTCAAGGTTTAGCATGTGCCCATCCTGAAAAACTGCATCTGGACAATATTCCTGCCAAACACTAAGCAGAAATTCATAAGATGTGAGTGGAATACATCCAGTACTAATGACTCAATTCATGGAGCTGATTTCAGGAGATGATTCATAACTAACCTATAAATTTCACTAATTGGAAACCTCTCTCACTGCTCACACTCGAGGGGAAAAAGAAAAATTAAGACACTTCATGCATGCTGGTCAAAAACCCCAAATAAGGCAACCATTAATTGAGTTTTTGGCACAGACACCCCTCAATTATATCTACACAACCCAAAGATCAGCCATACTTATATAAACATGTATACACACACATAAACACAATAGAACAAAGACTGAATGTTTGTTGGGGGGGAAAAAGTTATTGTTTTATTTCCTTAAAAAGCCCCAGAAAATCATTTAAATTCTTAAGATAGGTTGAGAGGATGTAGCAATAAGGATATTTAGCAAATCTCAGTAATTATATATTTGGTATGCTACAATATGGGATCATTCCTAAAAAACAAACAAAACAATTAGGATTTCCCAGCATGTTACCAAGTCAAAACACACTAAATTCAGGACAAGTCACTCTTAGTTTTGTGAGAAAGTGAGTGTGTGATTCCTAAAGCTTGGTTTATGTTGTTGCTAAGGTCCTAGTCCAGAGTTATTAATTAGTTAAAAAGCAGCCAGTTCAAATGAGGATAATTCAGACTTGACTCTACCTCTCTCCTTGACTCTTGCCAGACCCCACCCCTCCACACACATGCCTGCAGACCAGGATAATTGACCCAGCTTGTAGCCGTGCCCCTTATTTCAAAGGGCATTTGCCTCACAGAAGCTCTGCCCTCTAAGTTACTCTTCAGAGCGTTATTTCATGCTCTGCAATCACAAGAGCAAGAATCTTTCATTAGAAAAAACAGGCTAATAACTCATGAGCCCATGAGTCTGGGTCATAGCCAGAGACCTGTAATGTGGGTTAACATCTGAACAAACTGTGAAAGTAATTGCAGCTTCTCCTGTAAATCTTCTGTACTCCTTCCCTGTGTGACCCAGAATATGCACCTCTAGTGACAGACCTCTCTTCTGCATGCACTGTGGGATTTCAGCTTTGCCATACCCTTTAGAAAAACAAAAATAAAATCCAATAGCTTTATATAATCATTTTCAAGAGCCCGTGTCCTATTAAAACACTGAATTCTGTTAAAACGAAGGAAAAAAAAAAGTCCCTACAGCATTGCAGCATTTAAAAAACCCCTACCACCACCACCACAAGGAGTTAGGTCTGATTGTTTCTTTGAGGAACCAAGAATTAGTGACAGCACCACAATCCTTCTTTGGCTACTGGCAGGAATTGTCACCTATGACTGCACATGCACAGAACAGCAAGTCATGAAGAACAGAACCTGAAAAAGGGCATTTAGCTTTTAATTTTCCATTTCCCATATATTTGTAAATTTATAGCATAAGAAATGCTTAGATAATTGCACTTTTTTCTGAAGAAGTTTAGAAATACTTTATCTTGGTTTGGGTTCCTCCCACACCTTGCATTTGATTCAAATAGACTCGAGGCCCATAACGTGAATGGGAGAATACTCACAAGGGGGGGCCCATAACTCGATAAAGTTTTTGCAGGACATTGTAAAGTGCAAGGAATAAACACATAAATACACAGACAGGTACAATGAAGTAAGTGGATCTGTCAGCCCCAGAAATGCCATCTTGTACGTTTTAAATGCTCACTTGCCTTCAAGCTAGTTTTGATGTTACTAAAAAAGGTGAAAAATGGGATAAAGATCTTGACAAAAGTCAGATGCCACATGTAAAACAGAGAACAAAACAGAAAGCTTCCTACCCTACCCTTATTGAAAGGCCTTTCAAAGTAACCCATGTATACCTCTCAGCAGGTCTTTTTTTCCCCTTAAAGAACTGAGTATCAAGATACAGATCACTGTGCTGAAAGCCACTCTTTCCAAAAATGAGAGCGCTTGCCAATAAATCACAACTGTTTTACCATATGCCACATCTTTCTGCCAAGTATCACCAGCCTGTTCTACTTTTAAGCAAATTTCATTATAACATAGCTCAGAGCAATGCTCATTAAAAAGTATCCTGAAAAATGTCAAGTTGTTTTTATATTAAAAATGGGACTTTGTTTTCCATTAAGATTTCACAGTGGTATTTATTGAAAAATCTGGTATTTCTCAGGAAAATCTGAGACATCTCACTTCATAAACTCACCACTCACTCCCGACATGAAGAAGACAACCCTGTCATCTGCTCCATCGCACACTAATGTTGATTGTTGCTTTGAGGACTCCACTTCCCAGCACGCTGGTGAGATCTCCAATCAAATCCATTAATGATTCTTTCAGTTGGTGCTATCAAGCAGGGGATCAGGATACAGCCATTTCTTTGGATAACTTTGAATAGGTGTGCTCACCCTCATGTGTTAAAGACTCATGAGTTCTAAGAGTCTTCTAAGAAACCATTAAGCCTTTGAGCTTTTTCACAAGCATATAAAACTCAGCAGAAGGTTTTCCATCTAACAGCTGACAAGACTGGTCTTTAACTGATGAACTATCCAAAAACTAGTCCAAATGCTGACCTGGTTTAAACTCTGATCTCACTGGACTCATGGGGTAGGGAGAGTATGCAAATCAACCCAAAATCTGGCTTTAGAATCTCTTTGATTTGTGCTGCCCAGAAATAGATCAGCTCATGGTGTTTTCACATTTTAGCTTGATGAATCATTGCTAAACCTATCACAGGCTAACAGAAGCCAAAAGAACAATCATTAGCTTTTCATTAGAAAAAAAAAAAAATTAAAAATCATTATTTCTTCCATTTACTCACTTCCAATATTTCTCATGGCCAACAGTCCATCAAGAAACATCCCTCCTTCTTGGCACTGTTACAATTTAGTGGACATTATAAACTACTTATTCAAAGTAAGATTCTCAAAATTCAAGATAAAAAAAAAAGGTCACTATCAGTTGGGGCTTACAGCATATGAATCACAATGCAGAAGTTACACATATCACAGTAGTTTTCTTTTGAAAAAAAAAAACAAACACATTTTTTATCAGATGGCACACTATGATTTAAGGGTTCTACATGCTTTGGTGTACGTTATAACACATGTCCAGCTGCTGTCTGCTGGTTACTTCCTACCACTGACTGTTCATCCAGAAAAATACAAATAAAGTTAAACACCACAGTCAGCCTCTGAAAATCCAGGTAGTTCTAGGGTCATGCTATAAAACTGATGTCCAAAATTCAATTTTTATGAACATCTGAGATTGATTGTATTTCTTTTTCATTGTGGAACCTATTTTCATACACGTGTTCTCACATGCCCATCTACAATTTGTAAATGCCTTTCTGTTCTAGATCTATAATTTTTTTTTCCTAGGCATTTTCAGTCTTGCTGCCTCCTTCTTGTACAGTTTTAGTTCAGTTTGCCAAAATTGAACCAAAACTATTACCATTCTTATTTAAAAGAGTATATTTAAATTAATATGGGCTTTAGGGACAAAGACCATATTTGTTCAGCCTGCGATTCGGTGTTTTTGTCAATCCATATCCTTTTTTTCAACCCATCAGTCCCAAGAGAGTGCCTATGGAGAACATTTAAAACAGCTCTTTTGCCCTCTGCTGCTGAAAAAGCAAAGCAAATGATTTTACTATTATTATACTGAAGTTTCATTTTGAATTGTACTGAAACACCACAGAAACAAAAATGAGGTTGTTTAGCCCATGATAACTTTTTTTGGTAACACTTCCATCTCATCCCCCTTTTAAATACCCCAGCCCTGCTTTGACTTTGCATTTGGAATGAGTTATAAGAATGAATCCTCTCCATAATACATACATGGTGAAAGGATAACTGCTAAGAGCCTATCTACTGTGCCCTGTTAAGTTCCATCACACCTTTCCAGAAACAAATGGACCAGAGTCCCCAGTATTTCACAGGAACACCAAGTGCTAAGGACTTTAGATCTATATCGAGTGCCTTTTCATTCCTGCCCATTTCTATGAAAAGGTTACACTCTCATAACCAGTTTGACACTCAAGATTCTCCCTGAATCTAAAAGCTGAGATTTTAGATTCCTGATATTGTCAGTTACCATTTGTCTTTGGCAGTGCAAGTTTTCCAGTGTTACCTATAAGGGGCTACACAGTGTTGAGCTGTTTCTAAACAGGGTTAGACACTATGTGGCTTAATACAGAAGTTTTAAGTAAACCTTTGCAGATTTGGGAATACATTCATTACTCTTTATTATCATGCACAGAAGGCTTAAATAAAACAGCAAAATAGTAACAGCTGAATAAATCAGGCAACTCTGTTTGCCTCTTTCTCACGTTTCTGTTGTGCATCTGCAAAAGTACAAAACCAGCCTGGAAGTTCCCAGATGGCTTTACAGGTCAGTGGCTCAGATTTGAAACATTTTGATGCAGCATAATTTGCATGCATCTCTGCAGCACATACTAATGCCTGCATCACTTATTGCACGTCACTTCAAAAGGCCAGCCAAATAAACTGATTTTAAGGAATGAGAGTATTGTTTCTACTGTACAAGAATAGGAATGGAAACAAAGGGCAGGTTCATGACTTGCCTCAAGGCACAATAAATCTGTGTCAGACAGAAGAACAGTAGACAAATATTAGTCTTGCACTAGAAAAAAACACTGATATAAATTTATAACAGCTTTTTAGTAACCAGATAACTACAGATGAAATAATACCCACTTTCTTCCCAACTTTCAGCCAGCATGAAGAAATAGAGCCAGGTGGTGCTGGATGTCAGAGGACAGCACTGAAAGTAGGCAAAGGAACACACTTTTTAACTCCTAGCCCAAGAGAAATTTTCAAGTCCTTCCTTTTGAATGGCACAGGAATAGTTACTGTTTAATTTTCCGCATCTGTTCTGCACTAGTGTCCCAGAGCCTATCAATAATTAAAATCAGGCATAAAATGCAGTCAGAGTTTTAATGGGCATCCCCTCCCAGGCTAAGGTCCCACTCCCCACAGTCTGTCCTGTTCATAGTGATAACTTCCCCTCACTTTAACCGAGCTGAGAGCAGCACCTGGCAGATTTACATGAACACTGGTTTATACAGTGAGACTTAAAACAGTCGTTTTGAGTGAAACACGCAGAGACCAGGTGACTTTTGAGCATTTATCAAAGTGAAGGATTAAGAGCACCAGGGCTATAGCCAGATGGGACAGACAGGCACTGTGGAAACCTGCTTTGTAATGTTCTTGCAACTGTCTTAATGAAAAGGTAAAACCTACTTAGTTTTCTGATGCCAGGCCTTGAGTCACTGTTAATCAAATCTAGTTTTCCAAGGGAAATTTTAGAGATGCTTTACATGAACAAATCCCACAATTAGAGACTGTATAAACACATCTTCAAACAGCTCTTTAACAAGAATGGAAAAAAACCTCACTTTTGTAAACATTTCAGTCAAATGCTAATTAAAGAAGTATTCACATGCCTGTCTTCAAGGATCACTCTTGAAAGAATACGGATTAATTCTAGAAGAAACAGAAGATGCTACCCTGGCTCTCTAAGTGGTGTAGTGGTAAGTGATGAAAGTTGCATGGAGAGCTGATGCGAGCTGCCTTCTAGTCACAGATTGTATCCACCATTGGATTTGAGTAAAGCCAGTGCACTGCAGCTGGATCACATCCTTCCAACAGCAATAGGGATGCTGAGGAAGTCAAGGACCACACTTGATTTCTGCCTCTTGTGTGAAGAACTCCAGGCAAATTGTTCTCTACCTTTCCAGCAAATTTGAAAGCTAATGAATCATTAACATTCCCCATAGGTAAACTTTGCAATTTGCAATAATGTCAACTTAGATTCAGATGATCAGTATGTATTTGTTAAATACAGTGAGAGGCATTATTTCTCTGGTATTTATCTTTCTACTGTGATTTGGAAAAGCCCATTATTTATTCTAGCAAAAAGAAAAATAGAGTTGGCTTGCAGCATTGACACCTTGAGCCTCTTTTAGTAAATGAAATGCCTGATAAAGTAAAAGTTAGCAAGTTTGGAAGAAACACAGCCTTACCTATCAAAAATAAAATTTTTCCGAATAAGTGAATCCACAAAAACTTAAATTAACCACAGTGCTAAATGATTCATTTGCTACTTTTAGCAGACATTCTCAGAATAGCCTTGTCTGATTTACCTTTACATCAGAAGAAAAAAGCCTGAGAGCTGCCAAACTTTTAACATTTAGAACTACTTAATGGCAGAATAAGAGACTTTATGATAATATCGAACAGCCTGGGCTGCACACAGGGTGAATCTATTTCCAGATTACATTTAGATGTGACAGCCACACAATAATTCACTAGTTTGGACTAGAGAAAATTATATACGCAGTATACAAACACAAGATTACCATGTTGCAAAGAAAACGTTACAGAAGTATTTTTGAAGACAATGTCAAGCAGTTTTACCATAAATTTACTAATATAAGCTCGGAACATGCAATGCACAGGGAAAGAAAACAAACACTATTTAGACTAAATAACTAAAAACCACCATATTTTCAGAGAAGATGCAATTGTAAGCTTATGCAACAGGTTGGTGTTAATCTCAAGTTCTCTGCTTATCGTACTGACCAATGGATTGGCCTGGTCTCATTGAACTTGCTTTGAGCAGAGGCTTGAACAAGATGACTTCCCAGCACCCCTTCTGCTTGAAAGGAGGGACAGAAGCCTGGATTTTGCAGTCAGAAATCCTTCACCATGAAAAATCTCCCCAGCGCTGTAAAACAGTATTGCAATGTCGTTATGTGGCAGAGGAAATTTGCCTTCTGTGCTGGAAACAGGAGATTACAGAGGGTACACCTCCACCTATTTTCATGGCTCCAGGGATTTCTCCTGTTCTCTTGAACTTTTGTATGCAGACAGAAAGACCCTCCTGCAGTAAGGTGGAAAGATCATGGATTTCATTTTGTTTCAAGTCAGGACTCTTCCAAGAATCAGATCCTCTCCAAAATTTTCTAATAGAAGGACTCCAGGGGGAACATAACATAGATTTTAAAAAAAGATTTTGGCTGCAGTGCTGCATCCAGCTCTGGGGTCCCCAACACAAGAAAGACATGAACCTGCTGGAGTGAGTCCAAAAGCGGCCACCAAAATGATCAGAGGGCTGGAGCACCTCTCCTGTGAGGAAAGGCTCAGAGAGTTGGGATTGTTCAGCCTGGAGAAGAGAATACTTCGGGGAGACCTCTTTGCAGCCTTCCAATACCTAAAAGGGGCCTACAAAAAAGCTGGAGAAGGATTTTTTACAACAGCATGTAGTGATAGGACAAGGGGGAATGGCTTTAAATTGAAAGGGACTAGGTTTAAATTATATATTTGGAAGAAATTCTTCACTACTAGAATGGTGAGCACTGGTACTGTTTGCCCAGGGACAGGGATGCTCTGTTCCTGAGTGTTCAAGACCAGGTTGAACAACCCAGTTCAGTGGAGGGTGTCCCTTTCCATGGCAGGGGGGTTGGACCTGGGTGATCTTTAAGGTCTCTTTCAACCCAAACCATCCTAAGATTAGGTGAATTACCTATTTCCTCTCTCCTGGCATTTCTTCCCTCCTGTTTTTAATTAAGTGTAACAGCTGTGACTTCCAGAGAAATATCTCCCTGGCAATAAATTGTCATATTGCTTGATTTTATTCACAAGTTAACTTTACTGGATAATCTACTTGGAGAGGGATTTTTGAGTGCACTATCTTCATGCAAACTCTTCAATGAGCCAAGTTAGTATGTATTAAATATATATATATGTACGTACAAACATAAATAAAGTGTAGTAATTTAACTATGGCAAAAAATAGTATGCTCATAGTCATGAGGGTAACATGAATCTCTTAAAAATCTGTAAGATCCATCTTAATCTTAGAAACTATTTAATACCCCATTCTCTATCGCTGTAGAAGTTAAATACATATATCCTTGCAGAAAGTATTTTAAAAAACCAACCAAGCCTTACCCAACCACATCTTAGCACTGAAGTAAATTAAGCCTTACAACAATATGGACAATACAAAGCAAGTTAAATGCAAAATACCATTTATGAATACACTAAAAATTGCAAGGAACACTATCTAGAGTCTAAGGACAAGGTGGGACACTAAGTGCAAACTTCCTCAATTCCCTTGCATTTTGTCAAACACAGCCTGAACCTCAGGCTGGGGGTTTTTAGGAACTGTTGATATGGACTTAACAGGAAAGCAGGCATGAAAGCCTAGGAAAAGCTGCTATTTGATCGTGTCAGTTTTGTTCTGTGTTCACCCTGAAAATCTTAATACCTTTAGATTACCTTATCAGCTCTAAGAAAATGACCAGTAGGCAAAAAATGTTAAGTTGTAGGTACAAACACATAATTATGTCTTGGATCTCACTTGAGGAAAATGCCTATTCTGCAAGACATTGAAATCAGCAAAATGTAAACCCCTTAATTCCAAGAGTTTCAAAATCCCCAGCTACAGGCCACTGTTTCACAGAATTGTGTACATGCACTCAGTAAAAATAACCTAATTCTTAATTATATTACACATTAATATTTTTTAAATGTGGAACTTCATTAATCAGTCCTACTGATAAAAGGCTCTTGTTCTTGGTCTAGAGCACACAACCTATTCAGAGTAATGCTGGCAAGGGCTTGTCTCCAATAGCCCACCCCTTCATCCTGCACAAAATTCTATTTTGCTGGCTTACATGGTATAAATCATCATAAGGAAGTTGACTGAAATAACTTTTGAGATATTTCTGTAAAAAACCCATCCAATTTCCTCAACAGCATTACCGTACCATATTTTATCTATCCTGTATGAGAAGGCTGACAAATACTATGCACCCTCCACAAGCTCATCTATCAGAGTACTTTATTCCTCAAGCCTGATAAGAATTCCTAGACAGTAAAAGAAGGGGGTCAGCAGTAGGAGATCAAGGGGAAGTGAAGCAGACACTGCAGCCAAGTTTCTATGATAGGGGGCTTTGGAAGGAAGTATTTCCAAGAACACGTTGTGAACTTGAGTGACAGGGTGTCAGGGAGCTGAACTCCACAGGAATCAAGCAGTTCTACCATGTTTCTCTGCCATGGCATGTTTAATCAACCATTTTGCTGAGAGAAAACACAAGTAGACTTGAACTCCTTCCACCATTTACACACCCACATAAACTAATACACTAGAGATGTATTTTTCTTCCTTTTGCTCTATTACTGCAAAAGATTATTTCTGGCTCTTTCATGCTGGCTCTGGGAATTTTAAGTGAAACACAACAAAGCTCTGAAAACACTGGGTATCAAGTATTAGATAAATGAAGAATCCAAAGGCAATATTGTTAATTTCCTGTTCATTATGCTAATTTTGTTCTCTATTTCTTACCCTTCCAGTTCAAATAAGTGTATATTAAGGCACCTACTGGAAATTATGGTCTTCTCAGAGCTGACAGAAGTAACATACATTGCAGTTATAGTCTAAGACTTACTATATTTTAGGAAATCCTCCAACCGCAGTATTAGAGGAATAATACAAAGACTGATTTCTAAATAGTCAGTTAAAGTAACTAAGACAAATTCTCTTCCCATTCCTGTAACTTCCAGTTATAAATGTTCCTGGCACACCTGTGTGCATGAAGAAGAAAGAATTCACCTTCCAGCATTTTTGTTTATTTACAAAACATTTTGCTGCTAAACCAAAGGCAAAATGTAGCATCCAACTGAAAAAAACCCCCATGGGTTAATAATCATGTGGAATGCAATAGATGTATTTGTCTTTGTAATATTACATAAAAAGTTCAGAATTATTATCCAAGATCTCTTCAAAAGCATAAACATATTTGATGATAAAACATTTTGCAAGTTTATTTCAGTTTTTTCACACTGTTTTTTGTCAAAAACCATATCAAAAAGACTGATTTTTTCATACTGCTCATGTAACTTCTGAAAGATATATATAAAAAAAATCTAATAACATTTTCAGTGCCACTTTAAAAACCCCACTGAATACTCAATTAACCTTAGACAATAATTTCTGATTTTCCATTTGACCTGATATATCCCCTGTATCCATTACTCACACCAAATTGCCATGAATAGCCACTGAACAAAATTTTGCATACAGAATGCATAACAAAAAGAATCTATCAGCATATTCTCTAAGACTTAAACACTATTAAATAGCTCCAAGTACTTATTTTCCAAACACGTATCAAGTGATATTCATATACTACATGGTTCCACTTCATAGAAATGTGTATCTCCAGAAACCAACTGCTTTCCTCAATCAAATCTGCATTGCAATTTCTAAAAAAACAAAAAAATCAGTTAAGAACCAGAAGAAATGATCTATTTATAAGATAAACTGGAGAGCATAACAGATGTAAATGAGGAGCAGCAAACCGGCCTGACTGCTATAACATGGACAACTGTGCTGAAATTGAAATTGCAGCAGCATTAGCTGCATAACACATTACCACATCATTTTAAACTGTTCAAAAACTTCACAAAATGAGCTGCAGAGTCTCTCAGTTCAGCAAAGTGCTCACCTGGCACTGGCCAAGCATAGGGGTTCACCTACATTCACACTTCTGCACCATTCTTTATCCCACAGAATGGCTGGCTCACATTCATTTAAAGCAGTTTTGTCTTAAGGTACCCAAAGATTAGCAATTAATTTTAGTAGTCAATTATGAAACAAAATTTCATCAACAAATGAAGCCATCAAACTCTGGGAGAATAACTGAGAATCAATGTCATTTAAGATGCATACAAAAGCAGGATGAGCACAGGCAAACCAAACCTCAAATTAGGAATAAAATTCAAAAGGCTGAATCCACTAGGTACATTATGCATGCAGCTGGTCTTCAGTTAAATTCCCTTCAAAAACCTTGTTTGTGTTTAACCTGCAGCAGTGCTGAAAAGCAAGGGAATACAATGAAAAGGCAAGGTTACAATGCAAGAATGAACAAAGATTGCCCAATAGGTCATTGTCATTGTGCAGCTGAACATCACCTTGTATCCTAGGAAACACCAAGATGTTCCAAACACCTTCATGTCTCTTCCTCAAGTTGCAATTCAGCACCACTATGATGATGTGCTCATCATCATTGCTTATCTGTTCCAGACTTCAGGTACCCAAGGTTTTTATCATATTTAGCAAGGCTTCTCCTTAGCCACTTCTCTTCATATGCTTTTCTTCTCCTCTCAGTAAGAGACTTCTCTCAATTTTATTGTACATAAATACAGCAATACAGCACTCTCCACACACAAATCAAGAACAACCCAGCAAGGTAAAGTACAGGCAATCTGGGACAAGGTAGTCTTTCATCTCCTTCTCTTACTATCAGCCTTCATTTAGATGTACCATGAAAAGTGCATTCAGAATCTCCATATTGCCCACCCTCCTTGAGCTCTGTTCATCTGACCACATATAAAGAGAAATAAGGATAGAATAAACAGGAACAAAATTAAGCAGACTAGGAAAGACTGAAGTGGGCAGAGCATATACACTAAGAAGAAAAAGAATCACTGAGAACAGAAACCAAGAAAGAGAGAAGAATAAAGGAGAGACTGAAAGAACATAAGAAACATGTCATGCACATATTCACTGGGCATCTCTTAAAAGAAGGCTGTTGCTATGCTACTTGGTGCTATGGCATCTTATTCAAAATAAGAGCCAATTGAACATATTAGTTCCAGAGAGCTGAATGTGTGACATTACACTTGAAAACATTTGCATTTCTATTAATTTTTAAACAAATTATCACTGGAACATTCATTGTCCAAACATTCAAAAAGGAAACACACAACTGACGGGAGATGCCTCACACAAAAAGTAACTACAGAGTGGGTTTCCCCCAATCCTTCTCTTTCACAAACAAGTAATGAAACCTTACTATTCCAATAAAAGTGATTTTCTTCTTAATACAAGCATTGCTGTAGCCTTCAGATCAAGTTTCTTCTTACCAATTAAAGCCACATACACTGAAGATTCTCCCTAATTACTTTTGCTGTTTCTTTGCAAAGGGGAACAAAGACATTTGAAGATAGCGAAAGTGTGATAAAACTGAGAACTGTAGATTCAGATACTAGATTCCAGCTGGTTTACGTAAATTGGGGATCAGGTTGATATTTCATCGGAGACTGTGCACTGAACATTTTCAAGACCACCACAAAAACAGCATTGCATTTTATGTGTGTGTGTTCCTTTCTCAGAAGGAAAGAGAAACTCACTTAGATAAGAAAAATTCACATCATGACCACAAACCAAAAATACTGTGTCCTAGGTTGCAATATAGATATACTCTATTACCACCTCCACAAGCTGTTAAAGCAGGTGGGGCACTGTTTGTTATCCATGACTCACCCCTGATAACTCCCTCCGAGGGCTATCTCTGTTAATGGGCTATCAAGAACCCACCGCATGACTCATGGAATTATCTCATCCCATTGTAAGATGCTCCACCCAGGGGGGAAGAGCCAAGCAGTCCCACCTGGATATAACATGGTTTCTGGAAACCCTAGGGGCATTGGCCTACTGGACTCCCAGAGGATGAGAACTGTCTCTGGACTTTCAGGTGGAGACCAGATTTTTCTACAGGATCACCGCTTCAACAGAAGCATTTCACTTGGACTGTTACCATCACCCTGACTAACAGGGTGTCAAGAGAGGATTTCCTTCTTTTCACTACTGCCACAGGGACCCAGCTCAGGATTGCCTTGTTTTCTCCCCTGCCAGCCGTAACAGTAACTGCACCAAAGGTGGCAGGGGTGGTGTTTGGTAGCCCAGAGAAGCTGCCACTGGGTTTCTGGTTTGACTGTTTGTTATTATCACTGTTGTTGCTTGTTTTCCTTGTTATAGATACTAGTAAAGAACTGTTATTCCTTTTCCCATATCTCTGCCTGAGAGCCCTTGATTTATAAGTTATAGCAATTTAGAGGGAAGGGGGGTTATATCCTCTATTCTAAGACGAGTTTCCACCTTCCTTAGCAGACATCTGTCTTTCAAACTGAGACATACTGGGGAAAAAAAAATTAAATTTTTGTCCTTATTTAGCAACAGGAGTGCTTCAAACCAACAAAAGAGCACTTGTTCTCCCCTGCCTCCTTTTACACTGCGTTGCATCATTCATTTGCTAACTTAGCAATTAGCTTTTCAGACCTTCTGGCAACATGATGTAAGCAGGGCCCAAAAAAAAAATGCAAAGACCCTGAAGGTTAATCAAATAACAAAGGCAATGGAATATACACACACACAAAAGTAAATGCCAAGACTGAAGATGATTGTCACAATTTTGGAGAAACAACAGGTCAGCATTTCCAAATGATGAACCAATAACACAGTAACAGAGCCTTCAAATGATTGTTCCCTAAAGGCGTTAAAGTTTCTAAATTACTAAGTATATTTTCATTAATAAAGGTTAGATTAAACTATCCCGTATAGTATTACTGTATGCTCTATAAGAATAAATTTCCACCTTGTTCTCTAAGGTGCTTGTACAAAATCCGCTATAGCCCTGAAATAAGGCAGCATTTTTATAGGAGCATATTTTGCATAGTAACTGAGGCTTAATTTAAATATTCAGAATAGTCTCCCAACATTAACTAGCTTTGGACCTAATAAAGAAAACAGCTCTACTTTACTGATTTCAGCAAAAGTAGGACCTGCTAACAGCAACTGCACTTTTCTCCCTTCCCTCTGCTCAAGTTTCACTGTTAAAATCAATGCTGAATTATAAGTGTGTATCCCAATATCTAAAAATCCCACCAGGAATGCCAAGGGTACTTTAACCTGCACAGTGATTCTTATAAATACTAGATATTTTCTATTTTAAAAGCAAATTTTCTATATTGCTTTCCTACAATACCTGAAGAATTTTCAGCACACTCAAGGGAGCTACAACAGAATACCCATTCTAATAACTTTTCCTCAATGTGATACTCTTAAAAATCAGGATCTGAATAAACTTAAAAAAAAATAAGCTTTTGGTATATTCCCTTGCACTAAATTTATTGAACAATCCCCACTTTTTAAAACCAGAATACTCTCTTTTCTTCTCCAACTTGGAAAGACTTATTTTTGTAGCCTTCTTTTTAAGCCAATTCTCCATGAAGTTTAAGACTTGCAAATCTGAGAGCTCAGACTGAGGAAGTCACCTAGAGACCTTCACTTCTAAGTCTGTATCAATCTATAGTTGTTGTGGTTTGACGCTGGCCAAATGCCAGGCACCCACAACATGTACGCACTCACTCTCCCATGCCACAGCTGGGCAGAGGAGAGAAAAAAAGTTAACACACACAGGGCTCATGAGTTGAGATAAGGAACCAGGAGAAGATGCACTGAGGGCAAAACAGGCTGAACTTAAAGCTGCAAAGTGAATTATTGCTAACAGAGTCAGAGGAG
>VZRN01002870.1:1075180-1093096 GCA_013397935.1 Dasyornis broadbenti | reverse complement strand
GTCAGTTCATCACCCAGATCTTCTTCCACTGCTCAGGGAGAGGAGTCTTTTCCTCTGTGTAGCCATGGGTCCCAACCTCACAAGCTGCAGCCCGCCCAAACCTGCCGCAATGTGAGCTTCCCCCCGTGGGCAGACAGTCCTCCCAAAACTGCTGCAGAGTGGAGTCCCTCATTCATGGGGTGCAGACCTCTAAGGCCAGCCTGGTCCATCTCAGGTGCGAGGCCTCTCTCTCCACTGGGACTCCTGCTGGGCCATGGCCTCCTCCAGGCATCCACCCGCTCCGGCGTGGGGCACCTCCCCACGGGCTGCGAGTGGATCTCAGCATTCCCTATGGACCCCATGGGCTGCAGGGGGACAACCCGCTCCACCATGGTCATCACCATGGCCAGTAGAGGAATCTCAGCTCTGGCTCCAGGAGCTTCCCCTCCCCCACCTTCTCCACTGACCTTGGTGTCTCCATGTTGTTTGCCCTCACATGTTCTCATCTCCTCCTCCTCCTCCTCTGGCTAAAAAGAAGTGCGTGCACCCATTGGTTTGATTTCTTCTTAAATACGTTATCACAGAGGCGTAACCAACATCTCTACTTGGCCCAGCCTTGGCCAGCAGCATCATGTCCATCATCTTTAGAGCCATCAAAGATTGGCTCTGCAGGACATGGTGAAAGCTTTGAGAAGCTTCACACAGGAGCCATTTTTGTGGGCCCCTCTCACTAGCAAAAACTGGGCCAGGCAAAACCAACACAATAGTTTTATACTTAAGCAGGGGAAAACAATCCTACTTCGTTCTCCATAGAAGAGGGTTGCAAAGGAGAGATTGCAAGGAACAGCACATCCTCATGAGTGGGAAAGATTCAGTAGCACAAACGAGTTTTATGATACTAAAACAACTCTGTTCTCATTTGGTCAATTACTTTTTTCTTCACATCATTACAGTTTTATTCCACTTGCACCTCCCAAAACCTTCATTTTAGAGAAAAGGAAGAAAGAACAGCTGATCCCTTCAAAAACTTGACTACTAATAGTGTTTGCAGTCCCTTGCATTGAGTCTTTCCCACCTCATGATTACCTTTATTTAATTTTTAAAACTTGCAGATGACAGCACTTACCGATTAGCTAGTGATCAATGAGCTTAGTCTTCGTTATAACTGTACAACCTAGAGACCAATAATATACAACATTTTTTTCTTAATTCTGTTGGTAGCTATAATATGTTGTCGTGGGGTGATGTTATGATAATCCTGTATCCCCTACCGTCTGCTTTATGCTCAGACAATGTGCTCTGTAGCTTTAAGAAGCTGGGAGGAGCTCTGCTGGTGCGGGTTGTTTTGAAAACCCTTCCCCCAGGTGTGGGGCTTTGGTTGCCGTTTTTCCCGGCTTCCAGCAGAGGTGGCGGCAGGAGAGGATTGCTCCTTCTCCGTTCTTCTTTTCGGGCTGTTTTTTCCCGACTTGCTTTCTCGTCTGAGACATCAGACAATCCCCAAGAGGAAGCCAGCAAGAATCCTCCAAGAAGCCTCCTGAGGGACGTCGTCTGGCCCCGCAGGACCCCTGGTGGGGGGAAGCTACGCCCAAGAAAAACCGGACACTAAAACCCATCGGACTGTTCACTCAGGTTTAATAAGTCCTTTGCTCTTTCCCATATTCTGTGGGCATTTTTCTTTGTTTTGTCTTTTTAAATAAATAGGTTTGTTTTTCTTTCACTGGCATCCAAAAGTTCTGTTGTGGTGCGGGGAGGAAGTGCCGGGCCCTGCTCCTGTGGGAAGGCATTTAGTCGAAACATTTTCCTCCTAAACTTGTCTTGAACCCAAGACATATGTGATAGACAATAGTTTTAGGTTTTGATTTATTATTGTAGACCTTAAGTTTCTATGAAGACCAAACAAAAAGAAATACATACTCCATAAAATATTTAAACCTTGCTGCTGAGGTTTACATGGTTCCAGACTGTTCAGGTGGTATCAAGAAGTCTCTCATGGATTTGAAAGCAAATTAAACACAATGATATCCTTCATGGTTTCCTGAGTGATAGGTCACTAGAGCCTGGAACCATATTCTGAGAAGCTTCACTACATGCTTATCTGTTGTTTTTTTTTTTCCACCTGGGTACTGATGCTGGATATCCCATAGGAAACAAAATTCGAAAGCTAGAGACATTTCAGCTCTGGCCTAACAAAGACATTGTTAAATTAGAGATCATAGCCTAGAATACAGTATTAAAAATATATAAATCTTTGGTGGGAAAAAAACAAACATACTGTTGCACAGTTGCAGACATTTGTTGGCAAACAGATTGACTCAAGGAGACACTTCTACATTCCTTGTCTCCATTACTATCTTAGCTGGTCATGCAACCAGCAAATCTCCTGCAAAAAACATTCAGCTTCATGTTGTTACTTTAATTCACTGATCTACTCTGGGTGGCTTTTATTTTGAATTTGTATGCACCACAATATGGGCCCAGTTTAAACTCCCTGAGTAATACTGCACCAGAGTTTCTGGCAAGATTAATGGGAAGTGGATTTTTGGAAAACCCTTTAAGCACTTTCATTGTAAATGGCCACAGGATGCTTAATGGAAAAAGAAGCATTTCTCACAAGTCAGCTTTTCTGTGTAGTTTTCACTACTTGAACTTGAATAGATCCTTACATTCCAGAGGTTACATGAGGATTTTGCCTTGGAGTTCACTGCACAGGAAAAACCCTTTAAAAATAATTAATCATAGAATAGTTTGGGCTAGCAGAAACCTTAAAGAACATCCAGTTCCAACTTCCCTGCTATGGGCAGGGACACCTTCCACCATCCCAGGTTCCCCAGAGCTCTATCCAACCTGGCCCTGAACACTTCCAGGGATCCAGGGTGGCCACAGCTTCTCTGGGAAACCTGTGCCAGTGCCTTATCTCCCTCACAGTGAAGAATTTATTCCTAATATCCAATCTAAACCTACTCTCTCTGTTTGAAGCCATTCCCCCTTATCCTGACACTACATGCTTTTGTAAATAGTCTCTTCATTAAGAGGTCATATGAAAAATTTGATTCCTAAGGTTCATTTTCAGGAGTTTTTGTTTTGTTTGTTTTTTTTTTTAATCAGAAAAGCATACAAAAAGCAACTGGCTCAGTTGTAACTATCTCTAAGAAGAAGTATTTTAGAAAGCAAATTTCACTACAGTCACAAATCTCAACAAGCAAGAACTGCAGCTGCGTCGCTACAGCTATCAGAAAAAAAAAAAGCATAAATCTTGCATTCAGTAGTGCCTGGAAATCAATTTTAGAACATCACTCCTATTCAGACACATGGAAAACACTTTTACAGGCAAGAACGAAAGGATTGATTTTTAGGCAAAAATATAGAAATCTGAAAAGCAGCTAAGTACTGGAGTGAATCATGTAAGAGTTGAGAGTCTGATCTCCTGTGGTTTACTGTGATAAAAACCTGATCTGGGATTCCCACATAGGCTTCCATCTTCCAGCAACAGAGGACCATCTCTTGACACCACCCAGTGATAAATTCAATATAACACATGGCACAGCAAATTATCTACAGAGCACATTTAACTAATGGAATAGAAAAATAAAAACATATACTTTGTTTTTTATTTCTGCAGCCTTCCAAAATGCCTTTAAAAATGGAATACTGTCAGACTTACTGCCTTCAAAGGAAAATTAGCTAATTTTAGTTTATGTTACATTCAAGAATGCATTTTATGAACTAATGATGGCTTTTACTAGAAGAAAATAAGCAGGCTCCATACTTTGACAGTAAACTTTCATTTGATCATTTCAGCAGAAAATTTCACTCACCGTACCATGTAATATGATATAATTGTCTCACATGAAATAGCAATGCCAGTTTCTGCTGTGTGGTCCACAAAGATGAGAATCGGAATGCAGTTGCCTAATGAGCTTCTCCTACTAAAGAACTTTACAGCCTCCTGAGTTAAATGTCAATATTGTTGTAAATGTGCAAGGGAGCCCAGTATTTACTTTAGTCTCTGACTGCTCACACAACAGTGATTTGTAACTCAGAAGAAAAAACCCATTGGTGAAAACATTAAGGTGAGCTACTGCTTCCAAAGAAAAATAGGTGTCAAATACATTCATGATGTAACTCCAATTTGGATCATTCTGGAAGACCACGGGGTTCAATAAATTACAAGCTGCACAAGTAATTCATCTTGGCTTGAAGCACCAGTCACCATTACCTCCTGCTAAAGAAAGATTCCTTAAGGCTAACAACATGCTCTTTTCTTACCTTCTTCCCTGGTAGCAGAATGTTTACTTACAGGTAAATCATTTTTCACTGGCTTCCAATTTCAGAAATGCATTCAAGGAGCAAAAAAACAAAGATTGGATTTTGTCTTGCATGCTTAGTCACCCAGCAATCAAATAAGCCATTGGCAAACAGTCTCCAAAAGAGCTACAGTCAACTGCAAAACATTCAAACAGCCAGCCTAGTCATCCTGGCAAGCATATATGCATGTTTAAGAATTTTGATAGATGGTTGTTTTGAGTAATAAATAAAAAAATTAACTCCATTTGCACAAAACTAAACCCCTTGTAGTTCAAATCTGCTCTCATTACTTTCAAGTGAATACCAGATTTTCTGTGGTTAAGAAGCACAGATCAGAAATGCCAGGTCTTGGAAGACTTTCATGGACCTCAACCCCAAACAAGTTGATTAGCTCCCTTGAAGTGCAGGTAAATCCCAGTTTCATAAGCTGCCTAAACAGATTCAGGGGTGTGTGGCAACAGGTTGATCTGCCTTCACCACACACTCACAGACTGCACCTCCTTTTCTCCTACAGACACCTTCATCCTGCTACACGGCAACCCAGACCAACGAAAAGGCTGACCAGGCTGAGATTAAACAAGGATTAAAAATATCTTTTTAGATCTTGGCATGGTTCCACAGCTCACCTGCTTAAGGGAAGCAGCATGGACCTGCAGCCAGTCCCTGTTCCAGGGAGAAGAGGAACGCGTTTCTCAGGTGAGAAGCCCCCCAGGTAACAATTGCGGTGTTTTTAACTCACAGAGGCAGCCCAACGATAGCAGTAACTTGGTCAAAGTGGCATGGGGTTGTAATTACATGAAAGGATTGTTACAGACAAATTAATGATATTCTCTGCATTCAGTGAGCAGCTCTGCCACAGATACTTCTGAGGGTCAGGTAAGCGATTTTTATCCTTTTATGCAACAGTGTCCCATTTCTGAGATGATGGCCACCACAGCAAAACTAGTTTACAGAGTTTCTCTGTCTCCTTATTTTACCAGGACAGCTGACTAAGCAACTTCACTAAGTTATCCAAACGATCCACATTGAAGGGATGACTCATTTTTCCTAAGCTAATTGCTCACAAGGGCGAACAAAGTAGATGGCATTTAGCTTCTTGAGCAGTGTAAAGAGAACCACACCGGCTGACTCTCCAGTAAGGGGCAATATGCTAGTCCATGAACACTACAATAAAAATTATGTGCCCACAGGCTCCTTTCAACACCAGCTCTAGAATTTAGATAAAGATCCCAGGTTATATTGCATTTCTAGACAATCACATTTCTTCTAATTAGAAATTAACTTTTTTCAAGTCATTATAACCAAATTTAAGTCAAACAGCTAGAAAATGGTTATTTGGTGAATTAGAGGAAGAAATGCATTTGCTTCCCCTTTCACCTCCTCCGTCAGTCCATTTTATATATGACTAATCTGAGTGGTAGCAATTTGAATTAAAAAACAATAACCTTTCCCTTTTTATTACTGCCTTCTCCTGTATTATATGTATTTGCTGCACTTGTCTTCTCCAAACTAAGACAAGCCTAGCATTAAGAACAAATATTGCTTTGTTGCCTACATGCATAATTATGAAATGTTTTAAACCGCTGTACCTATTTCTGGAGAATGCAGAAATCTGACCAAGCTAATAAGCATCCTACACCTCTTCCACAGGTACTACTTTAACCTACTTCCCCCACCAGAACATTTTCAAGCTTTATCACCACAGATTTACTGCAGTATTGTGGAAAGTGCAGAGTTCCACCACATGCTTGTCATCACACAGTTTACTCATTAGAAAGGCTTAGCAAATACGTTCAGAACTGCTTTTCACAGAACATTTTTCGTCTCCCAGCTTTCCTCCTGCCTCCTCTGTGGAAATGGGTCTGCTCAACACCTAGGCATTAAAGTAACTTTGCCAAACCTCCCTGCTTCAAGTGTGCCTGAACTTACCGCAGCACCCAAATCTCCGAGCAGAATCCCTCAGGGTGCTGCTCTGACCGTTCCCAGCAAACCACTGGATGTGGACAGGAAAGGCGGTAGAACAGGAGAAAGATAAACCCCTCAGTCTCTTTTCTGCAGTGGTTACAATTAAACTTTAATAATTTGCCTACAACTGAGGCAGGGTAATAAAATATTTGCTTTATTCCTTGAAAATGTAATAGTTCTGTATGAAGTTGCTCAGCATTTACATGTGACCCCTTTCCCTAAGTCCCAAATTTAGGCAGCAAATATTCATTCTCAATACGATCTAGAAGCAACAGGCAAAAATAAGAGTTACAACTGAAACAGGAATACTTAAACATGTTTAATTGCTTTTTTCTTCCTTTCCCCCAGCTAAACAATATTTAATTAAACCCTATTATAAAGCAGAGTAGAACACTTAAGTAGTCTTCAGCAGCTGGATATGCAGCCTCACTGTTCTGGACATGGCAATAAGTAATAGCTTGAGTATTACCTGAAGAATAAAACCATTCAACTGCAGATGGTAAGAGAAGGCAAGTTGGTTCTTAAAACATCATCACAAACTCTTGTTTTGTTCTCTAAATGTAACTCCTTTCATCTGTGCCTTATCACACTCACATGAAAATGAGTAAAATTTATATTTAAGCACCACAACATGCAGGCACATGTACACATTCATCCTCCTGCAGCACATTTTTCTGTATCCTACCTTCGTTCTTTATTTCCTTTTCAAATTCCAAGGAGTTTATCACCAATATCTTTATATTGGCTTCAAAACAGTTACGGTAGCTAACATAACTGAATAAAAACACCTCTTCCATATTAAAATACAGTTTTAAGCATTTTAGAATCTTCAGATCTTCCACCTTTATTAGGCAGATCAGCATTATGCTTATTAAATCTTCAGGATTTAAAGCCTTTGAATTTTTCTTGCCCTTTTCCCAAAATGATCAGAATACTTTTTATTGATATATGTCAATTTTCAACATACATTTCATATGTATTGAGCCAAGTTTCTCAAGTTGATTAAACACCAACTAGAGACATCAATTTTGGCTGTCTTTTTAAGACTCAGAGAACCCACCGTGTTTCCAAGGCAAGCATTCAGAATTTGAGAGCATAAGAAGCTGCAGAATGAGAAAGTTGGGTATGTGGCTTCATCAGTCCTTTCTTTTAAAATTTAGATTATTGGAAATTTAGATTATTGGAAAGATCTAAAGGAAACCATGCCACTGTAAGAAATACTGCAATGGCTTGAGAGCTTGGGGTTTTCTTGAGGAAGGGCAGAGGAGCATAGATATACTATGTTTGGCTTGGAGCTTTCTGGCTTGTTGGTTTGTTTGTTTGTAGGTTTTTTTGGGGTTTTTTTTTTTGTTTGTTTGGTTTGGTTTTGGGGGTTTTTTTAACCTTTTTGAGTCCTATTTCCCTCTTGCAGATGCTAGCAAGAATCCCCACTTTCTATTACAGGTAAACACTGGCACAGAGGAGAGGCTTCTGTTCTTTTCTGGAGACTCATAAACTATACAATGCTTTTGAAAAGGCATGATGCAACAGCCTCAAGTCTCCATGCAAATAAATAATGTATTGCTATGCATATAGAGGAAGACAAGTATTCCATTTAGGAGGTATTCTTTGACAACCTCTGTTAATGGCTTTTGAGATAGTCATTAGAACCGCACAAGAACAGCATTTTGGAAAGATGAAAGCCATTCAGGAATGAGTCAAATCTCTTACACCATTTCTTAACAAATTACAAGTCTTACTGCAAAAAACTATAATGCACCTCCTGTTTCAATGACAGGCATAAGGCCTAATGGAAAAAAAAAAAACAAACCAGCTCTGATAATGGCATTTACTCATCTTTCCACAGCACAAGAACTGAGCAGAGAAAATGCAACCTAAGACATTGAAGAATCTTGGAGGCTTTTACACACCACACTCATGGGCAGGAATCAGAAGTAAGGCCATATTTGACTACAGAGTATTACAGTACCATCACACAGCTCGTTATTCTTGAATAAATCTTCCAGATATCTGGTATGTTCCTTAAAATTTGATGGAGTTTGCTTTCCACTTTCTTCACTACATTACTCCTTTAAGTCTAGCACTAAACTTTCTGTTATTACAATGGAGTGGATTATTACAAATTATTAATGAGAGTTTCAAGACTATCACATCATTGTGGAAGAGACATGAAAGAGAGAACATGGGACTAGAATGGACATGCTGGGTCACCAATTTCACCCCCTCACATTAGAAGTAGTCCACTTACTTTCCTTAATACAGCAGGGGCAAAGTTGTACACACAAGTGTTAATCATGACACTCCAACAGTCTTAGCAGTCCATAAGGGCAGAAAAATGACCACCAATACAAATTCCTCTCCTTCCCCACCCCCAGTTTGTCCCTGCCTTTCATTACTTGGTCTGTGCATATTGATTGCAGAAAGGCTTTAAAGTGAGTACACTATATGTTCTCTTCTCAGCAACCACTTGCAAAATGCGAAGAAAAGGTACATGTTCAGCCCTTCAAACCCCGTCTGCTTTTATGACTCAAAAGAAAATTTACTTCTCAGAGTTAAAAAGCTTTGTCTTCAAAGACATTTGAAAGTTCTTTTCCCATAAATACCCTGGCTTCCATAGAAGTTAATATTTCAGAGACAGAATGCAATTAGTCATCAACAGCATGTTTTCAGCTTGTCTTTAAAACAGGTTCTTTTAAAAAAGCCACTACCCCACAACAAGGGTAGAGATCATCCTGGATTGCCCTGTGCTTTTTTTTTTGTAATTGGATACATACCCTACCCACTTAAATCCGTATCACCATGAGACACTGGAGAGACTGTCCTACTCTAGTCTGTCTTCAAGTCTTCTTTCTCCAAACAAAAATAATGCCTGGAAGTATATAAGGTCAAGCTTTCCCAAGCCTCAAGTTCATATAAATTTCCTTTTACTGCTCAGATGTTTAGAATCGGCCAGCTGGCTTAATTTTGAAAATACAGATTTATCTTTTTAAAGTCTACTTGACAAAAAATATTCAGAAAAAACACCAAAAAATCCTGCTTCAAAAGCTATAAGACAACAGGCGTTATCAGCAGGAATTCTTGTATATTTATTAATACAACAAACTTAGCACAACATTTTTACACATTTAGAGTTGCTATGCAAGCATTTTGAGCAGTTTAAATGCAGAGACACCAGGTAATGTTTTCATGATTAAAAGCTTTGTGTTAGTTGGAATGCAATATTATGTTTGCAGAGTTTCTACATATCCTTTCAAGAAGTTAATAAGTAAAGCCCGTAAAATAAGTAATAAATAGACTTTTGATTTTGGTTGAATCAGCAGAATGGTTTAAAAAAAAGCCAATGAAAGACATTCTCCTCTCAAAATCATTCTTCTACCTGAAGTTTATTTCTTTTAATTTTTGCAAATAACCTATCAAATACCAGAATCAATCTAAGAGCTCTGTATTAATGAACAGAGCAGACAAATATAAGAAACTTAAGAAATAAGTATACATGAGAATTGCCTAGATATGAGCTGATAGCATAGCAACACAGTATCATATATTCTGAACAGTTATTACAAAGTTAACAGCAAAATTACACTTTATACCTGCAAAACCTCTGTGCACATGGCGTTTTAAGACCCTATTTTTAAGGTATGTCATCCCTATATATGAAAACATAAAGCAATTACGCTGTTTTACATATTGCAATATGTATATTAATACAGATGCCCTCACTCTGCATACAGAAAAAATGTAGAAGCTTTGTGAAGCTTTTTCTTCTTATAGAAGAAAACGCTTCACAAATGGGCAAGGCACAAACGAGGGTTAAGTAAGAAAGGTGCATTCGTTGACACAGAGATAGAAATCCTTTGGGAAAAAAGGCTGGAGTGAGGCAAAACCATGGCCAGCAAGGGGAAATACAAATCACCATCCTGGCTGTTGCCAGGCACCAAAGTGCTGTGTTATATGACAGTGACAAATAACCAAGGGTAGTAACTTTAAACTTGAACGGCTGACTTTGTGTCACTTCCACGACAAAGCAGCTACACAGGCAAGAGCATTTGGAAGTGAGACTCAGCTCCATGCCAGCAATAAGCAGCCAATATCTCTATCAGGGTTTTGTACCCTTTTATTTCCAAAGGACTCCAGTTCTAGTGGCATTCACCAAGCACCCTGCGAATGCATTGTGGAGAGCAAGCTAAGTATGCAGAGCAAGGTATTCTCTGCTCTCTCTGGGACTAGGCTTAGTGAAGACTTGCTCTCTAAGAGGGACTGAGAAGCCTGGATGTGAAAGCAGCAGAGCAGTGCAAAGCCAGAGCCTGCAAATGACCACACTGTGTTGTCTACTCCAATTACTATGACGATATTGTACATTTACTTCCATTCAGTTACCTGTTATTCATTCAAGTGTTTCTCTCTGTAATGCTGGGATTTAAATAGCATGCATTAAACTGCGCAAATGAAGGTGGGAGATTTTCGTTGATTAACATAGCTCAGCCATTTGCTTTCAAGAGACAAATCATAAGGCTAGATTCTTCAAAAATTCCCCAAGGACTTTAGAGCCTGCTTATCCCTAGCACAAGAAAAAAAACAAAAAACTGACAGGGCACTTAGTGACTGGTGGAAAATTAATTTGGGTCACTCTACAGTGCAGTTGCCATGGCAACCGCATGCCAAATGTAGTAGGCATGCTCTTCATCAATGTTAATATAACATCAGCTATTCTTCATGTATTTCTAATCAATGTAGAACAAAGCACATTTCATAACTGGATATATATTAAAATTAAACTTGTGTGACCATACAGCTCTTCTCTGTCAAGGAAGAAATGTCATCACCTCTTTCTTGTGCATGCAGTAATCTGTCACATCATCTTAATTTCTTGAGAAAATTCCCACACCTAAATGTCACAGAAAAACAGGCATATCGAACTAGAAGGAGTGGGGGAAGGGTCGACCTGAAGGAAAGTTTTTATTTGGATGCATGAATTTAATACCTGTGTATTTTTACAGTAAAGCTCTGGGCTAAAAATCTAAATTCAGTAATACCAGTTCAAACCAAAACAACACTGCTGGCTTTACACAAGACACAACTTTATCTGACCTTTTGTTCAAGTATTTTACAATCTGACCTCAAAAAGACACACTTTTAACCAGATGTGGTAGGATGCTAATGCCTGGAGCAAGGAGCTGTTTTTACACATACACACCAAACCTCTTAGCTTACTTTTTTATTCTGATTATTATTTATTTTTAAGGTGAACTTTCACTACTTTAGAGCCTGTTTTAACTCTTAAAACTTAAATGTGGTTGAGCATTTTAAGACTAGACCTTTCTGTCAGCTACAATTACATCACAGAACCAAAAATGCTTGAGCTATAAAAATCCCCTAGGAATCATAGTTTGTCTCCTAGACAATATTAGACTGATTTCGTTTTAGATCTTACTCCAAAAATAGTACACATTTATATAAATACATACAAATGTAGAAATCCTTGATGCTATACAAATCACCACTCCAAAACCAGAGGATTTCCCACTCCCCATTGAGAAAGAAATCTATTTCCCTCATTCCCACTGACTATATCATACAAGTTTTCAGACCAACATAAGACCATTTCCCTGGCATTTCACTTTTCACAGTCTGGCTACACAATAGCAGGCAGGTTAATACAGTCTTCTGTGAAAGATTACCATTTTTGAAGCCTCTTAGAAAATAAACTGAGAGACCAGAACACCATAATGGTGGGTTAGCGTGAAAGATTGCAGTGATGATGGGGCTTGTTCAGCGTCTATGCTACTTCGAAATGTCACTGCACTGAAGGCAACTGTGTCACTCGATGTTTCATGGAGCCTGAATGTGATTTTGGGGTCCGGTACCTTCCTTCAAGACAAGTTTGTAGAGCACACAGTTGATTGAACCAAAAAGAGATGATTTTTAAAACAGATCTCCATCTCCTCTTGGCTGCTTTGAACAAAGACCCTGGTTTTGAACTGTAAAGTCAGCACATGGCTGAAGTTGATGTTGATACTTAAAGCTGAAAACCTATATTCAAAGTTTTGTATTTGACAGAGCTGCCCCAACCTACAAAACTGAATTAGGAAAAAATTCTATTAGTCTTTGGTATTATACGAGGCATCAGTATGTCCCTGTATAATAAAACAGGTTCAAAGGTTTTAATCTGGATTAAAAACTAAGAAACCCAGTAGCCGTTCCAAGTATGCTATTAAGACACGGCTAAATGAAGTGTTGAGTTTTTTGTTTTACAGGAGGTGGAACACCAATATTCCCAAGTAAAACAATTGATGAGTCTATAGTTCCTCCTAATTCTTGAGGGTCAGAGAGCAACTATAAGATTTATTTTTATTTCGTCCTTTTAAAACACATATAATAAAACATCTTTTTCAATTTTTCCTCTTTTTCAAGGCAATTGGTTCTGTAATAAACAGAACATCATCAACAGACTGGCAGAAATTGTCCTAGTATTAAAACAGTGCATTTCAGTGCTTGGTTTTCAAAAGATGGCAGGCAGAATTGTGCTTGGTTTTTGCTGTATTTTGTTTTTTATTAAACACTAAGTGGTGAGAAGATTTTGCTGTTTATTACAGATCTGTCATAATTTAACAATAGATACCACAGAGTACTATTTAAAAAAAAACAAAGGTAGTTGGATGTTGGATATGAAATATTAAATATCAAACATTAGCTGTCCACAATATATTTGGATCTAAAAATGGTATAATTTTTGTGCATTTTCCCCCTTAAAGATTCTCATGGCATTAGTACCCACTTGATGAAGAAAGAACAGACAGCAGAACACACATAACTGAGAGTTGGAGAGAAATCAGGATGTTATTCTATTCTTAATCCCAATTTCAAACTCAGATTGCCACTTTTTTAAGAAGAAGCACCCTACTGAAACAAAAGTACTTTTATGAAAAAAATACCCACTTGAATACAAAAACCTAAGGCACGAAACTGAAGAGGCAAAACAAATTATATAAACCATTTCTAGTGAAACAGATGCCAAGTGGTCATGGTTGATATACTACATTTAGGGTTTGAACTTTTTGGATGATATTTGGAATGAAGAAAGTGTTACTTTCTACAACAAAGTTATTGTCCAAGTAGATAGCATTCAAGGCTGTTTAATTATTTCATAACCACAACAGTTTGGCTTTTTAGGTTAAGCACATAATGCTCTGAGCTTAGAGAAGCTGAGAACAAACAGTTTCAATTCAATAAATTCTTTATCAGCATGAGAAGTTTCTAAATTCACAAAAAGATGATAATTCCTTGAACCTGTCATTATGGGCCCCTACAAGAAAAACCAACAGAAGACATTAAAGTTTCAGCTCTGTTTCTTTAACAATTCCTATCCATTCCTAGTTTAATGGCCAGCAGATATATATCCAAATATTTTAAGTTATGTGATTGCAACATAAGGAATTACAAACACAAACACCTAACAGATCCAGATTCAGGGTTGAGCTGGCAAGAATAATGATCTACAAAACAAAAAGGCTCTTTTCTTTCCACAGAACAGTTCTTAGTATTCAGATTTAAAATTCAATTTAGCTAACTCAGTTGACTGGAAATCATTCACAGGCAGTATTGCTGTCCTATCCCCTAAATAACCAAAATCCTATGCTCTTCATTGGGGGAGCTTCCCAAATCCTCTTTGTTGAAGCTGTTATGTTTCCACACCGAAGCACCGAGGAGCTGAAATTAAATTCAAGTCCTCCATGGCAACAGTATAATTTGAGACTATGTCTGTCATATTTTATGTGAAACTTCTTACAATTAAGCAATTTATATAAGAGACCCAGGAAGGATGTTGCACTCGAAGTTAACAGACACCTTCAGACAAGGAAGGAAAAAAAAAAACCAGCCATGCCTTCAAATCGTGTCAAGTTTTAGTCTTGGCACTAGTGAGCACTTCAGCATCTGAGGTGAGTCAGATTAGGACCAGAAGCACAGCATAAGGCAGTGAGGGAACATGAGCATAAGAAATTCAAGCTTTCAGAGACTTCTGCCATATGCAGGGTTTAAAGCACTTGAGCAGAATTTGATGGTCTAAATCTGAGTTGCAGGCAAAGATATTAAAACTCCCTAGCAAATCTATTAGAGGTTTCAAACAAAACTGAGGAGCTTTTCTGTACTGCTGAGACCCAAAGCGAGTAAATGGCAATATTTCAGAGGGCTGGTGTGAAAATAAGAACATTACACCTTATATAGTGCTCACTAATTTGGTCACAGGGGATATTCAGGATGAATAAGCTGTCTTGAAAAATAACTGCAACAATCAAGAGGTTTCAGCTGGAAGCATCATGTATTTTTGCGCAAATTTCTTTTAGGGGTTCAGAAGACAAAACTGTAAAAGGAAGAAATAAAATCCAAACCTGACTGACATCTGGCCAAAGTGTTAACCATTGCATTCAATATCTCAGGACAAGTTCAGCATATGCATTGTATCCAAACAGTAAGTTACAGATTCCTGCTGATAAAAGTGAATAAATCAAACAACAAAGTTCTACCACAAACCTAGTGTAAGACTTATAGCTCAGCTGGCTTTGATTTCATTTAAGCAGTGGAAAAAGAGACATGTAAACCCTAACAAAGAGTAACATGTTTCATGTTCCATCCAATTTGCTTAATACAGTGCTCTAATCTCTACCTGAAATAGGAAAAACTTCATTGTGCCCAGCACGGTACATTATCTTTTCTATATTATGTTTTGGGGGGACAGGACATGGTTAATAACTTAAGCACCAAGTGTCAGAGAACAATTAAATGTTTAAACTGGGAACTCAGTGAGTGTCTGGTAGGGCCTGATTTACCTGATGCCAGGGCAACTGTCAGTATGCTCATGCTATCCCTTTGTTTCCAATCAGCACTTCCATAGCCAATGCTGTCTGCACTGTCACTACCTGAAAACAACATTTAATGTTCCTCACCAGCAGCAGTCCCCAGAATCTCAAGATCCTGCACTGTATTACATACTTAGACAACTAGCTTGAAAACTAAAATAAGAATGAATGTGTTCATTGTATTTACATAATTACTGACCTTATTAACTTGGCCCTTCAGACAGTAAATCCTTATCTTTACTCTTCTTCCCAAATTCATTGCATAAACTACTTAGCATAATTATAGCTTAGCGGAGTTCTAAAGTACCAACTCCACTGTAGTTCAAGGCCTGCTCGCACACAGATTAAGGGTTTCTATTCCAGAGCAAAAAAACTGATGAAAAAAGCTAACCTGGACCGACACCTACCAAGAGAGATAGCTGACTGAATCAGAGTTCAGATAAACAGCCATTCATTTTTAAACAAAACCCTTAACACCACGTGAATTGGGGAAGCACATTTCCTCCCCCATGGTTTTAATTATAATACTGTTACACTAATTATATCTATAAATACATGTCACAGATGCTAAATTCTATATGGAAGCAAACATAGAAGAGGCCACTACATATAAAAGCCATCAATAATAAAAAAAATACTAAAAAATGCTGTCACACTCCTATTAAACAATCAGCACTGGTTAATGGCATATTAATAAGTTATACCTATTCAAAAGGTACAGAAAAAAGAATGTTACAGGTACCTTGTGATTAATAAACCTGACATGAACCTGCCTCAGTTTCACCTTGGTATAATTTCTTGAATTTTACACCTGCAAGCAACTGAAGAAACAAAGGGAGTACATTTGGTCAACATTTGACAAATGATTAAAAATATCTATGCAGGAAGTATTTAAAAAAGAAAGGACACTACACTTCCAGTCACAACTAAAAAAATTGGACACAGTTTAGAGGGTCCTGCAAAGACATCTGTGCCAAAAAGCTTCAAATCAAATAAATGTAACATTAACTTTAAAGCTGGTTTGTTTATCAAGGGCATATAACAAAGTGAAAATAATAGTTTTTAACAGGGAATTCTGATCAATACAGTGATGTTAAGAAATATATAACAAAACTTGGGCAGTTGTGTCCTTCATATTAAAACCTGTTATTATCAGAGATCATTAAAAACATTAAGATTAAAATCTTACTTTTTTTCCCCATTATTTACACAACTGTGCAAGACAGACCAGCTGCAGAGACTAATTGCTTCAAAAGCTCATTAGTAGGAAATAAAAGCAAAGGATATTTTAAATGTCACATTACTGAAATGATTACAGGTAAAATTTCACAGCAAACTGACTATTTTTTTTCAGTCTCACCTGATAACAAACCAGGCCATTCCAAGCAGTTAAGACTGAAATTTGACACACCTGCTCTGCACAACTACTGTGCAGTAGTGCCAGTTAGTGTAGTTGAAGAAAGCATTCCTAGACTTCAAAAGCATAAACAGAAGTGCCTAATTTTACAAACATCAATGGCAATGCCAGAAAATACTCTGAAACCAACTGTTCAACCCCGCACCTGAATCCTATTTTCCTAATAAAACACAGGTCAGCTCACATTAGAAGGTTTACTGGGTAATGCCTGTAACACGAAAACCCAGCATAGAAATGGCAGGTCCAGCCACCTTCAAGTTTGTATTTCAGATCAGGGGGATGCTTTTCAGGTATCTGTCCCAGTAATCCCTCTACACAGGTCCCCAGGAACCACAAAACACATTCCTCTGAACTCAACTGAAAACTGTGCTCCAAGGTTGCCCCTAACACATCACAGGAGAAAACGGGCATCCAGTCCATCAGGTCACTCTGAAGTTCGCCAAAGATTTTAGGATATTAGATCATGAAACCTGTATGCTCTAGGCACAAGCTGATCAGCTCTGACTGCTCTGCTCTCCACCTACTCATCCACACTGACTGGAAATGGTGGCAAAGTCCAATTAATGATGGGTTAGGACTCAACTGGTTTCTGCAGAGTGATTAGACCCGATTTATATCTGCATGTATTACAGTTCTGCATTAGGGAAATAACCCCAATCATGCATTTTCATCTTTACCAGCAAAAACACATTTATTTCTGCTTCAGTCACTGAGAACACAAAAGCTGGATTGGTATTATTTGCTCACTGGATTACAATGTAATCAGGTGATATGATTGTTATGTTTGGTACTGTAAATCCTGAGCATACAAATTATCAGAACTTTCAGATGACCTTTATGTTTACAATATGAATATAAGAATAATGTAACTTTATTGTAATAGCACCAAATGGAATAGTGCCAAAACCAGCAGACACAGCATTCCAGCTACAAAAATGAACATTAAGAGGAAAAAGAGAAAATTATTTGAAAGAAAATTTGAAATAGTACTTCAGTAATCATTGATTTTTCATATTTAAATAAATTATTTTATCTGGAAATAACTTCATGCTGATATACAACAAGCTCCTGTTTAATCTGCAAGATAAATATGCTAGTTTAATACACGCATAAAGCACAAATAAGTATTGGAAAGTGTACTGTAAATGCATATTTATAAACATACAGCAGGCAGTTTATGCCACTGCAAACTGCATTTATCTGCTGACTCAAATGTTTTGCTTGCTGAGTAGAAAATAACTATGTTGCACAGGTTGTATTATCAGTGTAAGATTATTTCAACTAAGAAAGCCTTTTCCAATCACAGAACCCACAAATGCCATTTGCACTTGATGCTGAGAGCAGAGCAGATCAGCCACATGTGAATAAGAAGTCTGAATAAGATAGGCGATGAAG
>VZRN01002870.1:938244-1065583 GCA_013397935.1 Dasyornis broadbenti | reverse complement strand
CCTCTTTTTTTTTTTTTTTTTTTTTTTTTTTTTTTTAACATCAAATAATGATGACTCAGGTTTTAATATACTGTTCCTTCATGGAATTATAAAAGAACAGCAGCAAAGTCCCTTGACATAAAAATGAGGGATCCAAAGAAGTGGTCTGAAGAAAGCCCACAAACTAAAAGGTTCCTCATACGTGCAAACAATATGTTTTCTGAAGGGCTCACAACTGAGGAGTCTTTAAACAGGCTATTTTTATTGCTGGTATTCATGTTCTTGTTACTATTCTCAGTACAAAATATTAAGCAGAGAGTATTGCCCAGTATCCCAGGAGTTGATGAAAAAACAGAATTCAATCATATTCTTCTAGCGTCAGCCAGGAAGAAGAAATACATGTTGAAAGTAACTGAAGTTAATATCAGAGGGAAACTAAAAGCACAAAGTACTATAACAAATGATAACCCTTAAATCAAAAGAACATTTGTAAATAGATGTTTGGCTCCACAGACCTCTCAGTCATTCTCTACTTCTTTCAAAACCCCAGCCAAAGATCTGGACTCTCATTTAAATGGGATGTGTATGCAGGAAACTTTAAAAGTCATCAGAGACTCATCATCATCATCACCAACTGTAGCTGAGTTATTGAGTTGCATAGAGAACTGCATCCCATTTCCAAAGCTTTCAGTCCTAGAGTACATTTTTCATGCTTTAGATTTATTTTACATTTATTTTGGTGACCAACTTCATTATATCCCTTGAGTGTTAGAATCTCAGAATCTAAATTTTCTAGCTCAGCTACAAATAGGAAGTTTCAATTAAGCATATTTTAGAATTAATTTTAATGGTGCTGTCAAAGAGTTTTTCTGTCTTTTGGAAATTATTTTCATTTTCTCCTTATTTTCAATTTATTTATACGTTATCTAAGATCTTTGCCTATAGTACTTACACTCTTTGTATATTGAAGATTTCTTACACTTTTTAAAAGTGTTTCCTTCTACCCACAAGACTCCACTTAATGCCCTGGTCAGTAATGGCACGATTGGCGGAAAGATCGTGTAGGCTTGGATTTTCCAAGATTCTTGCAATAGATCCTGCAGTGTAGCTTTAATATTTGAGTAGAATAAGAAAAACAGAAAAGGCCAATCCACATCACTTTCTCTTTCCCCCTTTTCCCCCACTGGGAGTCATGCGTCCACCAGGGGGCAATGCTGCTGCTGAGAAGCAGCTGACTCCTAAAAATTCAGAACTGAACTTCACCAAAGCACTTAGAGAAAATACACAAGTAACCAGAGACAGAGAAATCCTGATCTAGCAGTACTTTAGATTGGTTTTTGAATGGAGCAAAGGGAACTGATGGACAGGATCTTACCCAGAATAAAAGCACAGAGCTGTAAAATAGAGTGGAAATAGGAAAGAAGAGAGCACATCTCACCCAAAAAATTTTACCTTTGTTGGCAATAGGGATTAATATATGTGAGAGAAGAGCTCTAATTCAAACACTGGCAGCTTACCATGACTCAAAACATCAGTGGGATGTGATGCTTTCCCATCTCACTCAGCTTTGGTTGCTTCACTCTACTTCCTATCAACAATGTCCCAAAAAGTCATTGCCGCCTGCCAGAGCAGCTACAAATTAGTTGATAGTCTTAATATGGATTTGATTTAGAGTCAGAGTGATAAAACTTTGCAGCCTCAAGCTGGCACTCCTCTTGGCACCTGTGAATGCACCTGATAAACACAGACAGCAACCCACCTCCATAAATACTGAAATTGTTCAAGCTTGCAGGAATTGTGGCAAAAGATGAAGCACACAAGCTACATCAGCTACAGCAGCACGAGAAACCTGTCATTAAAAACCCAGGAAACTCGAAGGAGAATCAGTGCCTCTCATTTAACTTCTCCACACTTCCAGGACAGCAGCTTTGAAAGGCCAGAGTTAAATCCCAAGCTGACAGGCTGACACTGCATTGTCAGTAGAACAGTATTGACTGCACTGGTTTGCAATCAGGTGTGAAAGTGCTAATGGCAGTTTTCATCACAGCTCAGCTCCTCAGACTTTAAAAACCTTACAGTTGTGTCCTCTTATAAAAAAAAAGAAGAAACATTCACAGATTTATATATTTTTTTCTTTCATGGAGAAGTGGCTGGTCAGCAATGAGGATTCTGAAACAGTTTTATGAAAATTTTTGGCTTACTTTCTGATTAGGGTACCTTAGAACCACAAGCATTTTAACTTTCAGCTTACTATGAACTTCCCAAATACAAAGATGTCTCTTTTTATCCTTCCATTGGTCTAACAGGGCAGGAGCCCATTGAAAGTTTAGAAGTCTTACAGGCTTCGTTAAAATTTTTCTATGCGTAATATCAGAAAATTGCTACCTAGCAATAGAACATACCTATTCCTGTAAAACTAATCAGAAAATCTTTAAGTTAGTCTCCTGACAAATACAAGTTCTGAGGTACAACAGAATGGCCCTGGAAGCCAGCCAGGTGAAGGAGAGGCCATGGTTTGCTTGTAATGTTGGCATTCAAGATTTATTAAGCAGAGGGTTATGAATAACCAGTTGTGGCATTCCCAATTCTTGCACCCCTGCCACTGTTCAGTGATTAGTCTCGTAACAAACCTAATGGAGCTGAGTTGTCTTCATATCCTTTTAAGATTAATCTGCCTTCTTCGTGACAGAGAGCCTTGGGGATCAATGCATGGCCCTGGTCTGGGAGGGTAAGCCAGGTCACACAGTTCAAAGATTCAGCGCGGTTAGGCTGCTACTTGTTATAGCAGACTTAACATCTCATTTTGGGCTGCCAAATCATATCCTAGTTAACAGCAAAACAAAACAAAAAAACACCCACTCACACTTTCTTTCCAGTGTCCTAAAAACCTATTTAATTCCACTGAATATGCAGTCTGATGGAAAACTCTCTGGAAAATGCAAGCAAACTCAATGAAAAAAAGGAAAAAGTAGTTATCTGTAAAGAACTGAACTTGAGGGGACCAATACTTTAACAGAATTAAAAAAGACAAAACTGATCAACAAGCTGGCAGGTGAAGTGCAAGTGAAATGAGCCTCTTGGCTTTGAAATTTTTAACTGGTCATTGTAATGATTCTCTGTTAGAGTACAGCTCTGTGTCCATTAGCACTTTTGTTAGTTAGCTAAGCATTTGCAGGTAAATAAATCACAAGTCTCCATGAAGTATTTAAGCTTTCAAGTCACTCGGTATGAATCACATTTAGTTCTGTAAAATCAAAACAATTATTTGGTTACTCCATTGTACACTACAAAATACAAAAGCATGGCACCAAGTCTTAGCCCCAGCTCATTAGAGCTCTTCAGAGCATCACCAATCACCGAAGTTCAGGGGTTTGATGGTTGGATGCAAGGCCGTGCAATTAATGAAAATAATACCTGAATTCTGTGTGGCGCCAGAAAGATATGTTTAATTTACACTTCTGGTTCCACTCCTTGCCTCTTCTCTTTGAGTTACTGTATTTCTCAGGTGAACTTTTCCATATTTAGAGATCTGGCCATCCAAATCATTCACCTTTCATTCAGTCATTTCCTCTGGCCTTCTGACTATCTATTTCAACATATTGTGTGAAATTTTATACATTAATTGAGGTTGCCTGAAAATGTAATGTTTCCTGCTATCACCTAGTGTAAAAGCAGATTAAAAGTCACCTCTGTAAGCTTTTCACATGTTTAAAACCTTTTAGAACAACCCTGTGCTGGCCATGTTTAAAGAATCCAAGACTATGGAATGGAGAAAAGAATATAGGATCCATTCAACTTTTGTAAAAGTTACAAACACACACAGAGCACTGATTGAAAAATCACCATTGAGGTTAAAATTTACAGCTCAGTATAGAGGTATTCATTTCTTACTTTATTCCTTGTTGGTTTTACAGGGACCTGCAGTGTGTTCCTGAAAAGTGGAGTTAAGGTAGGTCAGATGAGGCACTCACAAACAATCAGGAAATGCAGTTATTAAACACAGAATGGGGCCAGCAATGGGTCATTTGTGGTTTAAAATGCATAAGTATATTTCTGTGGTTAATAAATATACACTTAGGGCTAAAGGGGTTGAAGCTGATATTTGTTTTACATTCTATATCTCTGCAGCAGTGTCCAATAGGCGTATTTTTATGGAAAAAAACCATTGCAACCCCTCATCCCGTTACACTGATTTTGTTATTTCCTATATCTGCACTACAGCTGCACGTGCTCTGTAAAACAACTGATGTTCATCTGACATACAGCCAGCATAAAGATTTATAAAGTGCAGCACAATTCTGCTATTCTAAAAGCAAATCGATTTTAAAAACAAGCAAATGTACATACACATATGAATTTACTGATTTGAAATGTGACTTTAACAACACAATTGGCCAAATGATCAATATTCTACTATTTTCCCTAGATCAAAAATGAAAAAAATAAGGCTACCTATATAGCATCATTCTGCACAGAGGGAACTTATAAACTAAATAGCTGTCATCAGATACTTGTCACGTAATAAAAACTATGAATATTTTCATACTAAAATCAAAACTGCAATTATACTTTTAACTATGACTCATTGCTGATTTAGATTGTTGTGATTAAGGATGTTTCTTTACGCATACAAATTATACATTGAGTTTGCAGACTGTGTAGAATTAGGAGAGCCCAGCTAGACATTGCTGCTAAGTGTTTGGACTTCGTGAGTGATGTTCCTGGAAAACACATTGGCTGCTTCTTGAAATCCTTCCTTATTTCTGAAAGGAATCTGAGAGTTTTGAAGTCTTTATATAAAGAGATGTATAGGCAATGCCTGTATAGTCTCATTTACTTTTTTTTTTTTAAAGAAAAACTTTGCGATCCCAGTGAATTATTTCCCTAGGCAAAGAGTTCCATGTGGGTGGTTGAATGAGTGAAAAACAATTTTTGTAGAGGAAATAAATTGCGAATAAGTGGTTTTACAACAATACTCCAGCTAGTACTATCCATCACAGTCAAAGGAGACACCATTTGAATAAACACTGCAAAGCAATGCAAATATAGTAACTTACATACACAAATCAATACCAGCAGACTGCTGTTGTGAGGCTGAATGCAAACAGCTCCTTTTATTAAAAAAGGTTACTGCTCTCCCATTGACCACTACCTATATTTGACACAGATGGACCGAGTTACAAAGATATTCAATACATTTCTATACACTTAATATTTAGGCACATTGGCCTCCCACGACTCCTCTTAGAACCAAAGCCCGAAAATCAGTGGCCATTCCCAGTAGTAAAGCAACTCAAGGAAACAGCTTTACTCCACACCACAGTGCTCTGACACCAGCAATACCCAGATATCCTAGCTGGAGAGAGCATTTTTGTTCAGACTCTCTCCGAGAAGTGTTTTTCATCCTCACCCATAACAAAGAGGGCTCAATTATTCCCTCCTTTGCGTTACTTTCTGCCAGAGCTTGAGTTCTCAAGTGCTCATCCATACAAACATGCACCCTAATCTGCATTTGTCACTGTTATTTTTAATATGTAAGCCAATTATAGTTAGCTTTAAATAGAGAAGCCTAATGAGAAAATGTATCCCATAATTAAAAGGAAAAAGAATCAAGAACTTCCTGCCAACATTAACTGCTGATTTTACAGCAAAGTTGCCTACTCTTTTCTTCCACCTCTATATTTAAGTGTTTGGGGCTTTTTTCCCTTCCTAATTGGAAAGAAAAAAAAAATAAAAAGGTTAAGATATTTACTAAAGATTTCTTGAGATAAAGTTTTCCATGTAGAAACTTTTGAAACTTTTCATTGCTAATTTAAGCCTTTACATATTCCATTCAAAAAACCTCAGCCTTGTAAAAAGGGAAAATACGTTTCTACACTGGCAAGAGCTCAATTACACATTCTAAACATTGTACATAATTAAAGTATAGCAGACCATCTAAAATTCACTGGCTGTCCATTTATTAAGATTAAATATACATTTAAAGGATAAAATTGTTTCTTCTTTGGCTATCCAAGTAAAGATCTATTTCACACCCTTCTCTGTTCCAGACACAAAACTGTAATTAACTCGAGGCTTCTATTTTGTATTAATATAGCCCTGTCAGCAAGCTAGAATGTTTAGTATGCACTGCTCCTCTGTAGGCATATTAATGAAGAATTGCCTGCCACTGCAAAACATTTTAAATTCTAGCATTTCCATACGGTAAGATACCATGTCAAAGAGGTTTCAGGGCAGTGATTTTTAAGCTCCATGTCACCCCCATGCCAAGCTCTCTGCACTCAGAAACCCAGGCAAAAATGTCATTCACAATAATTTGTGTATATATTCAAAATTTCTCACCACATTTATAGTTGAACTCTTTCTTGACTATTTTAAGGGGGGGGAAAAGAAAAGAAACGGAGATTAGAATTGGCAAAACCCCAAATTTCAAGTCTCCACCTCAAAGTAGATTTTTGAAATAGAGTTTTCAGTTGAAGAAAAAAAAAAAATACATATATGTGTTATATATATATGCGTATATATATAGATATATAATTCCATATAAATAATTAATGGCTAAGACATGTAATGGATTTGTAAGTGAAATTTTATGATGTTCTGTTTCAGAAGTACTGAAATGCATCCAGCCAATTCTTCAGTGAAAAGCAGCCATTGAGCTTCCCAGAGGACTGTAAAGTAGAGAAGCTCTGACACATGCAAGGTTTATTCAACAGTCTACATGAGGAGGTTGATTTTCAAGTGCCTGGCTTTACTGAGGCACAATGAGAAATTTACCCCAAACCTCAGCTGGCTCCTATGTTCAGAGTTCACCAAAAATGCTGCAATGTGATTATTATTTACTTAATAGTGAACATAACTGTTCTGTCTTGGACTGGTTCCCAGTCAAAAGTTGTCATACAGATTTCAATTATTGACAAATAAATATTGACAAATAGAAGGCTTTTGCACACCTACTGCCTTTAATGCAAAACTGAGGCATTTAACTGACCCTACAGTTACCATCTTTAGAGTCATGAACACCTAAGGATGGTGATACAAATTGTTTCCATGGATTTAATGGCTATCATGATTTTTATTTAAAAAAAAGGTCTGAGATTAAGGACAGAAAACGGGGGGAGTAAAAGGCAAATGTTGACTTTGTAGAAAAGCAGTCTGATCTGGATTTTTTTAATGGAAGAATTCTACCATGATTTCTCCTGTTCAGAAAACCATTACTTTCAGCATCTTTAAAAACTTCTAGTGCGTATTACGTGAGTACAAATTTCCTTGTAGCCAAAAAAGCCACTCAAACTCATGTCAAGCCAAGACCATTACTTCAAACTAGTATTTTCCAGTCAAGATAAATTCTCTTTAAAAAAGAGAAAAAACCTGAAACAACAGCAAAAACCCCCTAAATTATAAACACAGTTTTAGATTCATTTTGCCTTGACACTCATTAAAAATAGATGATTTTGACTGATATGACAACACTGCAAAAAAAGAATTGCTTAATTATGTTGAATATGAACTAAAGTTAATAAGATTCAATTACAGAAAGCATGTTTACAGCACTTACTTGAGCTTGCTACCACACAAGCTGTTCTACTTCTTAACTATTATGAAAAATATAACATCAAGACAGCCACATTAACAGAAACCATCCTGTTATGGTCTCAACTTTGTGTCTTCCACTGAACGGAATGAACTGGAGTCACAGTGTTGAGTAAAGATAGACAAGAAATGTCTGTCATTTTAATGAGGCAAAATATCATATGCCTGGCTATGTGGCCATATATCTGGCCATATATTGGGCCGTATATCTGGCCAGCCCTAAAAAGATCTTTCTTCTTCTCAACTTTACACATCTACATCATCCTCTCTTATTTTTTTCAATGCTGTTCTGTTTTTCTGGTCATACTCTTCCTTAGCTGGAGACATCATCTTTGAAGAATTTTTTTTTTTTAGGAAAAGGCTTCAGATCTTTTAGGGAATATGCAGGCTTTGATCTAAATATCACAAAAAATTTCTCCCAGGTCTGAAAAACCACACCTGTTTTGAGGCCAGCTTGCTTGCACATGTGAATCTTGAATTCTCCAGTTTTTACCTATAATAATAATTGACTATAAATCCACTAGACCAATATAGTATTTGTGACCCAAAATATGACTGAGTACTCAGGAGTTTCATCTTAATTTGGGCTTTAAACCACCATTGGTTGCATTTTCTTCAAACTGCTTTTGAAAATGCATGTTCCTGACACAATAATTGTCATTACTACAAGTTAAAGTGCAGTCTACAACTTCTCAGAACAACACATATTGGGCAAAGGCTGAATCAGAGAATTAAGAACAGATTTTCAGCAGGGTTATGCTGTGCCATCTGTCCTTTAAATTCTGGTTCTAGCTGGTTTTCAGTCTCCCAGGAGGAGACCAGTAAGATGGATACATGAAGATACTGAGAAATAAACTTTTCTACTCTCTGCCCTCACATACATCTCTCCCTTATCTTCCCTCCCTCGCTCTCTCCTTTCCCTCCTCTTTTTCCCCACCATTTTTTCCACTTTTTTTCCTCTCCCACAGCTACACAACCATCACAGCAGCAACTGGAAATTAATATAAATATGACTGAGGTGGTTTTTCGATGCACCCAGCCTCAGGTGCACCAGTGCATCACAGAAACCAGTGCAGGTGCCTGACTGTAAAGCTGAGATGCAGCACCTGCATGTTCACTTGGGAGAGGTGCTAGGACACTTGTCATGCCCACATGTCCCCTCACTTGATGCACAGAAACCTGTCTGCTGCTGTGGCTCCTTGCAGGCTCCTGCCACTGCTCCATGCCTTGTACCAGATTCTCTTTTCCCAGGAGAACAGAGGTAGGGGCTTGTCAAGGTCTCTTGCTGTTCTGACCCAGCCTCTGATTTCTAACCACGAATTCAGGCCCTTCAGAACTGAGTTTGTTCAGCAAAAACTGTGGTTAATCGGGGTACAGATTTTTCTGACTGCACCTTTAAACATTTAAACATTTAATCTGTTTGCAAATTTTTCTAAGATAATTTCTTTGTACCTAATCTGAGGAGCCTGTTTGTACCCACTAATGGTAATTACACAATGTGAAAAAAGCATACACCAAATATATGCAGAGAGAGAGCATTTTAAAATTTTTTTTAACATCCTAATCAATTATAGTAATTAACATTAGCTGGTCAACATCACCTAAATGATAGTGCTTCATTCAGAGGAATAAATGGAACCGACAATTATATCAAAGCAGTATTTGCTTACAGCTGATGTGCTGTTACCACATGAAAAATCTGCCTATTTTTTGTGATTCCTTAAATGCTTTTCTCCATAGTATGCAACCTGTGAACTATCTCTTAAAGATGCAAAACAAGCTTAAGAACTCACTGGTTTCTTCAGCAAGTGTGTGTATCAAGTGCTGCAGAGGAATTAAAGCTGCTTCTTGCAAAAAGCTGCAAACACGCAGCAGTGTGGATTTCCTCAAAAGACTGAAAACAAGGGGAAAAGACCAAATTTCTGAAATACCCTGAGCACCTCATTATAGCCTAGAAGGAGTAACATGCAGAAAATAAAAGGCTAAGGAGTTGAGGTAGTATTATCACAGAGACATAGAATTATTTACGTTGGGAAAATCTAATCTCATAGACTGTTTCCTTTCTGCTGTATTGTATTTCCTGCTAAATTGAAGGAGAATGTGGGCTAGGAATTGTGGCATTTCTCCCAGCCTCTAATAGAGTGTTTCATCTGCCTCTTCAGCCTTGCTGGGTGTTCTGTAACAGACTCCCACCAGGATTCTCTGCCTTGTTGGCTTTTGCCTGCAATCTTATCCATAAACACTCTACCTTATCATTGTCATCATTAAGCTTGAAATAATTGGGATACTCTCCAACATTCAGCACTACCCCACTGCCTCTGCTTCCCTGCTGACCCCTTCTGAAGAGTTTACAACCATCCATTGCAGCACTCTAGTTGTGTGACTCATCCCTCCACGTTTCCACAATGCCAGCCCGTGTCACAGCTCTCCTGCTGCACAGTGGCTTCCAGCTCCTCCTGTTTTCTGCCCACGCTGTGTGTATTGGTGGAGATGCACTTCACTGGGGCTATTGATTCCACCACCTTTTAGGAGGGAGAAGCCATCATTCCTACGGCTGTCCTCAGGCGTTTCCATGGTTTCTAGCACATCAATAACCCTTGTGTCTTTGCTGCTTCATGGATCTTCATCCCCCTTCCTTACTGAGGCAGCAGACTGAGGGACCTCCAGAGCACACCAGCACTCAAAGCATACTCTCCCCATGCTTATCTCTACTGATCCTGGCTTTAACCCTTTCCTCCCTTCTAATCTAGTTCAAAGCTCTTTCAATGAACCCTGATAACTCCTTTGCAAAGATCCTTTTCTCTCTTCGGGACAGGTGTCATGGGCAGACTTGTTCTTGTACAGACTGACCCACGATCAAAACACTCAAAATTCTGCTGGTGACACCAGGCTCAAAGCCAGATACTGATCTGCTGGCTCTTGCTATTTTTCCCTCCTCATTCCTTCCAAAAGGAAGGATAGAGGGGAATGCTACTTGCACTCCTGGTTTCTTAACTAGTTGCCCCAAGGCTCTAAAGTCTCTATTGATTACTCTTGGACTTCTTGTTGGAACTTCATCACTACCTACCTGAAAAATCAGTAATGGATGATAATCTGAGGGCTGTACCAGGATAGAAACTATTCCAGGTATACAGGCAGGCATTATTATAGCATTAGACTTCCCAGTTTGTGGTTATGTCAGCCACAACGTTTTATTTTTAAAAGTGTCATGGCACATGCAAAATAGTTATTTTGTTTCAATCTGTCTGAACGAGTTGCTCAGTCTTTTTTCCACTAGGCTTCTGCCTGACTCGGTTATTCTGTATGACATCTAGAATAGGAGAATTGACTGACTGCTAAGCATCTAAAATTTTGTCTCCAGGTAAAGATACAGGGTATCAGACCACGGTTTGAAACAGGGTTGAAGAAGGCATTAGTGATAATTCTGTATTTGTTATGCTTCTGCCAACATTGTTGTCCTCTTTTTTCAATACACGTATCATTTCCTAACTACATTATACCGAAGATGTACATTCTGATGAAATAAAATCAACTACAGAGGACAGCAACCACCTGTAATGCTGTATCCTGCTTTTTCAACAGCCATTTCCTTATAGTCACAAAAATATTGAAAAAAATGAAAGTACAACCACAGGATAATTATAAAATCAATCGTGACCTTTTTTTGTCAATAGCTTCAGGAGTTTTTCTATGTGGTCTCTATAATCTCACCTCCATAAAGTGATGCAATGTGATGCAAACATCACAGGATTTAATTTTGCAGTAGCGGATGCAAACTGACTGTTGGTGAGATGTATGTAACTCATGTTCATGTTTCCCCAATTAGGAGAAGCTAATGCATTACTTGCCTTGTACTCAGAACTCACTTTAAATCTACACAAAACATTTTTTTTCAATCAAGAAAATAATTCGCCTGATTACAGACGTTAAAACATTACATAACTTGTTGTTACATCAACATGTAAATGTTGATTTGCATTTCTGTACAATGACAGCTTAATGAAAGTCCAAATGCTTCTTAAGACCTGACAGGCTTGGAGCATTGAGCACCTCTCCAGAAAGCCTGATCCAGTATTTGAGCACCATCTCCATAAAGAAATGCTTTGTGCTGCCCACTCTAAACCTACCCTGGCACAGCTTTGAACCATTCCCTCACATCATGTCACTGGATACCAGGGAGAAAAGCTCAACACCTCCCTCTCCACTTTCCCACCCCAGGAAGCTGCAGAGAGCAATGAGGTTGTCCCTCAGCCTCCTTTTTTCCAAACTGGACAAGCCCAAAGTCCTTACCCACTGCTCATATGACATTGCTTGGAGCCTGTTAATCAGCTTTCTTGCCCTCCTCTGGATGCATTCAAGGACCTCCAGATCCTTATTAAATTGTGGGGCCCAGAAGTGCCCACAACGCTGGAAGTGAGGCTGCACCTACTGAATACAGTGGGATAATCACCTCTTAGACTCAGAGTCATGTCTTCAGACTCAGAATCACTTCTTTAGACTGGTTTGTAATACTTCGTGTTCTGATTCAGAACAGATGATCAGAGTACAAAAAAAAAAAAAAAGCAACCCAAGCAAATTTCAGTAATATTTTTACCCACTATGTTTTGGGGCGTTATTTTGTCACACACCTTCAGGTGACACAGGTGATACCTGCATTGATACCTGTTTATTTCATCTTTAAAAGCATAACAGATAATTATCCTTTCATTTCCTTAGTAAGCTGAATTAACAAGACAAAACCTTAATTTTTATTTTGCAGATTGATCCAATAAGCGTGACACAGGAGAGGAATACACATCACACATTAAGTAGAAGTTATATCCTCGACCATGAACATCATCTAGTTAAAAAGTAGTGTTTTACAAAATACCTTGCTCTACCTAAAACAATCTTCTTGTTTTCATTTCTAGAAAAATCATTTGTTACAGGTTTTGTCTTAAAAAAAAAAAAATGTTTTCAACCTCCTAACATTCTATTTGAAAATGTCAAAGTTGTTCTGAGAGTGTTTTCACATTTATGAAAAAAAACAAAAACAAGATCTGCTCACCAGAGATGAGCACAATCACATTTCTGTCCTATGGGAAATGTTGGTTTCATTTGGCTTTATCCTCAGTTGACATGATAATGTGTATCCATTTGATACATGTTATGGAAAAGAATTTCAAAAAAGCCCTGTTAATGATAATATTTTCTCCAAGATACTGCTTTAAAATTATCTAATACTCAAAAAACACCCATTAAAAATTCCTATTTGTTTTCAAATTCTATATTCCATTTCTATATGAGTATTTATATAAATAATAATTTAAAGAGAAAAACACAGTTTTTCTACCAAAATCAAAAGTATTTTTGGTGTGTTTACTTTTATTTTTTTCTAAAAAATTTCTGTGTAAGCTTATCAATATTAGTTTTGGTGTTCTATGAATTAACAAAAACATGTCTGATCATTTTTGAACATTATTGCCTTGCACATATTTTAAGATGATCCTTTGGATTTTTATATTTAGTTTCACAAAAGAGCGTCAAATTTATATAAACTCTGAATATTGGATAAAAGCTTTTCTTGACTGGGTACTTTAACATTTCATGTTGCTGAGGGGTAACCTTTACAACTGCATGATTCAGGTACAGTGCAGAGTAAGAGTAATTCCCAATGATGTGATGGACGACTGGACAGGTTCATGGAAAGGGAAGAACCTCCCTGGGTATAGCCATTATCTTCCAGACTTTGTTGATCAAAGTATTATCCTGGAATAATTACTGTTTGGATTAAAACCAGTGACATTTCAAAGTGACAATGCAGCAACCTGAGGAGTGTATTTAATTGAGAAATCACATCCCAAGAGTATTCAAGACACTAAGCCATTATAATAATTAACCACATCCCCTCTCATTTTTTACTGTTTATGATACAGCTGAGATTTCTTCCGTGCATACCCACATTGATTGGCAAGTCTGTCCCTGGAACACATCAGTCTTTCCCTAGAGTTTGCTTTGGGAACATCAATTTTATCATGCATCTCTATTCCCCTTATAAGAAATTATTTCACTTATTTGTATTTTTAATTCATGTGACACCATTATGATGGTGATAACTAAAAGGATGGCATTTAAAGAAATAGGCATAAAGCACACACTTTGAGGATCATTTCAGTACCCCATTATGATAAATTCTTTATAATGGTTACAGAGTTTATTTGTGCATTTTCAAAGTTTCAGCTTCAAGAAGAATTTCAATCCAGTTTTCAGATAGCCTCTAGATACATTCTAGGTGGAAATGACTCAGATGAAGAAAGGGAAGATTATAGGCATTTAGATCCTACTCTTTTAAAAAGGATGAAAAAAGCCTGATGCTGCAATGCCACATCAGTGGGAAAAGGAACAGGTTGCTTTTGTCCTTCCACTGCCTTTTCCAAGCTGTGCTGTTTTCCCAGTGGGACTGTAGAGCAGATTGGCTCAGGTGCTCAGAACATTAAAGAAAATTAATTAACATTCAGCATGTGGAAATATAATAAATGTATTTGTTTGGACCTGCAAGGTAGAATTTCTTATGTGATAATACTGCCATCAAGTCTTGTGCATTAAAAGAAAATGTTATTTTCTTTTTTTATGTGGTTTTACTAAGTGACCTCTTTGCACTTACAGTTATCTATCCAATCTAGGTGCTTTGCTTTGCTCAGGGCAATTTTGCTAGGTAGGGATGCAACACTTTTTTTAAACACAGAAAAAGAAGAAAGAAAGAAAGAAAAAAACCCACTAGAATAGCCATAATCACATAATAATAATAATAGTAATAATAACAATAATAATTATAAATAATTTGGGTGCTTCATCTGCTTTATGTGGGAGGATGCAATAATGTCCACTTTAACAGAACTTCTCCCTCAGTCAGTGAGTGCAGAGGCTGCTAATTGAAAAGTCTTTTTGGGCGTACCAGACAGGTTTCCTCTCATCTTGAGATGCCAATTCTCTTAAGAAAAAATAGGCACTGAGCTTTGTAAAGATGAGCCAGTTTTGCTTGCAGGAATTCAGGTAATCTTGGCATAATACATAATACAAAAATATTGCTAAAATTATTTCTTATATGTATATCACTTTGCTAATTAAAGAATTAGGGACTTCCTCATATATAAGTATATATATATATATACATATAAATTCTTTTGAAATGAGGATCTAGCATAAAAATTAATCAGGTTAGGACAATCTGGAGTGGTTTTTATCTGTCTCAGTAGGAGCTTTAACCTGTGGTTATTCTTCCAGTACTATAACAACAAAGTCAATAAGTTTTTATATAAAATTTTGACATGACTTTATAAAGGTTATAAACAAATCCATCATCAACTGAAGTCAACAACATATAAGTCAGTAACTTGCTAAATATGAAGCGTAAGATTTAAGACTACTAAGGTTGACTAAGAGGTAAGATTTAACAGATATATGCTCTTTTCATTTGCAGTTGATTTTAGACTAAAAAGAAATACAATAAAGCTGGAGGAATAAAAGATCCTTGAGAGTTTCTGCTGGTGATTAGTGAGAGGGACAATGTAGTGAAACTTGCTGATACAAATTTACAGGATCATCACATATCAAGGAAAAAATCCCAAGGTTAAAATTCAATTAATTGTGAAATTAACCTAATTACTGATGTTTGTGTACTTTTCACTACAGGTTTTCTTTTTTACATCTAATTAAATGTCAACAACCAATGAACTGGTCACTAAGAAGAGATAATTGACCACTATAGCTCATTCACTTTCACTTAGGGAAGGGAGAGATACCACATTTTATGAAGGTTGATTGTCTCCTGTCAAGGGTCATCTCTATTTAACATTTCTGTAGATGGAATATTTATTTCCATTTGTGCAGCTGGGAGAGTTTTACACTGCTTTTGTATCTAAAAGAAATTTAAAACCTACTTGCAGTGCCACAGACACATATCAAGGGAAAACTGACAAACATATCTAATTGAAAAGTAGAAAAAGCCTTTGTCAAAAAAAGTTTTTTTGTTGAGCTAAAGGTCAATGAAGTTGTAATGGAAGCCAACAAGGCTGCAATATATTTATGACTTGGCAGTTTGCTGGAGTGAATTGGTGCAGATCCAGCGACTCCAGCTGAAACCATAATTATCAAAAAAAGGTACCAGCCTTCTCTGCAGCTGAAGTGTTTGCATTTCCTTATGGTATTTAAACTCCTCTCTCAATCTGAATATTACAGCATTTTCAAGGAACAAAGCAATCTTTTTTTTTTTTCCCCTGTAAAGACAAGTATTTTTCTGTTTTCAAAAAAAAAAAAAATTCTTCTTCCCTCCTGTTTTTAAATTATTGCTCAGTTTGCAGAAAAATAACATAGTTTCATCTTTGTTTTCAAACAACATGAAGTCCCACTCTTTGACTAATATTTGGCCTTTTCTCAATGAACCATGCCCTCAGAGTTTAAAGAAAAAGGCCATTAATAAAAGCCCAAAGGCACTTATATATCATCACACCTTCCTGCCTGAAGAACATAATTTATAACATTTATTTTCTACTCCAAGGTTAAAAGACTGCAATTATAGTCTGAGGGATGAAAAATATAAGACATAGATAATATCTTAAAGAGGAGAGAGTAATTAGTTTAATAATTTTTCACATCAACTTACCTAAAAAATAACATTAATCTACCACATCTGTAAACGAGCTTGAGAAAGAACACAAAAAAAGACAGAGAGTATTGGAAATAAAAGCTGTTTGATAAACTAATTTTCATTTCTGTAATATGGGAATTTAACATCTTTTCAAGCTATTCTGGTCACTGTAAAAACACAATACGAAGACAATTCCTATTGAAATTGTAATAAATGGACAAATTATTGGAGAGTTGAGCAAGTGGTATGCTGTTCAGCAAAGCTGCATTTCATCAGTTTCTGTGGAAACACTGAGGATTTGCTGCAGCTGGAATTTACAACTGGAAGATTTCTGAGCTAGTAAAAATGCATCTCCAGGGGTGGAGGAAGACATATTAGTGTTCAAGAGGTGACCAGGGCATCTGTACTGAATAATTAACTTCATTAAAGGGAAGAAAAACAAGCAGTTTCTATTTTTCATCCCAAAAATGGGAAGCAGAACCTTTGCTATGCTCTGGTTTTGCTCTCTGACACCCTACAGCTACTCCATGACCTCAGCAGAGACACAGGATAACACTGACTTCAGCAATTGTCTTTTCCTATACTCAGAACTTCTGAAGATTTTGAAAGAAGACATGAGCAGTTTTCATCAATAAATAATTCCAATTCAGCAATAATTCCATAGATGATATACAGATTTTGCTGTTAGCAGGCTATGCCCAGTACTGGTAGGGTGCCAGATTCAATACTCATTCTATTCCAGTTTTATACAAATTTTGGTTTTAATATTTCTTTTTCACTCTCATATCTCAGAGTTATGTGCTCTAAGTCTTTGACTAATGATTGATCAGAACAAATTTTGTGCTTTGGAATTGCTGCAGTGGTATAAAAATTTCATCTTCATTGTCAATGTGAAATTGTTCACATAAAGCACAGATTTTTTAAAAGATTTGTTTTGGAATTACTTGGTGTATGCATGATGCAAACTCAAGAGTGTTCATAAAAATGTACTAACCTGGAGAAAAAACAACTTTTAAGCTACCAGAAAAGTCTGTAAGTGACCTGAAAGAGGATTAAAGGTTTTGGGGCATACATTAAATCCTCACAATAAGAGGAAAAATACATGGGAAAAATAAATTCTAGTCTTGGAACATGTAGCTGACAACACCCCAGTAATGGGTTTTTTTTTTTTTTTAAACCTTTCCGAACTGTGCTGCATCTAGGGTATATCTGTATCTCCCATCTGCTCCTTGAGATGAAAGTGAATTATCTAGTCAAGAATGGAAAGGAACTATCTGCATCAGTGATTCCTTGTGTCTAAACTAGCTAAGCTTTTCTTCAGAAAAGCAGGGGGGATTTTTTTCAGTCTGGGCCTGTTGTTTCTGGGAACTGTGCCAATATCTCTATATGATATTTTGCTTACCATCCTGAGATAATACTGGGAAGTTTCTGATCTTTTTCACAATGTAGAACTACCCAGACAATTTTGTAAGCAGAGTCAATGATTCCTTGCTTAAATCTTTGGGAGGTATTTAGGCATGGATTTCTGCTGGAAATGCCAATGAGCAAAAGGACATTAATAGCTTTGTATCACGGTTACTTGACCTTACTCTGCAATCCAAATTTCTGTTTAAATTCTTACATTATAGGTCATTAATTACATGAGGCAAGGAGCTGCATTATTAGAAGTCACTTTATCAGGTAAGTTTTAAAAAGGAATAAATAGTCTCCCTAAGAAGTCCTTAAATCAGAAGGGAAACTCGCTTACCACAAACAGGCAGGACTCTTAAAGCAAATAAAAGATTTTTTTTGTACATTCCTCTTCCTAAAAAATCCTCTATTTGTTTCTGCCCAAAATAATTTTAGCAAAGGATGAAGTGTTACAATTCTATTAAGCCCTTATGGGCCAAGTTTACTAACACTGTCAGTGAAAACAGTTTGGATATCTTTCTGAATATTTAAGGGGAAAAAGGATAGATGTGGGAATAGATTAGTTGGTGAACAGCTCCAGTATTAAATCTGTCTCTCAGCATTTTATATTCCCTTTAATAGTTCTTTTATTATTGAGTTACAAGGCTGTAATTTACCTCAAGACATTGGAATCACTGGATTAAAGAAATCTTTTTGTGACAGGGAGTAACAAAATCCTAATTTTGGGTATACATGCAATTTCAATTGCATTCAATGATGCTTTAACTGGTGGTAATCCATTAAACTGGGTTTAATGTCCTGTAGTGGTCAACTGTTTTTACATTACAAATTCCATGTAGAAAAATGTTTTTAATAAGGAGCTAGATAGTTTCGGGGGGGGGTTTTTGGTTTGTTTGGTTTTTTTGTTTGGTTTTTTTTTTTTTTTTTTTGTTTGTTTGGTTTTTTTTACACAACACATGTATATTGTAGAAAAGTGGGAAATTAAGCTGAGGAAATAGTTCCCATTCGGGAGATGTGGTGTATAATGATCTCAACTTCCAATACTCTTAATAAACGAAGCTGGAAAAACTTAACCCAGAGCTCAGAAGACAAAGGACTAAAATGAAGAGCCCAGAAATCACTTTGAAATCTCTTGAGTTTCAGTCTAAACAAGAATGAAAATTGATTTCTATTTACTTAGCATAGAGCTAAGTCTTAGAACCATTTCAGTTAGATAATTAATACTAAAAAACCAACACCCAAATACAGAGGTCTTTGTGCATTTAATACACAGGTAGCCTCATCTGAAGCAAAATGTGCCAGGAATAAACTTGGAGAAATTTCAGAAGGTGGCCAAATTCACATTTTGGAATACATTACGAGAGCATCCCCAATGTTCTGAAGGCCTAAAAAAGAAAAGCTCTTTAACTGTATAAAGTAGACAATGCATGATTCACACAATGAGCAATTTTCATCTGTACTGTGGGGCTCATACCCCTGTGTTGTTTGAGTTCTGCTTTTGCAGAGGCCAGTCTTTTTGAAGAATACAATACAGTATGTAGTTTTAAATTATTTCTATTCTTTCTCTCCCTTGAGAACTGGACATCAAAGATTTATGAAAAAATGATGCTGAACTGGCAATGCTTTTCCTGAAAGAGAGTGGCTCCAAATGGCCCCAAAGTTTAGTAAATGAGGTAAATATTTACCCTGATATACAGGCTTTTCTTCAGAATACACCTTTATCTTTAGTAAAAAAAAAAGCCGAGGAATGCATTAATTTCCCACAAATCATTGAAGCAAATAAAGATACATACAGTCCAATACAGTTCTAGAGAGGAAAGGTTTATATTAAGACAGAACCAAATTTGATATAAATTGTCTGGCTTATGTCTGCAAAAGCCATCTTTGTCACAGGATGACAAAACCAGAGGAGGAGTCTCAACTCTCCTAACAGCTGAACAGGGACTAATTCATGACATCCTAAAGAATTATTTTTTATATAATTTCATTCTTGCTTAGAGTGATCCTGTCTGAGATTACAGCTTCTTGTCTGGTTTTGGACTTTTCCACACTCTCGTGTGCTAGAGGCAGTCACAGCAACTTCTTCCTCCCCTCTTTAGCCAAGTCCCAGTCTGGGATCCTTATGGAATCCTAGATGAGAGGCTAATAGAGCACTTAATGCTTCTTTATGTGGTTCCAATAAGCTGCACCCTTTTGCTTTCATAATAATAAGAATTACTGTGATAATAACTCTCACTGATTTTTTGGGGTACAGTTTTACAGTTAAGATTCAGCCACATAGCCCTGAAATGACTTAGACTGTGACATCTGAATGGCTGTGTGAGACACAAACCCGTAGCTACAGCTTACTTATGCCTGGACCATGGCATTATTTCTAAAATGCTTTTTCAAAACGTAGTTCCATATCTGGGATGAGATTCATTGCTATCCTGCTAGCTCACATGGAAGTTTTAAGCAAGGAAAGAAGATGGACAAATTCTGTGTGTGAGGAAGGGTCTGGCCAGCAGGTTGAGGAAAGTTATCCTGCTGCTCCTCTGTGCTGGTGACACCAGATCTAGAGTGCTATGTCCAGTTCTGGTTTCTCCAGGCCAAGAAAGACAAGGAACTACTGGGGATGGTCCAGTGAGGGGCTGTGACTATGGTAAGGGGACTGGAGCATCTGTTATGAGGAAAGGATGAGGGATCTGGGTCTGTTTAGGTTGGAGAAGAGAAGACTGAGAGAGGACTTTACCAGTGCTTACAAATCTCTTAAGGGTGGGTGTCTATAGGATGGGGCCAGAGTTATTTTCAGTGGTGTCCAGTGACAGAAGAAAGGGTAATGGGCACAAACTGGAACACAGAAAGTTCCATCTGACTATGAGGAAAAATGTCTTTACTTTGAGGGTGGCAGAGCATTGGAACAAGCTGCCCAGAGAGGTTGTGAAGTCTTCTTTGCAGATATTCCAAACCTGGCTGGGCATGATCCTCTGCAAGCTGCTGTGAGTGAACCTGCTTTGGCAGTGGGGGTTGGACTAGATCCCTATAGATCCCTTCGAGCACCAGCTGTGCTGTGATTCTGTGAATTTGGATTTGAAAAGGGTTTTATCACTTGCAGCTTCCCCTGAAACTACTTCATCTTGGTAGGGAGCAGATGCTCAGCCCTGCTGATATATGGCTGAAACATATGGCTGTGGATCTTCAAGTTAGAAAAGATATAAATAAAATATGCATGACTTGAAATAATATCATACAACACTATATATAGAGCTGTCTTAGCAAAAGTTCAAATTAAGATGGCTATATATTTATTAAAAAAGAGGATATTGTAATATTGATGTGCCACAGGGAAAGAGAGAAGATAGTTTAGCACTGGGTGAAAATCATACCAACACCTTGTCTGCCTGCAACTGCCTGATCCTAAAAAGACCTCAAATGATGTAGAATCTTGAGTACCGGTACACATCTCTTAAGAGCTGTCAGCAGGGAACATGCCAAAAATCCCAGCTGTTCTATAAAAGTATTTGTGAATTGCTTCATCAAAATAGTAATTTAGTCCATAGACTAGAAATGAAAAATTATCTTTTTTAATCCAAACGTATATTAAGAAATAAAGCAAAAGCTATGAATTTTTTTCCTAAGGTACATGTTAATGCAAACAGTGCTTTAGACATAGATGAAAAATATACTCAGATGTCATGGTCAATTCAAATCCTTTTTATCAGGAGTAGCTTTGCAGCTGTCTATAGCATCTGTTGGCTAAGGTAACAGGAAGAGTCTACAAGTTTGGTTCATCACCTTAGCACATAATGTAAAATATCTATGAGCCTAACACAATTTTTTCAAGTCATAGGATCATATTATATTTTTTTAAAACAGGAATCAATTAAAACACTTGCCAAGAAATTCAAGAAAACGACAAGCAAAAAAGGTTTAGACTAGAAATTAGAAGAAATTCTTTACTCTGAGGGTGGTGAGATACTGGCACAGGTTGCCCAGAGAAGCTGTGGGTGCCCCATCCCTCAAGGTGCTCAAGGCCAGGTTGGATGGGGCTTGGAGCAACTTGATCCAGTGGAAGGAGTCCTGCCCATGGCAGGGAGGTTGGAACTAAATTATCTTTAAGGTCCCTTCTAATCCAAACATTTTATGATTCCATGAAATCATCACAACCTTGTTCCAGATAGTGAAAAAGTAACATAGACCTTTCCTTGAAAGAATGTGTAGTGACCTCAATGCATTTTTAGCACCAGGAAAAAACAGCACTGTATTACATTCTAATTTTGTAGCAAGACATAATTATAACATACATTAGATTAATTATTTTGGGCCATACAGATCTTGGAAAACTGGCTGTTTTTTTATTAATAGTCTGGCTTTGCATGCTTGAGCTTGATTTGATATGGAGGAAAGGAGCAAGAGCAGGCCTTTTCTCTGATTCTCAGTCTGACCAAGGTGGGAAATAAACAGCAAATGGAAAACAAGTTCAATGCATCTGCACCAGCAATTACAAGCAGTCAGAGGACACTTGAATATTGGTAGCAGTTATGTGGAAATTCTTGATTGTCATAAAATGAGAAGCAGGGTAACATTTACCTACTGCATTTTTCTTTGTTTTCTATCAATACAAACTCAGTCCAACAGTATTCTAAATATATTACAGCACACACATCTATTTAGAGCCTAGAAAGAAAATTTCTTACTCTGGAAATAAGACTGTTCTCACAACATCTCTCACATTTGCAGCTGTCAGAAGGTTCATACACTTTTTCCACTGCAAAAAGGAAGGTATACATCTTCTCAAATTCACAGAGAGAGAAGGTATTTATAATGTTTACATTCTTCTGGTTATTATGAATAGTAATTAAACAGAAATAAATATGTAGTAATATAATTAAGTATAAAAATTCTTCGAATCACAGAATCATTTAGGCTGAAAAAGTCTTCTAAGACCATCCAGTCCAACTGTTAAGCCACCACTAAGCCATTTCCCTAAGTGCCCCACCTACACGACTCCTAAATGCCTTCAGGGATGGTGACTCAACCCTTCTGGGCAGCCTATTCCAGTGCTTCACGACTCTTTCCATGAAGAAATTTTCCCTCATAGCCAATCTAAAACTCCCCTGGAACAACTTGAGGCCGTTTCCTCTTGTCCTATTCCTTGTTATTTGGGAGGAGAAGGGATCAAACCCCACCTCACTACAACCTCATTTTATGTACTTGTAGAGAGCTGAAATAGTTACATAATTATATAAATAATATTTATTATTAAAATTAGTAGAAATAGTTCAGAAAAAAAAAAAACATATAAAGTATAGTAACAGAAGTAAATAAGTAAATAAGTATCTTTTGAGGGGTGGAAAGAATACACGGTTAGAAAGCTGTGTTTCTTCCCTGGAAGGCTAAATTAATGAAACAGTTTAAAAATCATCTACCCTTTCATCTGTCACTGCCGTTGAATGTGGGTCAGTGTTAAACTGGGTTAGAACACAACTCTCTGTTTCCCACTGCACATTCTGGTTTATGATCTCAGAAACCCTTCATTGAAGCCCACGAGTAAGGTTTGCATACTCTTTCAACGACTTCTCGAGAGTCTCTTTCTTCCCTACCCATATTTAGGTGATTCTCTACAGCATACTTGACTTATTTCTAAAGCCCAGTCAAGTAATCAGAGCCTCCCAGAAAAAAAAAGTCACATACCTCTAAAAAATGCCTAAAATACATCGTATTATGCTGCACTTAGAAGTGCACTAGCAAATTTCTTTGGTCAGGGTGCATTTCACAAATGTAGAAGCCAATTCTATAATGCAATGTGATGAGGTAAGTCCCTGTGGCACATGTGATGCTCAGACTGAGCATGTGGCCCAAGGAGGCTCCAGATTGCATCCAGATTTGTAGCCGCGTATCCTTTTTTGATTATGATTCAATGAATCTCACATCAACACTATTTCGGTAATAGCCAACATCGACAAAATGTGTCACTTCACAGAAAGTTCTGAAAACCCAGTCTCTATAGGATTTTTTTTTCTTTTCTTTAAATTTTTTAAACTCCAGATTTTCCTATAGAAGAGGAATTATATTTTTATCACAAAGGCCTAAAGCAAATATAAAGATTTTTAAATTTTGTTGCTCTGTTATGATTTTACAATATGCTGATTCCTAATGGTAAAAAAGCACCTCTGAAGTCAGTGTATTACCTAGTAAACAACCTTTCAGTTGCTTTCCTTGGCCTACTTCTTATGACCTCCAAATCCACTTAGAGAACTTTCCTAACTTAAAGCTCAAGGTGATAAGGTTACATAGCTGGAGCATTATATCTTTGCTCAAATACTCATGAACAAGGAACTGATCAAATAAAAAACATACATAGATGACAGACACCAAAGAAACACACCTTGTCTACGCAAACTTCCACCTGAGAGTGCTCGTGTGAGTTCTTTGTTCCATTCTATGTGCTACATTTAAATAAATAACAACAACAACAAATGACAAAGTTGTTATAAGGCTATTTGCAGCAGAAGCTGAGAATGATCATCCTTAGTCTGGCTGTCTTCAGTGCGGAGTAGGGATGTTAACCATGGCCATGGTGAAAAAAGATCAAATCCTTACCTAGTGTACAGTACTGACATGGAGATGATATTCTACAACTAACAGATTTTTGAAAAGACAAACCAAACAATCAACATAAAAATCTGGTTCATGAAGCTTCTTTAATGACTATTAAGATTACTCTATTTTTGAAGGGTTATTATTTTTGACTCCTTTTTGCACAGAATATATAAGCATCCATTCTCATTAAAAAAAATGGAAATACTTTAAGAAACATTTAATTTGCTTTTCTAATGTATTTATTAATATAGAATCACTCTTCAGAGCACCTTATCAATGACTTAACAACATATGTCAAATTTATCACTTGAAATCAAACCCAAGGAAGGTACTATAAAATAAATATATCTCAGACAAATTTACTATAGAATAAATATATCTCCTCTTTAACTCAGCTTGACTGTTCAGGTCTTATTTTAAGGTTATAAGAGAGAGAGGACACAATTCTTTTCTCCTGTGAGGTGTTGGTTTGCTTCACTACTGATCCCTGCTCAGATATGTACATGAAGATAACATTAATTTATGGAAGACAGTATTTAAATCTGGTTCTTGATTCTTGCCTTTTCCCTCCCCTACAAAAGCTTCAGCTACGATGCTGCTCATGTGAGTTCCTGAAGCTACACTGAGGCATTGTATTTGAATAAATAAATGCATCACTAGTACAGAGTCCTTGAAGAGCACTCAAATTGTCCCGCAATTTAGTATTGTGTATGAGAAATATCCAGCAGTATCCTGCTACATTCCTGCCACACGATACCTGTCAGCATGTTCAGAGTGAAAGTGAAAAATCAGCTTGTAAATAAAGAAAAAGAAAGTAAAATTATTGAAAGAAATTGGTATGTACCTCTTCAGGCAGAGGGTGAAGAAAGTAATCATTTTTGCAGAGTATGACATCCTTATTACAGGGATGGATGCAAGGGGGAGGGTGCACAGAAGAAGTGAGTCAGTAAATATACACAAATGTGAGTGTTATCAGAGTAGTTCACCTTTTGCAAACTAGGGGTCATTATTTGCAGTGATAATACTGCAGTGGTAGTACTGCAGGATTCCTGGGTATAGCTTGTATCTGAAGTGAAAGTGATTTTTGTACTATTCATGCATGTGAAAAAGAAAATGCTTCTGTTAAAACAATCAATTGGGAATAATTTAGGACAGTAAGTATTGCTGATTATTAAAAATCATTTATATCTTCTCTCTCTGGTTGCAGTATTGTACACTTCCCTATAAAAGCATTCTTTGTCAGACAGAACTGAGGCACTAATAGCAACAGATTTTCTGATCATGATGTATATAGCTTGTTATCCAAAATATTGTCTGACTTTATATAATGACGGAGAAGAAGTCTCAGGATCTGAGTCTTCAGATCTTCTTTTATCTACTTCTGGAGATTAGAAAGTCACATGCATTGTGCATGTTGAATATATTGAACAGGGGAACATTCTCCCTTTAAGAAAGAAAGATGTTATCAACAATTTAGGAGATGCCAGAAGGACTAAGGTCTCTCTTGATGAACAGGTATTTCAGAACATGAGGTTCTATATAGAGAATTACTTACGCAGAGTGAGAAATTATCATGATCATTTAGAATAAGCGCAGTAACAGCAGTGGTAGTTTTTTTAAGCCTTCCTTACCAGCTTGTCCCCCTACCCTCTGGAAGTACTGTCAACAATGAAGTGATATTAATTATACTAATGGAATCTACAAATAATTATAAATTTTACAGACAATTTACTGAACTCATATTACATTCTTAAAGACAGTGATACTCTGGAACAGAATGTTGAAGGTTTTTACAAAATATGAAAACAAAATTATTGCTAATTTCATATATTCATATATATTCGTATATATTCATATACAAAATATACATACTTCTAAAATTTTAGTTTAAAATTGTTTCTTAAAAAATTATTAAGAAAAAATCCTATTATTTGGGGAACAGGAAAATTATTTGAAACTGTGGTGATCTCAGAGCACATTCTGACATCTTTTAAGAAAAATAACAAAACAAGATGCTTCACACTCAAGCAAATAAACATTTTTAGAAGTTCATGCTCTTCATAAACAAACTCTTTTCGGTGATAAGAAGATTACACACACACACACAAAAAAAAAAGAGGATATTGAGCAAGCTGCCTGATGAACAGCTTTTAATTCTTCATGTAAGCAATATGATGCAAACATTTGAAAAGCTACTTAATTTTAGGGGGAAAGACATCAAGCACAAAAGGTCCATGTAAATCTTATCATTGCCAAGTTTAGCAAAATGAGGACAGCATACAAGTTTACAGGCAATGAAGGATTTCACTGGCAGCAGGAGACTTTGTAGAAGGGTTTAAGCACTCGAAGGAGGAAATTTAAAATTTTGCAAGTAAGGGAGAAGAAAAGGTCTTCCCCCATTTAATTTCATTCCCCTGAGGCTTCCCTTTCCTGGCCTTTTCAATCTCTCTTTGTTCCAAGACTGCTTCAAATGGGAGCAAGAAGGAAAGGAAGGCCTGTTTAATTAGCAGAGAGCACAGTGCCATCTTTCCCCACGCAGGAAGAGGCTCTCACATCTTCCAGCACTGGCGCTCAGTTGGCTCAGTCATTTGTGGAATGTTTGCCAGGCTCTCTCCTGGGTGCTCTGAACAAATGCTGCAGCACTCTGGGGGAACATTCAAGATGAATGGGGCAAGAGAACGTGCAGAACAATTTCTTACACTTTCCTCGAGAAAGCACTTTATTTTATCTGTTTTCATCTGAAAACAGCAAGACATCCTTCCACCAGAAAAATATTCCTATTGCATGAATTTCATTAGCATAGCTAGGGAGCTCCAACTGGGTACCAAATGGTACGAATTACATTCATGTATATATTTTCCGCCATATGTCAAGGAGTTGGCTGTATCTTGAGAACATCATAGTTCTGGCTGATTCAGCACAGTGAACAATCCACAGCCAAGCACTCAGAAACAGGGGCTTAGGGCAGGGAATAAGGATTTCCATGTCAGTCATTTTTATTTGTAAAGGTAAAGAAAATCATTGGCTTATGAATGTCAGATCAGCTGAAGTTCCCATATGATTTCTTGCTCATACAGGATAATAAAAATACATCACTTATTACAGAGAAATGCACAATAACGCCTCAAAAAAATTTGGCTTTATTTTCAGACCTATAAACAATTTTGTAACTATTTTCCATACATATAAGATTTAAATTCGTTTTGCTAACAAAATAATTTTTAAAAAAGAAAGATAGGATTTATCTGTCTACAGCATATTATCTGTAATGTTTTTCCCATGATAGAAATATTTCCATAGCTAGAGGTCTCAGATCTCTCGTCTTATAGTTCAGAGAAAGTGTGGAATTGCAAAACATATCCTAAATATTTATAAAATGGAGCAACGGCATGGAACATAAAACCCCAAAATCCTTAAAGTGTCTACTATGCTCAGCATTTGTTAAGTCAACATTTAGTACTTTACCTATGACAGCATTATAGGAGATATTTCTGAGAAAATAAAGATACAAAAGATGAATTATAAGCCTCTACAAAACAATACCGTATTAAAAGTGAGATTTAAGAACAATCTAAAGAAGCAGCTTTGGGTTCAGTATCTAACATTACCAGAAGAGTGAAATTCCCATGAAGCAGTGCTCTGTCACCATGGCAACCTTGCAAGGTAGCACAAAAGGGTTCATCTCTATGCAACGCAGTTTTATAAAATCTATCATCCTAAATGTGACAGCATGTACGATCTTGTGGGTCTGCTGTGACACCACAATGCATAGGAGTTATTAAATATAACCAATGCCTCATTTATTACCAGTCAAAGGAGCTACCTTTTAAATGCAAATGTTGAAAATTAAAATGAAGGGTTTAATCAGTAAAGCTCCCCAACCTAAAATTACCATGGGGAGAATTACAATATGGGCTTGTCGACATGGTGTTTTAAAATATTAATACCAAGATCTCTGCTTATTTTTGACAACTGTAACATGACCTTTAAAAGTAAAAGTAATAAAAACAGTATGACCACTATTTTTTGAAATAAAACCCTATAATCTCAAAGCATAAAAAATATATTAATGGGTGATTACAAAGGGGATTACAGTGCAACCTAGCGAGTATATCTTTAACAATTCACAAGGCACAGCTTTTTACCACATAAATATAATTTACTATATTTAAAACCTGCTTGAGAGCAAGGTTACCTGGCAAAACTTCAGCAGGTGCTCCAGGTTAATTTGGTTCACGTTATTTTCTGCAGAATGTCTAATTGTGAATGGCTCTGCCTATTGATCTCTTTGTTAAGATCGATAATTTTTTTCATCTCTGTGAACCACACAGGGAGAAGAAAGAAAGAAAAAGGCTTAAAATAGATTTCTTGCACTGAGGATGGTATCTCTTTTTCCCCAAATGTCATTCTTATTGTGAAAAATCATACAAAACAAAATCTAGAAGGGAATTAAACTGAAATATGCAAAATTTAAAGAATTATAAACTTTCAAATACTGTGATGAGGTCGTGTTTTTCCTAATATTTGTCTGCCTTTTTTTTTGCTTACAGCATATATAAATCTAGAGAAAGATATTTTAAATGACCTTTAGGATGTCAGAACATGCACAATATTGGCTAAGTGAATGTAAAGAAAACTCACAAGTAACCTTATTTTAATGAAATTGCACCGTAAAATTATCATTTTCTTCTTTTGCCCCTTATTAGGGTATAAGCTCGTGAACTCAGGCATGGAGTCAGTAAGAGAAATATACACCCAGATGCAGCTTGATTTCAAAGATTTTGTTCGTAGGTTAGTGTGACTAACAGTCACATCTCTCAAGCAAAAGTCTTTGTATGCCACCAATACAATTCATGTTCTTCAGAAATAACCAAGGTTTTGAGAGTAATTAGACTAGGGAAGGCATAAATGTACTTTTCAAATACGTATAGAATATAGTCTTAAAAAGGACAGAAACTAAAGTCAGGATTATCTGCAGAACCATCTTCTCATGTAAATGCTTTTTGAATTCCAAGTGAATTCATAAGGGAGGGAAAAGAATGACACAAATGCTATGCCATGTGTCATAAGGACAAGACAGCACTTTCCCAGCTTTCCTACACCTTTTCACAGGACTCTGATGACAGAAAAGGGACTATTAACACAGGTTAGCCAGCTTTCTGGGACTTACCCCAGCAGGAAAGACAGCCCTGCATTGCACACAGCTGGCAAATAGGCTCTCTGGCACCACTTCATATGCTCTGCCACAAAGAACATCCCTCAAGAAACATTGTTTCTCATTAATCCTTTGATGAGGTAATAGGACATTTGAAGTTACATCATTTTTCATGAGTACCTCTGAGGTGGCCCAAAATTCGACAGCTAATTAATTAGATCCGTGCCCCTAGCAGAATTTATGAAAGAGCGTAAGTTTTCATAAAATATACCCATTGGCTCTGTTGCCCTTTTCTTGCTCTCCAATTGTTCACATGAACATAGAGTTTTATAAATGTGTGGCTAAGAGTTCATTCTTCAACGTGATTATGAGCAGTGGACAAAAATCTCTGACAGAATGTAGAGAAAAATAACATCAAAAAATCTGTAACATCCAGAGCCTTCCAGTCTTTAAAAGACAGCACCTTGAAAGGAGTGTTGCTGCTGACCTAACATCACAATGCCATGACTAAGATTTCATACTGAAGCAGTTGTAAATTAATCAGAGCTGCTCCTCCCCCAGAGCAAAATTGAATGGGAACAGGTAAATGTTAAATATAGCAACTTGGCTTTAGGCTGCAAGCCCTAAAGCATATTTTGTTATTCCTATGCCTTAAGAGCAAACTATTCAGACATCTAAACCACATATTTCTTATTATAAAAACAACATCTCTTTAAAAACAAAGGTACAAGTTATTCAGAGGAAGAGTAATAGTTCAAGGTTTATAATTTACAGCAACCAAAACCAGATTCATGTTTAAAACCTACTTAGCACATCTATGCTTTTCCTTGCATCATACAACAGTCATGTTTGATTGACTACAACTTTTTTCAGTAAAAGAACAGGATGAAAAACAGAATCAATGGTCAGATGAGTCTGAGCCATTTTATCTTATCTGCAGCATATTGCCAGCTCTGAAAGCAATTTCTTCTTAGCATATTAAAACTGCATCTTAATACAGTATTGTATCCTCATCTGTATTCTAATTTTAATACAATAATTAGCACTAACTGCTTACCACCTTTGATTATGAAATTATTTATAATACTTGCTGCACTTGATATCTTCACAATATCATCTAATTCATTCTCTGCCATAAATATATGACCTAGTCCAGTTTTGTGATGGGGGTAGTTTGTGTATGCTTGTGCAAATAGTTGAGTGTTAAATAGTAATTTCCTTCCTATATACCTGACATATAAAAAGAAATAGAGAAATTTTAGAATCAGTCTTTGAAATTTCTGTAAGATGTATGACTTGAAATCATCAAAAATAATAAGGCTGAACTGCCAACCTTATTTTAGTCAAGAAGAATTTTGTCATAGACTTCAGTAAGGCTGAGATATTGCCCTTACAGAGCTTAAGTAATAAACAAGTTCACAGCCAAATTATTGATTAAAAGTAGAGTTAAAGTTACTCCATAAAGTTCAGAAAGAAAAAAATGTCAATATTTTTAATGTTTTGATGTGTCTGAGTAATCTGATTCTAAATGGATTAATTCAATTAAAATCTTCAAAAAGGAATTTATATAAACACAAAATTAGTGACTGAGTTTTATACTATTCAATCTACTGCTTTTTCACACTGATAATGATATACCAATTTATTATAAACATTTAAACCCTCTACACTTTTATAGATTATACCACAGATCAAAGTGTATTTTAATGACATAACCTGCCATAGTTCAGGGTCTCAAAGTCTTCCATTAAAGCCCGAAGTTAAAAACATTCCTTCAGCAACTATTGACTACTTCAAGGCATAGATTGAGGGATGTGTATTTTCATTTCTTAGAAGTGGAGAACAGAGAATGCACTGTACAACAGAGATGGATCATGGCAAAGCAGTACTGCAAGTAAAAAAAAAAAAAAAAAAGCAATATTGAATCAATAGTAATATTAGCTATATTGATGACCCTTTTCATTACTCTCATTCTGAACACAAAACAAATTCCTACCATATCAGCCTGCCAATAATATCTGTGGGCTGCATGAAGGTGAGCAGGTAGGGCCTTTTTCCTACGAGTAATCCAATTGTAAGAGCAGCACTCTCAATTTACCACACAAGCAAATTAGTAGCTTGTTTCATGGCAGAATATTGGCATTTCTAGAGTTATATCCAATTCCTTTACAGTAAATAAAACCACTGTCTACTCCCTCACAAATTTAGAGCAATTAGTTGTCATTACCATGGGATGGACTATGAAAACTTTTCTCACTGTGAAGAAACCACCGCTCACATATCTGTGCCACAAAACTGCCCTGCCAGCTCAGAATTCACCACAGAGGAATTCACCACCAGGGCTATTCAGCACCTGCTGCCTACTGGGGACTCCTTCTTAGCAGAAAGGTGCCTTTTGAAATCAGTGGTCTATCCTTGACAGCCTCTTTCATCGCTTGACCATCATGGCCCTACTGCCTGGTACTTCTCCTGCACTTCCAGCCCCACCCTCCTGGACTTTAGACCCATCCTGCTTGGCAGCTGGCAGTAGCGACAGAAAAAAATCTGGCTCCAGTTTTAATAAAGCATTACATTTAATAACCCTGCCAAATTTCATTCTGTGCAACACTTGCAGGTTGAACTCTTAATTATCAGAGTGAGAGCATTTCCTGCAGCTGAACAGCAAGACTTGGGTATAGAACATCAATTGTTTTGTCCTTCCTTCCAAAGAAATCCCAGAATAGTAGAATTTCCACAGAAGATTTCAAAGAAGTAAAATCGTGAAAAAAAATATTGGTTTTGCAATCTCTCTCTTTATTTTGATATATAAAACCTATAGAATGTTTAAGGTTGGAGAAGAATTCGAAGATCCTCATTAGACTCCTGACTACCAGCACACAGCTACAACTGCATTCTTTCTTTAAGACAACTGAAAATTAGATGATAGAAATAATTTGATAATAAATGTCACCTGACATTTGATAATGTGATTCCTATGCAAACTCTCAATGAACTCGTAAGGCATTTTCCTTCAATCCTACCTTGTGTACTCATAATTGTTTTATTTAAGGAAGTTATTAAATCACTGGAAGCTGATCTGTAATTCTAGAAACTCAATTTCTAACATTTGCAGAAGTCTGCATTTGGCTGCTAAAAGGGAACCTCAGACTTTTCATTACAAGATGACATGCCAAGCTCATTGCATTGCATAGCACCTCAATCAGCACACCTCAATTTTCACACTTTCATTGACTTTTGTAACAGCAGATGAGTCCTGAGCTTCTGAGTTCTGGAAGGGAAATAATTTTATAGCCCACATATTCTAGGCTGATCAAAACCTTAAATCTTTTCTGAGTGTGTCTCAATCAGTAGCAATAAAAGATTTGTGCATGTGAGATTGCACCATCCTGGTGGTTCTGCTATCTGTGCTGGCTCAACCTGTTTCATGGAAGTGACTCTGCTCTCCATGCTTAAGGAAGGCTCCAGTCCGCAGCTCAGCTCTATTCCCAGCCATGGGATTAGCTATGCTGCAAAGATTCCTCATATTGCTGTAATCTTCATCTGTTTAGACCTTCCTTCCAGACCCTCAATAGGCAAGAAAAGAGAGGCTAAAGGCTTAATAAAGACTTTGCCCAGTATTTACAGACTGAACAAATGGTAATATATCTCACATTTTAATGCATTACTTCAATCAGGTTAACAGTCTATGGCCATTATTACAGTCAGAAACACATTTTTTGAGCTGCTTTAAAATAAAATGGTTTAAGATTACAGATCAAAGTAAACAAAAGTTACAAGTTGCCAAAAAATGCCACAGATCTGTGGCCATGGGTGTGCCTTCTTAACATTGCTAAGTGGTAACACCAAAATTAAGACGTATGCAAATTCTTAATGTAGATTTTGATAATCACCATTTAGATCTCACAACCTTTACTCATCAACCTCACAGTTTTCACTTTCTCAATATTAAAATTCCCACAGAACCCAAAGGCACTTCGTGTTTCCCCATCTACTGCAGAACAAGCCTGTGTGCTGAGGCAAGGGTTGTGAATTCCAGTGGGCAGGATTTCCCCAGCCCTTTGGTAAGATCTCTCAGCATTGCAAGGCTGAGGTCCCCTTTGTAGAGCCGGCCTTCAATATGAAAGGATTTTTTTTTTCCTTGCAAAATTAATGGTAAGAAAGATTGACTGCCTCTGGATGTATAACTCAATTTGAAGTATCTGAAAAATGTTACTGAAAATCACCTCTATTTGCCAAAAGCTGACAAGCTATTTGCACAAAATCACGGAAAGAATTCTGGGAGATGTCAATAATGAATAGGATAAATGTTCTCAAGCTTGATAACTAAAAGGAGTTTGCTGATAAATTTTAAATGCATTCAGCATGATCTAGAGTCACTTTATACAGATATTGTTCCTGGATTTATGAAAAAAAAAGTATGAAAAAAAAAAGTTTCAGATTTACTTTTGTTTCAGATTATTTGACATTTTAATGCACGTAAATAATGACTGAGTGTATGTAACGCCTGTATGTTATTTCCTCATAAAATTTTTAGACTTAAGAAAAAGTGAGGGTTTTGGGGTTTCTTTTCTTTTTCCGTGTCTAGCTATAAAAAGATTTAACACATTTTTTTAGGGGAAATATGAATGTTTGGGCACCATATTCAAGCACATTACTAAATAACAACATATATTCTACCTATTTGTTTCTCTTCACTCTACTTTCTTATACATTTATATTTCATATTTGATTTGAAGCATTTGTGCTTCAACGTCTTTTAAACCATAATAAAAATATGGTTTTGGAATAGGCATCTAGAAAGTATCCAGATACTTAATAGCACATGTAAGAGTTGGATATCTTTTCCTACTTTTAAAAGGTTATAACTAAACGCTTATGTTCTGGAAAATCAGAGCTTATTTGATCTATTTATCTTTATTTAAGGCTAAGAGACACATAAAATTATAAAAGTTTTGGTAGAAATGGACAGAAGCTCTATTTACATGCCATTGGTAAAAAGGGTATGAAGTAAAACTGGGTTTGACTGTTTCAACTTGCTGATTTCTGAGGCAAAATTCTTTCTGCTGTCTTATGAGGGTTTTTTGCTTATTTCTTCCTTCTTTCACCACCACTTTCACCTCCTTGATTATGTGAGAGCACTCTGCTGCTTAGTGTTTCTCCTGAACCTAACCTGGTTAGGGAAATATTATAGACCTCTGCTTACGGCCTAGAGGTCTTGAGGTTTTGTCTTCATCAGCCTTCCTCTCGATATAGATCTGCTTCCTAACATCCTTCTTCTCAACTGGTCTTAAAGCATCTATGCTAAAGCACATGCAGCTCTTCTTAATTCACTGTATTTGCAAAGATTCTTTGCTGATGTACAGATGATGATCAAATCAAGTCTATAGCCTAAATATTTAATATTACTTTCAGAGATAGGAATTAAAATACAGTAATGAGGGGAGGAGAATGGTTTAAGGAAGCCTTTCTCTCTCGAAAAATGTTGTCATGAACTTACGATTAAGTAATTTTGTTATCAAATCAATTATGAAAATTGAAGATATGGAAGCGTTGGAGTTGAAGTGCCTTTGACAGAAATGTAGCATTGTTGAATTCTGATCACACATCAAAAGTGACAGAAATGCATAAGCAGGGTTCTTCTTTTTAAAGACTAAATGAACAACCAGAGAGCTTGCATGAGGCACTTCTTTCAGGTCTCTCAGGCAGTTTTTTCTACATTCTCAAGCCAAGCACGGACCTTGTGATGCTCAAGGATTTCCAGGTCTGGGTTTTGCACTTCTAAATTGTGATCTGTTCCCACAGCAATGGCTTTCTTGCCTTTCTTCTAAACCTCTCCCTTTCCTGGCCCTTGGAATATAACAAAGTGGATGGGTGGTTGGCTTTATTAAACGTGTGTTTGGGGCCTACCAAGCATTGGAACAGTCGGTCCTAGGAGAAAACATTTGGCAGGAAATAGCTATGGTATTTTAAAAATTTGGGAGCAGTTACCTTACCTTTCTCCTAGCAGAACAGAGACACAATCAGTAGAAGAAAAGAATGGAATAATAAAATCTTTTATGCCTGTACTGCTATGACTCTTCAGAGTCTTCCTGCCTTCTTTGAGACTTCACAAACACAGGGAATTTTCAAATCTATCTAGAACCAGATTTAAATGTCAGGACACTGAAGTTTCCCCATGTAGTTTTCTACTTAATTCCTTAGTTTTTCAGGGAAAAGTTTTGAATACAATAACCCAGAACAGGCTGCTCTGACTACCAGTGCCAGAAGTCATTGTCCTCCCACGCTGCAAGCATCTCAGAGGTGCTACAGGTATTTAATTAGCAAAGTGCTTCACAAAAGAAAACTAAATGTTCGCACTATAAAGAAAAAACACTGTCCTTCAAGAAACAGGAGAGAAAAGAGATGCATAAAGTTTTAGTAAAGTTACAGACAGCCTTACTCACCCTTTTTATATTCTCTGAGCTTTCCACTTAGCATAAGAAAAAAACCCCTTTCTTTCAGTCCATATTCACACTACTGCCTTGATCATAGGAAAACTGAACACCTTCAGTGCATGATAATTAAGTGCACCTGTAATCCAATTAGTATTTCATTGGTCTCTACACATGCAGTGGCTTTGTTCTTACACCACAGAAACCCTGCTTATTACTGTTTGAAAAAAATAACAACAAAACCTCCAAAAAAATCCCAAACCAAAACAAAGCAGAAGGAAAGACAGCCCAAATGCAACTTGCAAAGCTTCTAAAAAAACCTGAAATACAGAAAGAAATAATGCTAATTTATGTAATAGCACACACCTATCAACAACATTCAAAGTTTCTCCTCTTTCTTTCTTGCTTGCTTTGTGTTACTGCTGATAAATTTCTCTTCCCAAACTGTCCTGGATTAGCACTAATGTTTGCTTGGTTTCGTTCTTAGTGCGCATTTACAGACAAACCTGCTACAATAAGCTCAAACACTGAAGCAAACAGAGGTGTTCCAAGTAGATTTACTAAAACCAAATTAATCTAGCTTTTGAATCAAAGATGTTCTAGAGTGCTGGAAAGCTGTTTTTGCAAATAATGTGCCTGGGCACATCAACAGTCATGATCACACTTCACTGATACTCAAACATCTGCTGAAACTGTCAGCAGAAGCACCACGGGCAAAATAGGAACTGAGAACCATATTTTGAGGTACAGAAAGTTCATGCTTTAACTGCCAATTAGGTTTTCCTCAGTCCTTCAGCATAATGACAGACATTGTGCAACCATGAACGAACGCATCAGGGCTTCATCAGTTCTCCTGCTAAACAGTGTCTCTTGGAAACAGATGCAACATGAGATAAAATAAATAGAAAATATATTGTAAATATAAAGGAAAAAGAGATTGTGTGGTGCTATTCTCACATGTACTCATTTATGTGAAATTGAATATTATAATCCAACCTAAGTTATACAAAATGACATAATTATAAAATTATAATTGCTGGAGGGTCTAGGGTTGTTTTTCGGTTGGCTTTTTCTACATTTTGATTTGCTTTTTGCTGTCACTTCCTCTGTATCAGCCTTCAAACATATTACAGCATCCTCACAGTGACATTTCAATATGCCCTTTTCTCAAATACTTCTCAGAAATTAATTCTCTGAGAATATGCTTTTGCATTTTCCGCGATGACACACATTCAGCTGCTTGTACATATATTTGACCCACTGCATTAATAAATTATCAAACAATAACAAGATGTTAATAACCCAGAGGCTGGTAAGTCTACAAGGTGTGTAACTGAACACCAGTAATGAGGCATAGAAGATACACCTGAAAAATTGCCTTTCCTCCTCCCATCTGATACTCAACATGTATTATCAGGAAAAGGTTTGGAACTCATTAAAGTAGAAATATTCTAACTTCATTGAACTAAATAAGTCCTTGATTTTTTTCCTATGTTCTGGGAGAAACTACATAGTCCCATTTGTCTTCTTGAATTTTAGCAAATAGCAGGATCTTTTCCTGGCTACAGTAAAACTGAACGTTAAAAAAGTATTTGAAGTCTTCATGAATAAAGATCATTCTGATGTAGAATAATAAGTCCTTCAGTAAAGCAGCCTATGATTCCATCCTCTCCTTTTGTGTGAGCATATTGCAACTAAAGAAGACTACTTAGCTCTCAGTGAATATAAATTTGAATGATGAGGTTCAAAGAGAAACTAAATATCAGAACACTGAGTTCAGTCTTTAAATTAAAACTCTGGGTCTTATAAGTTTGAATCTTTCTTCTCTCTAGTTCAGAATCCTCTTATGGGACTGTATTACCCTCTAATTTATAACATTTCCTAGATTAGATCACAACTTCTATTCCTCATTTAATTTGCCAGCTTTGTGTAAGCATTTTTCCCTGTATAAAAGGGCAGAAATGAACAGCTCCAGCTTTGTTGCACAAATAATTCACAACAATGTTTTGCCCAGAGTTTATGTGGTGTAGCAGTTTCTGTATGATATGGTAAGATAATTTCTTAGAAGATCTCCATACCCCTTTGTAAATGTACCCTTACAAGAACCGGTATAAAATAAAAATACTGAATAGCATAACACTCCTGAAAATGAGATTAACTGCAGTATTCTATTTAAAGTATTCAGAATAAACAACCACAGCAAAATGCTGGAGTTTGAGAAAGATAATCTCCCTTTGATTCACACTTCCATATATGTTTGAGGTTTCTCCATGAAGATGCTTCAGTTTCCATGTTACATCCTGACTTAAGGGAATGCTTTGAATGTTTTTTCCAGTTAGTCCATTAGGGCTTGACTTGGGGGACCTCACTGATACATAATTCCATCTACACAAGAGACACGGTAAAAGTGTCACTAATAAAGCAAATCTAGTGCGGCTCTTTTTATGTCTGACAATTTCCTTACATGTTACCACAGTCATTTTGCTGTTCTGTGTGATTCACAGGCTTCAAGGCCAGAAAGGTTGTTTTTGATTATCTAGTCTCATTTCCTGCATAATACAAATTACAGGCTGTCAGCTAGTACATGAGAGACCTCCTCTTTAAGCAGTTTAATGGCTAAGAACCTAGGAAATGTATTTTTAGACTTTCTGAAGCCTGCTCTTCTGACTTGGGTCTCAAGAGTATGCCAACTAGGTGGAGGAGAATAGGCGCATTCTTGCCTCCCAAGGTGGATAATTAGCATGACCTAGATATATGTACATTTCTGAGAGTTATATGTACTTATTAAAAGCTATAGGGCTGATATACAGATCTTTTAGGTGTTTCAAAAAGAAAAATATTAATTAAACTTTGATTTTGGTTTTATAACAGCCCAATAAATAAAGAACTCTCAAAAACCTGCTTCTTTAGCAAGCCTATTCATTGCAGGGACAATGGCAATGGATAGTCTTGTTAGTAAGGTATCATCTGTTTTAGAACACTGGATAAATATCAAACACAGGTGTTTTCCTGGAAGAGAGAATAAATGACACATAATGACCCATGAGTAACTTTTATTACATATTTGTCATTATATAAAGCATTCTAAAACCTGAGATAGAGGCATTTCTGAGAGGTAACCTGCTGAAGTACAGCAGGTTCTATTTATCTCCTTATGTGACTGTGTCCTGAATGCAGTTCCACGTATGTCTGGTAAATGTGTATATGCTAATAAAAATTCTTGAGGAATTTGTCCTTTAGAACTGTGAATGACTCGCTGGGTTTTACTCGATGTACTCAGTGCTTCCCAATTATTGTCAACAGGAATATAGGGATTAATCCTCTTCACAGTAGCCTGAAAAGCTCCCTTTGCTCTGGGGAAGTATGTAGCAGTAGACTAACAGTGGGACTCAGGTAGCTTTATGTAACGTTCAGAATATAGATTTGCCATAGATATTTCCCTGTCTCATAGAAGATGTTTGGATATGTATGAATATAACAGTGCTCTACAGATAAATATGTTGCACAAGAATCATACAAAATTATTAATTTCCAAGGCTAACTCTGCTGCTCCAATCTTGCATTTAGATACTTTTATAGGATTCTTTTCTGAAATATAAATTTTCTTCCAATATTGAAATACAGTCACAGTCACAGACAGTACTCTGATTTGAATAATTCTCTGCAGAGAAGTATACAGACAAAAAAATCTGCTAGTGACATTAAAAAAAAAAAATCAGTGCATGACTGATAAGAGTCACAGCTGCATTCTCATGTGTCTGAAGGAGCACAGTGATGTAAGAAGTTTGAGGGACCTGCAAAATTCATGGTTTTCAGAAGCACTTGGGTGAAATGAGAGCACCAGTTCACTACTTGTACCACAGTGATGTGGGGGTGTTTGGGTAAATGAAGATTAAATTACAACAGAACTTTTTGAAATCTCCCATCACTTTTGTGATTATGTAAAAAATATACTAGTGTTACAGTTCAATGTAACTACAGCCAAATTACTTCTAAAATTGAAAACTATATAACAACTAATCAGTAGTTGCAATTAATACAAATAATATCAAATAGTCATTTAAATAAACATCCATTCATAGTGCAAATAGCATCATCAAGGAGGCATTTGTCTTTGAAACGAATTTATGCTTTGTTTTGCACAGGTTCAATAGCTAAATCACAACTTGCAAACATAGTTTTCAATGGTGATTTGAATGTAAATGACCTTGGTGGTTTTGTTTTTTTTTAAATTTCTTATGGACTTGTGAAAATACTAAATGTACCTTTTAAGTACCTTTTAAGACCAAGTGGTTAAGCAGAGCCATTAACTGAGAAAATCAAAAGACCAGCTTGCATTACCAGCAAAATGCCCGCAGTGCCCTTTTTCTGAGATCAAAAGCACTTATCTGGCACCTTTTTGATATAACTCAGGTTCTTCCTAACAAAGACACTCAGGTTCAATGAAGTAGGAAATCATATAAATTTTTCCTGACTTCTGGTCCTAGAGAGAGATGTTACTGTTGGCTGAGAGTGGGGTCACATAAGTACCAATGTAGCTGGCCTCAGGAATCTCTCAGGGCTTTTTCAGCTAAAAGATGCTTCAGAAGCAGAATATTAATGGTCACAAGAAGATACTTGGCCCCCTTTCCTTTGGGTGGATACTCCTGAAAATGGAATAACCATGGCTCATCATGTGGAATTCAGGATAGGCCTATTAACTAAGGGTAACTCCAGTGAAAGATTTACAGACTTATACTCACTTCACACTGAATTTTGGTTTCCAGGCAGACTCCCCTCTATCTGAAGAATATGCAAGGGCAGATGACAGGAATTAGACCCAGCTGCTTTTATTTCGTCCCACCCCCAAGACAGAGAAGCTACTGAAATCAATGCTGTGATGCCAACAGTGCCAGGTGTTCTGTGGCAGCCCCTTGTTATCCAAGGTTGCCTCTACACAGCTTTATTAGTTGCCAGTGAATAAGTCCAGATGCTTCCTTTCTTTAAAGAATAAATATCTACTTTGAGCAGGCAACAAATGTACCAGAATCTCTAAGTCATAGCAGCAAATTACAAAAACTGCCTTTAACTGAAACGCAGTGCTGATCAGAAAATTGTTGTAAGTGGGTGCCAACAGAAAAAAACCCTCAGCCTGAATATAGCTTTAATAAGGATGAAAGGGCTCCTTTCACTAGAATAAATTAATTCAATAAAAAGATTCAGTCACTTTTGTTTCCTCCCAAGTCTGGAAAGAACGTATCTGGATAACAGGTTGGTATTTATGAAAACCTTTAAAAGAATGATAAAGGGGGAATTTCATAGCAAAGTCTACATTCCATGCTCCACACTCATTTCCTATGAGAGTCCTCCTTTGTGCTCCTGAACTTCCCAGTTCATTGCATAATTTCACTGTTCTGCTTAATTGCTCTAGGTGGACCCTGAAGTAAATATAGAAAGCTACCTTCAAGCAATTAAGAATATCAGGGTTATCGAAGCCTTTGAAAATTAGGAAAGAGGTATATTAGTAGTGTCAGTGCAAATTATATTGTTTAATTAAAAGAGTTTAAAGAAGACTGGATAATTCAAATTTCTGTCATTTCTAAATACACCACCAAAGAAAATTCCTGTAAAGAGTAGGTTAAAATTTTTGTATGCAGCATTCTTATTTCTACAACCATCAATTCTGACCTGACTATTTAAATAATTTTTCAATTCCTTTGCAGGGAGTCTTTCTTGGTAGAAAAATATTGTTATGATGGGCATTTAGGGAGCACAGTTCCCATTTTCAATTATACCAGTACAATTTTAGAGAAGTCTTCTTAAGAGTTCTTCACTTTCATTAGATTAAGTTTCTTTAGAAACTGTGGTATAGTTCAGAATTTTGTAATCCCTGCATGTAGACAAATCTTAGAGATGTTTGAAAATACTCCTCCTTGGGGCTCTAATTTCTTTCCACTCAGCTGGTGAAACTCCGCTGAGCATGATTGATTGGATTAATGTTAAAATCAGCTGAGACTTCTGTTCTGAGAGAGATGTACAATAATCTCCAATTATTTTTGATTTTCACTGAAATAACAAAAATTAAATTCTGTTGGGCTCATTTGTTTAGTTGCCCTTGTAGATTTCAAGGGCTGAATTTTTTCCTAGAAAGACACAGTGCAATCTTAGGGTGAAACTGAAATCTTTAGTGTCACTCTATCGATGTACTGGGCTCATGAGAAGGTTCAAGGATATTCCAATATCCAAGGAATACACCTCTCTCAAATACCCGTTTCATTGAAAATGTCTATGAAATATGTATAAAACTCTCATGGAATTTCACTGCGCAAAAGAGATGTAGACCACTGCAGCTTTCTCATTTTCTATGTACATTTATATATACACTAAAAGAAAATTTTGCTTTAAGGAAGAAATGGCACGTTTTCTTATTTCTTTATTGCTTACCTGCTGATTGTTTTTGTTTTACCTCTTCAGAGTGACAGCTTAACTGTTTTCCATCCTCAGTAAATGCCCTCATATTTTTTGGCCTTAAATACACATCCTTCATCTTGAAAGACCTTTAATACTATTTTGAAAGGTTTTCTGTCAGCATACCCATCTTCTGGATAAACCTATGCTCAATGTGGAGCCTTGTGTTGAGGAAGCCAAAATCTTAGATATGTACTGTCTCCTACCACAACGTTTTCTGGACCCAGCAGAAATCTCCACATTCGAAAATGTAACTATTTTTTACATTAAATGCTTCACAGTTATACATTTATTTTCTTTACTCTAAACCCACAGAAAGTCTATGAAAAATGCACATACATGTTAGATGGCTGAGTGACATCAGAATGATCCAGAACATGGTAAATGCTTTATTTTCATGGTAGTAAGGCACCAGAACTCTTAGCGTGGATTGGACATTACCACGTGGTGAGTTTATTTTAAAAATAACTGTGTTCCCCTTTCTTCAGAAAGTTTTCTTGATATTTGTGGCAGGTCCTTAGAATTTCTTTTCATTCTGCTGATGAGGAATCGGCCATCTCAGATAGAGTTTTGAGTATGTGTGTCTCAAGGAAGAATTTGCATTTCTGTTCCTGATGTTGATTTCTGAGCCATGTGCTTCAGATAGAAAACTTCTTCAGCAGTCATGTTCTGCTGCGGTTTTTTCTCATTAGGGACCCTTAATTGATCACATTTCAACATAAAGTTGAATCTGCAGCCTCAAATGTCAATATTCCAGGTTGTAGGGTATCACCCACTGAAGTGCAAGGAATTACTTGCTTCAATGCATCACAACAAACATTTAGTGTATAGTTCATTATAATATTCAACCAAAATTTGAACATATTGACTATACAAATTTAAAGATAGTAGAAATATTTATTGGAACATGTATGTTGTAGGCATGGGAGAATGGGTTACATAAAAAAACTTAATTATAATACTTTTGGTGAACATCAGCCTCTATTTAACTATACTGATGAGGTTTAGAAAAAAGAAGTAATTAAAGAAGAGATATGAGGATATGCTCTTTGGAGTACTTTAAAGGGGCTTTATATTTAAAGTTCATTAATTTATTTTTAAAAAGGTAATGCTCATTAAAAATAATCATAATATTATAGAGAATGTTTTCAAAATTCTTATGCTCATAATTCTGTAAATTATCCAAGCCTTTCAAAATGATGGAGACCTGTTAAATGGAGGATAATTTTTTAAACCTTGTTGATTTGTTCCTTTTTATCAGTAGAAGCAACTATGAGATTGAGTGGGGAAGCTCAAGTAATCCGTTCCTCTCCTGTAACATCACCTAGAAACAATTTGAGTTGCCTGACACTGGCAACCCCATTGTGTTCAAACTCCTGAATTACCTCACTTCAGCTCTAGCAGGGAGTCTTTCCAATCAGCTGCTATCACCTAGGATATATAACTATGTGAACAAGTCCAGAGAGTCAAGAATGCCCTCCATCCATGTTTTGCGCTTGCCAGGCAAAAGCCAGCTGCAGTTGGGAAGGCATGAAACTGAATCCATGTCAACAGGGCACTGAGCCAAAAATAAGGAGCCGTGCTAGAGCCCAGGGCCGTACCAAAGCATTTACAGGGCTTCTGGACTGCTGGGGGCTCGGGTCAGGGACGGCTGGGGGATGGGTGTCTCTCAGGCCCACTTTGAAGCAGCACACACGAAAGCAGATGAGGAGAGGGCAGGCTTTTAAACAGTCCATGAAAGATCAGAAAGTGTAAGAAGCCAAGGCCATTTTAGTTCCTTGAAACCAGTGCAAAAACAAAAGTCATCACTGTAGGATGAACTTGTGGTCGCAGGAAGGTTAATGATTGAGTTACACATGGTTTGATGTTAGGGGAGATCACTGGCACAAGGTGAGATTTGTGTTGCATGACACACACACTACATGATTACTCAGCTATAACAAACCACTTTTATGCTCATGATTGTTTCAGAATTTATTTAAATTGCCTCTGCTTTTCAGTGCTCTGTTTTCCCCAGTTGTCAGATGAATTGTGTGATTGATAATTAACAAATTAGTGGCATCACTTTGGTGTTACAGATATCGTATGATAGCTTGTGCAATAAAAAACTTGCCTTCCTTTCTCAAGGAAGTTGACACATACATAAATTGCCATTCTGAAGACTTCAGCATTTGTACACAGTATAGCAAATACCAGCACATCAAAAGCCTGCAATCTAATACAATAAATTGCAGTTGTACCATCAATCTTTTGGTAGGAACACTAGCTCAGCTAGCTAACGTCTAACAGTTTGTTATGAACCTGAGTGACTCATGTACAATTTAAAGCTGCACATAATCCTGAAAATAATAGAACAGGAGTATGAACACAGTATTTAGGTATAGAATGAGTAATATATGTAGTCAAAAGTATGATAATTACATAGAAATAAACTATAGATAAAAATATGTATAGGCTTAAGAGAACTGAAGTATAAAAAACCAAAGTAATACATGCCACTGTTATAGTTTCTGAATTATAAATTCCTTCCATTGCACACCAAAAGAATATGAAAAGGAGGGGATGGGTTATTCTGTCATTTTTTTTTTTTTAATAAAGAAATTGAGTGTTTTACATTACTTGCCATATAAGTTTAGTTGTATTCAGCACAAATTAATTCTGCATGACTTTGATGAGGTAAGGCCTACAGGTGGAAATGATAATTTTATTAGACCACTTCCAATAGTTGGAGAAAGCAGACAAAGTTTGTTTGGGCTCAAATTTGTTTAGGGCAAACAAATCTGTCTGTTATGAACAGCAGGTTCACGGTTTGCTTTGAATTCGAACTACTGCTCTGAGCAGCATTTTCAAGTGGTCTAATAAAACCATTTACAAACCTTACCTTGCCTATGTCTTGTCACCATCAGAGCTGTGACAACTCTGCTTCTACAGTTCTATACAGGTAGGTTATTTCCAGGGGATGAAAAGGAATTCCTAAGTATTTCTGAATACATGGTGCTTAGGAGAAAATAAACAAATGGCAGTATAACTAAAGGATCTCAGCTCTTCCTAGAATTAGGCATAGCATCTACAAGGAGTAATTTATGGGGAGATTATCCAGAGTATCCCAATTTAGGTTTACAACCAAATGACAAACATCTGGGGCACCATGAGATGGTACTTGATTTTGTACTGCTTGCCCAATTGGAGGGGCTGTGTTAACTCTCCTTCCGCTGTAACATGGTCAACACCTTGCCCTAATTCTAAAGACACACTGATTTTTTTTTTCCTTTTTCAGTATCCCAAAGAATATCTACACAATTAAAGGAGATGGTGATACTTCAGCCATTTATACTCTTCAGGACAAATGACATAGTTAAGCTTCTTAAAAGTGTTTTATTGCTTACATTTCCAAAATAAGATTAGTTCATGACATAATCACCCAGAATTTTGCAATTACTGATCTTGCATACCTCTCAAGGAATGGAACTTATAACAAAGATGTTTCCTCTTTTTTCCTTTCATTCCTTCCCATCAGCCTCCTGATTTGTTGTATTGTCATGTGTTATGAATGTGTGTTATCGCAACTGTTTCAAGGCCATGTGTTTCAATAGCTGATATCAGTGTAGTTTCAGGATAGTCAACAAAATGATGCTGGTTGAGAATACGGTTCAATATCGAGGAATACTGTTCAATATTGAGAAATATTTTCTGTTAAAGCAATTGGAGTTGGTATGCACATAAAGCCTTTCCATCCATTTGAACAAATATACACCATCATATGTGTAGAAGTGTTGTGATTCTCAAAACATAGTAATCATTATTTCTATATTAACTGGATAAATCTAATAAAAATCAAAATATGAAAAGAAAAATCTAGTCAATTTATTAGATGACTGGAGATTGGTGTTTAAATTACGTTATATGGCACATTATTAAACATTAAATGCAGCTAATATATACGAGGCGCTTTTTTTGTTAATATAGGTGTTAAAACTATAAAAATAAGACTATAAATCTCTAATTGTTGCACAATACTTGCAAACGTTCTGTTTCGCTAACAGTCTGCTCTCCAGATCAGCTACTATTCATAATAAATAATCATAATATTTATATTTTAATCCTTTAATACAAAAATACCCCTTTGTTGTCATACATACTATATAATTTTTTCTGTGTACAGAACAAGCTAGAAAAATGATTCTGCATTATTAATAAAAATTATCTACAATGTCAAGGTTCAGTTAATATAAAATGTCATTTTAAGGTAACCACAGCCAGGATATCTACTGATTAGGAATAAGATAGTAATAGTAAGTAATATGGAAGTCATACATACTAGGCACTGTAAAGAAAAACAAAAGGATAAGCAATGTAGAAAACAAACCAAAATGATCCTATAAAGCAAAGAAATCAGCAGACTGTTTTTCACACTGGCTTAAAACTTTTTCTTAAGAAGACTTAGTGCTCCAGAACACACACAACCCTTTAAATGGTACTCCATCTATACAGGTACACAGTCTTTCCAGGGGGTCTGAGATGAAGAAGAATGAGACACTACAGATTTATATTTACCGTCTTTGCATCACAGGAAGTTTCTAGGTATGGAAACACTAAATCAGCCAAGACATCAACAAACCCAGGAGTTTGTTTCTAATTTAATTGTTTAGGAAAGTATGACCATGCAGATTGGATTTCTGATTTGTACAAAGAGTAGGCACCCCCTGACAAATACTTAAGATGAATAGAACTGTATGATTCGTCATATGTAACAGAGATTAAATGGCTTTTAATGACCAGCTTCTTATCATAGAAATATATTTACACAGTGCCTGTGAACAAATATCCTTGTAGGAAAACCTGGTGTTTATTTATACAGGAAAAAAAATCTTGTCCCCTACTGCACTCTTTTCTCTGGGAGAAGGGAAATAGACATGGCTGGAATTCTCTACATAAATAAACAAAAAGAATAAAAAAGCCTCAAAGAAACCCCGCACTTTTCTTTGGCTCTTATTCTTCCTTATTCCTTTTTCCAATTCTTGTCTCAGATATGGTCAAAGTGATTAATATACAAGGCAACTCTCAGGGCAAATGTGACTGGCTTATAGCAAAGTCTTGCTAAAGTCAGTGCTATTCCCATTTAAAGTACAGTGCATCAAGCTGTGGACTGACCCTGGACAGATTATCTCCAGAGAGTCTCTGTTGAACAACATCACACTTTTTTTTCCCATGTCTGGTGGTTCAGACTACATCTCTTTGAGAACAGAAAAAGGCATACCTCAAAATGTGGCTTTTATTTCATCCTGAACACTTCCTATAACTGTAGCCTCTTTTATCACTGCCAAAGCTTTACATCTCTCACAAAACCAGGAGACAATCTTTGAAAATGGTAAGCCTGTACTTTAGGATAATTACCCTTACCTTGATATCCATGACATATTTACTGTAAGAATATACCTACCTCCTGTTATCAGTGCAAAAAATTTACATTTACTTGCATTATTTATAAATACATTAAAGTATACTGATGGCATTAAAAATAAAGAAAATCATGTAATACCTTTACTTTTACCTATGGATTTGGTGAAATGGTTCCATGAAGAAAGCATTTCCAGACAAAAAGAGAATAAAGAAGAGGAGAGAAACAACAGTAAGAGTCATGAGTACATGTAAATGCAATAGTATCTGAACATGAAGAGACAAGTATAGGTTAAGTGTCTAAAGACAAATGGAGGTGCAATCAGTGTCATATTAGGGATTTAGTTTATTTCTTCCCAGTCATGTACATGCAGAGAAACACAGAAATAACCCATGCTTAGATAAGAAAGACTGTCACAAAGGTAACAAGGACAATGGTTAGGAGGAAAAGAATCACTGGTTTTGTTAGGTAGCAAAATTGTACTCTCAGCATTCCAGAAGCCAGGAGCAGGTGCTTTCTGCACAATTCCAATCAGCCATGCATTAATGCAAATGGGATCTTCAACATGTACAATGTGACAAGAGGAGTATCTTCTTTCAGGAGCTATCTGAAGAGGGGTCTTGCACTTTGTTTATCTTTTATAGAATCACCCATAATTGTATTTTCTGATAAATACATGAAATTTTCTCAATCACTTTCTTATTTCTCTCACCTCTTTTTAGTTATTGTATTGCAAGAGGGGGAGTTGAGGAGGCAGGAAGAACAAAAGCTTACAGAGCAAACAAAAAACCAAAAACATGAAATAAGAAAAAAGATGTGACTAAAACCATGTATTTCTTTGCAGCCAAAGACAGCTTTCAAGCATTTGCCCATCGGTTGCAGTGATGGATTCAAAGCAGCTACAGAACAAGAAGAAACAATGAAAGCAGAGTGGAAAAGGAACAGAGCCCATACCTTGGTCGCCCATCATCAGGTGCGCCAGACCTTGAAGGGAAACAAGAGCACAGTCAGCAATGAACAAGGGAGCACGGGAAGGTGGTGTTGTCACACTGACAAAAATGTTTTGTGACAGGCATCTGTTTCCTATGAGATGTCTGTATCACAGAGGAAAATCAAAGAGCATTTTTCAACCACTGGTTGAAATGCTTTGGGCTACAAGTAACAGAACTGCAATTCAAACACTGGGTGCTGTTTTATTGTGTATTTTTTTTTTCTGTGCAGTATTTGCAATGACAGAAAATAATAAAATGCTTTCAAATCAAACCAATTCTTTTAATAATCCATCTGTCTTTATCATATTTTGGTTATATTGCTTTGAACACTTTGCTGGGAGGACTTCCTGTCCTCTACATGTGAAATGCCATTTAAACCCTGGAGAAGTTTAAACCTGAAAAATGGGCTGGGTCTGATCTTTTTCCCCTCATAAAAATGAGCATTTCAGGTAATTAAATAAAATTTCTTCATCACATTGAAATGATAATGCAAAGGATGTCTCCTTATTTGTGTGAAATGTGACAGTAGAATGAATTTGTTCCAGAGAAGGCAAATTATTACATATGCAATATAAAATATATAGTAATAAAGAAAATTTAAGTGACAGCTTCTGCAACTACTTCATAAATCTGTGAGAATAAGATTTTGCTTTATACTTGTATTGTGAGATGAAATTCCATCATACCAGAATAGGTCTAGTGACATTTCAAAGCAGATGTCCATAACGATAATCACTCATCCAAAGCCAAATTTTGTTACTCTTTAAGGAAAAATATCCAGCTTTTTAAATTCATGATAATAAAATAATACTTAAATCTCACTGAGTATAACGTGATGTAGGGAGAATATTTTTTTCTAGATATATGAAGGCTTTTCTCTTTTTATGTCTGATTTTAAAAACAGGCTTATTCTTGTTGAACTTGGCTGTTTTAGGACCCATTTCAAAAGATATTAATTGTTCATGTGTTAAATGTGCTCCTCTTCTCAAAAAGCCATACATTATTTTCTTATTTGCAATTAATTGAAATTAATTCACACAAAGAAGGTGAGCAATAAAATATCCTTCTCTTTATTGGAAAGCAGACTTCCTAGAGAGAGTTTCTGTGATTTCTAATTCACAAAGAAAATTAGGTGCACAAATGACTCACAGTACTTGGGGGTAGTTCAAAGAAGATACTCCCGACTGCAATCAGTCTGAAAGGATTCGTCTCTTATCAGTTCCAAATCTCAAGTGATGTTCCAAGTAGACTAACAATGGTTTTGCTGAATTATTGCTTTTTAACGTCACCCATTTGAGATGTGTAGTTAAACTGAAGGGCCTGATGTGCCTCATCTCTTGTGCAATAAATTCTGTTTCCAAATACAGTGCCCTGCAGCTGGTGGGATTACCTGGGGCTCACAGCAATGTAAACGAAAGCTGACTGTGATCCTGAAGGGATGCCTGCATCAGCATTGCTAGGGAAACATCACACAGCTGTACTGGCAGTTTGCAACTTGTGAAAGAGAATGGAAATGTTTTCATGGGTGTTCCTTCTCTTTAAGTGTTGCTGCAAGAGAGGTTTGCTGAATACACAGAGCATAAAGACTAGGTTATATTTTTCTAATTAATTTTTTAGTGCTGGGTGTCCTTGCTTAGATCCCCTGACATGAGGCCTTTTGGAAGTATCAGTCTTTTCTTGTGACCGATTAATTTGTCTTTTGTGTTTTAACTTTTGGTGTTGGCAACTAAAGCAAGAAATCTCAGACTTTTGTTTTTGAAAGAGAAAAAGTGAAACCAGACAATTATTACACCACCTTTTCCTTTAATGGAACTGTGACTTTTTACGCACTATTTTATATAAGCCCTTTCAGCTCTTAGAGGGTATGAAACAAATCACTGTCCTGTCTCCCAGAGGAATGCAAAGAAGGTGATCTCTTACTAGCTCACATTTACAGATGAACTTCATAGCTATAGGAATCTAAACAAAAATCTAGCTTCAGATTATCACTGCTTGATAGCTACTACTTTTGTTAAAATTATATGTGAAATTGGTCAGTTGCAAATACATGACTCTAACATAATCTTAAAAAAAATGTAAATAGCAGAAGTGCCTTTTGAAAACATCATAAAAACTACTTGAATTTTAAGAGCCACTTACAGTGTGGCTCAGTGAAAAAAAGCAGTCAAGTGAATTAAAAGACGTACACTGCTCAACCCAAACATCTACCAATTAAAAAATTCAGTACTACTCCTCAAGACACTGTGTTTTGTTCGACTTTGTGTGTTACTTGCAAGCAGTAAAGTCACCTATACTTCCTTGCTCAAGGCACATAATGATACTTACCTTATTTCCTATTTTTGCAATCTATGGATGAAGGCTATGGAAGAGTGAAGAACTACTAGTACTGTACCTGTTCATTCCACTGAGTGGTTTAAAATGATACAGCTAAATCTGCCATGATAGCAATCACTGCTAGATTTGCAAAATGAAATTCTGCTTATGATAGAAAATACCACAACAGATAGACCTGGGAAGTTTTATCCTTAACTAGCCACGTATAGGCATCCTGTACATTGAAAATACTCATTTGTGCACCATTACTTCACTTTCTTTGTGAATTAGGAATTCAAGATTTAACAGGAATCCCTCATATGTGATCCACTCCAATGATATCCTGAACTTGGTTCTGAGAGGAGAGAGTTATGGAGCACAGGGTGGGATAGTGGAAGGGGATATGAAGATAGGATATTGTCATAGGTTGGTGTACAAGTTCCATGCAGAGCACAGGCCAAAACAAAATTTAAATGTGATAAACCTGCAGTGAAGGTATTAAAGCCTAGCTCAACTTCAGTAAAATGAATAAACAGTACCCTTTTTTACCAGCAGTACATACAAAATTGAATACTATACACTTCTGTTTTCTTATGTAGCCTAATTTACAGAGATGCTCAGATATCACAGAGATCAAAGATGAAAAATTTTAGCTCAGTTATCAGGTTGTGCTTTGGATACACCATTCTGTGCTTCCATTCTTTACATATTCATACTTTGTAACTTTAATGTATGCATAAGTATCCAGGCCTGCGTTGGAATAAATTTAAGGTTGCAGTTTTAAGAATTAGACTCAGGTAAAGTCTGGATTAACTGTTATCCAGGTTTTATCTTGTATTGCTGTGCATAAATGAATATGTGAAATGCAACAGAATCTCCTTATCTAGTTATACTGAACCTAATTCAAATTTTGAGACTCATGTTGACACCAGTAAGAGTTTTATGCACAGATCAAATACAAGATTAGGTAATTATTTCTAGTCTTTTATGTTTTTCAGCTGGAATTTCTATCCCAGTGTTGTTGAATACATTTTTATCTCACAATGAAAACGTGATTTTATTGACATGTACATGTGTGACAGTGCACACAAGTACAGCTCTGGAATTGTTTGAATTTTCTTTCTCCTTGAGATAACATATACTTTAATAAAATTTCACAGCACTGTCTATGTGCTAAATCTGAGCACCTGTGTTCACCCTTGAATACAGCAGCATAGACAAATGCACTTGGAGGCTTCTTGAGAAAATCACCTCAATAGGCAGGGAGTGGCCCATGTTGACTTGAAATAAGAATCAACTCAGGCACCAGAGTGGCTCACAAGAGCACCCTGGGTCAGAGTCATTCCAGGGCAGTCACTTTGCATATCAGTTAGTTTACAAAGTCCTTGCTTTGAAAATAGTTTAAAAAATATTGGAATGAAATAAAATAAAAGTAATTTTTCAGTTTAGATAGATAATTTCAATTTTTTTTTTCAAATGGATAATTGTTTATCCAGTATGCAAAGATTCACCCCAGAGAGACTTTTAAAAAACACTTGACCATAAAAAAGCACCTGCATCTTTTGGTTTACAAGCAAAAAGACTTGAAAACTTTAAAATGATCATATATTTGCATGTTTTACCAGCTAACAGACTTACTTACCAATGTTCAGCATAGATGGCATCGTGCCTTAGTTTCCACTGCCCTATGCCATACTTTCTTTAAAGGGACTTAATTACATACCAACATAATTCTTAAAATCACTTGCTGCTTCCTTCACAATGTCCAAAAGGCAAGTGCATTATGCTGAAAAGTTAGACAGAAAACCTTTTTTCCTAAAGCTTTGTGCTGTAAAGAATATTAGAGGAAGCAAGATTTGTGATATTCAAGAGAAAAGCGCTTTCCATTTTCCTAAGCAATTAAAAGACAGGAATTTAACATGCATTACTATCTTACTGGGAGGATGTAGGCTACACATTGATGAGAAAAATAGTTTCTTGAAGTGTTTTTCATACAGAACATGTGAAGAAATCAGTCCTGCAAATCTCTGGAAAGATTTTGGATACAATATCAGTCATACAAAGTACAAATTGTTTCAGCAGGGATATTCTGGAATTACAGCAAAAAGGCCAACGAGCTTTGCTTGCGTTCTGTATGAAAAAAGAAATCACATTTTATTTCATAAACTTGTATGCCTTTATGAGGGAAAAGATACAACTTACCGTACTGAATGATATGTGTGGTTTTATAACATTAAGTAGAAGAAAAAAAACCCCGCTGAACAGAAGGGAAAAACAAGAGCTTAGGAAAATAAGGTAGAAAGCACCCACCTTCCACATAGTTGTCTTCTGTAAGCACATAACAGGGAAGGAGAGAAAAGGAAAACATTCATTAAGCAGCATGCAGACTGGAACTTGCCATTGCATGTCTTTATCATGCAAGGCATCAAACACAACATGCAAGTGCTCCATTGCTACAGTCCAGAGGGAAAAACAAAAGCACCACGGAAGCAGTGTTTCCTCTACTTAACAAAATTTATGTGATATGAAACAAAACAATACTCTTTCCAAAGTGAAAAAAACTGTACAGGATTTACTGTAGCTCTTTGTACATACAATTATTATTGTTATTAGTTATTAATCAGAGGGTCTTCTTGTAATACTTCTGTAACTATGTATTTTAAAGCCACCAGGCATTTGTGATAGGGATTCTAAGTTCATTTGGTTGTGCTTTCCCATTCTGAACTTTCCTGGATGATGAAGTAGACGATTTTAAACTTCAGATAACTTAAATTCTTGAATATGCTGTGAAGATGTTACCACAGGCAGAATGGCTGATCCTGCAGTCATTAGCGAGGCACTCTGGTCATTGGGTCAAATCTCCAAATACAGCAGGGAAAAACTGGCACTTAAACTGGGTGGAATAACTCAGAATTGTTGGATCATGTCCTACAGAACTGGTCAACATCAGAAACTTTCACATCTTAAAAAATCAATCAATTCTCTGCCTGGTACAGCCAGCAAAGGCCACAGCAGTGCCAAGGATAAGTTCTGCCCTGGACTGGAACAAAGGGCGTTTTGCCTAAGGAAAGACTGCATTCAACAAGCAATAATCTGCCCTTTTATCCCCAATCCAACATCAATATGGGGCACAGGAAAGAAGATTCTCCCAAAGCTTACAAAGCAAAAGGGGACTAATAACTGAGCCTCAGCTAGTGAACTGGACAGAATTTAAAGCTGAGAAACAGGCTCAGTGTCCTGATACCCATATTAGTGTCTACAGTCCTGACCTACTCCATTGGGAAGGTGACTTTGAGGGAGTATTTCTCTGTTACCCATTATGATCATAACTGAGAAGAGGATAGGAGAGAGAAAATGGGCAAGGTAAAATAACAGAGGGAAACCACCACAGAAGTCAAGGAGATGGACTGTGTGGAAGCAGTAAAGAGACGGGGAAGGGTGACAACACAGGGATATTTCCTCGTGCAGTTTGTGTCATCTCCACCAGTGCTTCCTGGGGAGCGAGCACACAGAAACCATTGTAAATTGAAGGCCAGTTCTGCCATTATGGGTCATTTCTCGTGGATTCATCCCATAGGAATAATACCTTTACATGTGACCATGAAACTAAACCAATTTTGATGCATTGTAACCCAATGGAAAAAAAAAAAAGGAAACTAGTTACACGGGACTGGGCTTAATGATATTTCTTAAGCACAGTCATTTCCTCCCAGAATGTGTCACTTATCATAGTGAAAAGCCTTTATAAGTTAATGCCAGAAAGCACTGAAAAATGTCATCAAAACTAGATAGTGTTCAAATAAATAATCTGAAAATTTTACTACTTTAAAAATAATTGCGATAAATGATGAATAAATATTAAGGGTTTAAGTTTCTCAGTTTTTAGTTGTAATACTCATAGGTCAGGGCAGATAAAGTTATTCAGCTAAGATATTATAACTCACCTTTTCCATTCACACACTCTAAATCAAGAAATAGAGTAACATTCACTGAGAAAATGAGAAACACCCAGTTTCACAAGATAAAGATATTGTGTTCCATATACAATGTAAATTGGAGTGATATCTGGGCTATTAGAAATAGCAGCTCTTACCTAAAGTTTTCTGGAAGAGCCTTCTACCTTTAACTACATACAGTAATTTCCTTTCTTAAGTAAAAAATCCACCAAAACTCAATGAAAAATACATTAATTATTTCAATTGTAGCATAACTTCAGGCTCTTTCATCTAATTCTGCTTATCACAGTGTTGGTATATTGCAATACCGACACTGTCATGGTGTCCTTTTTGGTGGCCATGTTTAGCTTAACATGATTTTTTAAAACCATCATATGAACCTGCTGACAGGCCAGTTCAGCTCCTCATGATGTCAGTCAAAGAAAAGGGTTCTGAAAATGACATCAAAGGCAGCATCAGATGGTTAAACTCATCTGGCTACAGAGTTTAGCATATTTTGCCTTATGAGTCGTCCCCTTAGCAATAAGTGGTCTGCCTTTTTTGATGACTTTCACCAGAAAGATTCATACTAGCTGAGCATCTTCCCCTAAATGTCTGATTGATTAAACTTTTAAGTGATAGCAAGTCAAGCTGTCAAAACATTTTTAATTAAATAAAATGGAAGGAGTTGAATTCCTACTCCGTGAATTAAACAGTGTATACAGCCAAACCCCTACGCACTAGTATACAGCAGTGAAAATTCATTCCTCTACAGGTTTTTGTCATGGTAAGTTAAACCATCTTAAACAGTTTTGCAATCTAAGAAAAAAATTAGTTCCGCTTCTTTATGGTACTTTACAAGGCTTTTACATTAGATTAGCGTCGAGCACTTTGCTTTAATTAAGGTAGTTTGTTTGCGATGGCTGATATATTTCCATATCACTAACACTTCATTTGGCTTTCCTGATTCCCATTTTCTTGGCATGGCCTATTATTCTAAGCAGAATCTAAGAAGCCAGAAGGCCCAAATTCTAGCCTTGCTTTTTATTAATTTTGTTTACTCCAACCACTCTTCATACAAAACAAAAAAAAAAGAGGGGAAAAAAAATGAAAAAAGAAAAAAAGGAAAACTTTGAAAGCCATGTATACTATTAAGTTGCAGTTCAGAGAGAACAAAATTTTCCTCATTTAAATCAGGAGTAACTGTATTTATGTCACTAGACTTGCGTTGGTGTAAAAGGTTTTGTACCTGGAGGAGAGTAGAGCCATATTACACATTTCTGTCACTGCTGATGACTTAGCCATGCACAGTCAGAATTCACCCACATTTATATCCTTCCACTCTGGGGGCATCTTATTGTCTGCTGAGTAGTGCTGTTGAGAACCCAAGGTTTTCAGGACCCAAAATGCCAGCTCCAAATGCTGCAGGCAATGGCACAGAACAGAGCAGAGCAGTTTTCTGCACCAGCTGATCATACCAATGACTTCTCACCCTGACAACAGGTGACTTTCTCTTCAGCATTCTGACTTCAAAGAGATGTGGGGAGTCCTCTCTTTTCACATTGCACCGAGCTACTTACTTGAAGAATCAGAGAGTCCTTATCCACGGCAAACGCTGATTTCCCAGACCCTCCCCCATGCCCACCACCAACGAAATTAATTGCCTTGCTACTTTCTGTGTTTGCAACCTAATTCCTCCAGCCAAAGTCTGCTCTCAGTGCTACGTGTGTCATCTGTTGACTGTGCATATCGAGCCAAATATTGAGTTGATTTAAATCTGGTGTGACACAGCTGAAATCAGAGGAACTGCACAACTTACACAGGCTGTGAATCTGGCTCATTAGCTCCAGATGAATTGTCTCTGGCTGTCCCTACTGAACTGAGAGCAGATTCTGCTCCATATTTTTTTTGCAGCAAAAGCGCAACCACTTCTAATTATTTTAGCATATCACTGTGATTTAGTGATATGAAAATGGGAATCATATTTTTACAGTATATTTTTACTAATTCAAAAATCATTTTAATATTTGGTGATTCTTCATGGAAACATTGATTTTTTTTTTTTTAAACACACAAAACCTCACTCTTTCTATGTGTCGTGGTTATTTTTGCTATTTTGCATTTTTTTCACCTGCTAGAGTATTTACACCTTAGCCACATAATTATGTAAGAACTGTATTGTCATGACAAAGAGAAGAAACAATACATTAGTATTTTGAAATTATAAAAACAGAAATAACACTATAAGAAATAGCATATTAGCAGAGGCATTTTTATAGTGCAATTTTTTTTTTTCTCTTATGACAATTGTAGTTCACAATCACATTCCAGTAAGGAAGGATATAATATACCATAGACATATTTTATGACATTTCAAAAGATATTCCGAAATATGACAAGTAGTGAAATAGCATGAAATAAAGCTATATTATGAAGGTGTCTTGCAACAAAATTGATGGCTAGAAGTTTAAGATACAATATTTTGTTTTCTCAAAGGATAATGCATCATTATAACTCTCTCTAAATTTATTTACTGAAAAATACTGTACTCAGAAATATTTCAAGGAGCAGTTTTATCTATGGAACTGCTCCCAGCATTTCTTGATTAGTGCAATTTAGCCTGTCCCATCAGATTCTCAGATTGATAGAGAAATTGATTTAATTGACATGGAGTTCAAAACAAAGTATTTGGAAAGGATATGAAAACATGAAGTATGTTATAAAGTACGTTATAAAGCACGAACAGTCAAATTGTCAATAATGATGAACTAAAGCAATACATTGAATATCCATGGTTATAAGCATTGATCCTCTCAAGTGCTGTGTATCTGACAAATTCCAGTAGGATTATTTGCATATTTTAGAAATGTCCTTTTGAAAAATGTACTGTACATATTGATTGCAATTATTGACTGTGATTATTAATAATTAGAAACGGATTATAAAGATGCCTAGTACAGAACTCTGATTTTTGTTTTGCAGCCTTCTTCAGTATTGAGTAAATAGGGAAACAGCATTTCCTAATCCTGTTGGGATTCATACACAAAATCTACAAATCTACCAGAATTTAAGGAAGAGGGCCTGGGAATTCCTACATTTCCACACGGCTTCATTAGGTCTGAAATCAATGTACAGCCTTTTCTAGTCTCCACACAGCTTTGCACAGACCCAGTCAGAGGACTTTCCAGTGCAGTTGGTAGAAATATGACTGGGACTTTATCAATAATTTTTTGTGTGTAAAGAAGAAATTCCAGAGTAATAGGAGTTTGGTCCTGTTCTAGTTTCATTCTCTACCCACATCTCTTTGAGGATCCCTTCTTTTCTGGAATGCCCTGTTCAAGACTTCGGGGAAAGGCAAGATCCTGTCGGGAGCACTAATGGCCTGCGTTTACTGAAAATAAGGAGAAAGCTTTCTGCCAAATGAGTATCATTAGCGCATAATTAGATGTTTTTACCAGCTTTTTACAAGACAAAGCCATCAGCCCAAATTCAGTACGCTTCCGTGAATCCGAGAAGCATCCATGAATTTATTCTGAGTGAGGCCATCTTTTCTGGACAGTACCCCAAGTGCGTTGAGAATGAAATAATGACAAGATCATTTAAGTTAAGCTACTGCGGATGAGCTCCAAGTGTGAAGCAGCAAGTACGGCAGGCAGTGCAAGTTTTGAGTGCACAAGCAAAGAAATAATGAACAGAAATAGAAAATGGCATTATTTTTTTGTGGCATATGTAAAGCCATTACTGTGTTTAGTTCCATTACTCAAATATTTAAAAGGAAATAAAAAATGAAAGAGCTTTCAGGGGAAAACTTTCCCGACAGTCACTCATGCCATTAAAACCCTAAGAAAACTCAGCAAACGACTTACAAAGAAAGCCCTAAGATGCTCAATCTGTTGAATACATCAAAGATAAGATGAAGAGGTGTCTGAACCTAGTTTATAACTATCAAAAGTTCTTGATAGCTGGAAATCATTTCAGCCAGACAAAGACTGTGATCAAGAGTCAGGAAAGTTCAAATTGAAACGAAGACAAAAATATTCAATAAAGATAAAATAAGCATTGGCAATTCTAGGAAATTCTTCCCTCAAAGCCTTAAGACAGAGCCTTTCGACAGAGCCTTTCTCTAACAGTGACTGTGTATCAATCATTGCTTTTGGGCTGCATTGTAGGAATCACTGGAAGAGATTCTGCCTTTTGCCATTTAGGAGGTCAGGCTAATATTTTCATAGCGGTACATTCTGGCCAGAAGTCCTATGAATCTATGAATTTTCTCTAGTTAAATTAGAACAGAAACCAAGCATAAACAGCAGCAAATATTTTGACACCCTGTTAAACACAAAAATGTTCAAATAAATTGCTTTCTCAGAACCAATCTCTGCATCATTTACACAAAGATTTCACTGAGAAGTATTTCCCATGAAGAATTCAAATATAATGGGTGAAAAAAAACCCATTCAGACAAATTCCTGTTTTCCCTGTATTTCACAACAAGACAATACCCCTAGCCACAATTTACTTCTACGGCCTGTTATATTTTTTAATACCCTCCCCAGTTATCTGAGAAACAGATGAGAAATAGAATGAAAATCAAGACATAATTTAATCACTATTCTTTCTCAGGCAACATTTTTTGTGTGCTATTTCACTCCTGTGCAGATTTTTCACTTTTCTATCACTTATCATCACAAGTGTATTAAACATGAACTCATTCTACATTGCTTTAGTTTAATGTTATTAATCTATGATGATTTTATTGTTACATATTTCTAGATATTGCACATTGGAATAGGATTCTGCTTCCTTGGAGCCAAAGGAGTAAAAAAATAAGCACATCTCTGATACTTATAACACCTTTTCCTCAACTGCTTTCTGGAACTGACATTTTTGGAAAGTTACTTGTTCTCCTCTGTTAGTAGTTTTTACCATACAAACTAGGACTGTCTCAGGGGACAGATCATGTAGATACAAATATGACTGCTTTTTAATTGTACTACAATCCCAAGCAATTTTACTTTGGCCATATTTTCCCACCTCATTAATTTTTTTTTTCTTCAAAATGGGTCTTGCTACTTTTGTATTTACTATACTTATGACTTGCTTACAATACATCAATTCTTTAAAGAAATTTGTATCATTCACCATATCTGTGTCATGGCTGTAGTAATGGCAACCAGGAATCTTTTTTTTTTTAACAATTGAATTTAGTAATATTAATAGAGGTAATGAAAGGAGAGATAAATCATTTGCATATGTGTTCCTTCCTCAGGGTTTTAATTTCCATATATAAACAGGAAATGAAACACAATGTAAATCTATGCATTTTACTCAGTGACCAGATATTCTTTAAGAACTGCTGCTCTTTTCTCATTTATCCTCTTGAACTATTTCTCTGAATTTGAAACATTCCATTTCCAATCCCAGTCTCTGGGATTTACACACTTTGCTTTGTGCATTAGGACCTTTTCCTTGTATCACTAGAGGTCTTATTTCCTATCATGGAGAATGGATAGACTGACTAGAACTACAAACGGACTGTATCTGGTTCACTTTACAACTCCTCTTTTCTTCCTGGCATTCTTTTAAATCCTTTGGATTTTCCTCAGTTGTACTCTGCTGGGTACGTGGCATGAAAATATATTTTCAGGCTATTCCTATCAAAACCTTTCACACAGAATTAACTGTTCTGGCTGGCAGAGAACAACATCAAGTACAGATTATGTTCTATGAAAGTAATGTGGGGTGACACAGGTAGTTCTATTTTAAGAATATCTGTTTTGAAATCAATTTGAGAAATTAATGAGATAACTTATTTCAACAACTTATTTAATAAACATTTGTGAAATGAGGAATAAAGATTTTTCGGGATTATTCATACTTGTTTTGATATCTGTGAGAATAGAAACATGCCCAACATTTCCTTGTTGCACTGTGCTTTGTGTAGTAAATCATGGCTAACCACGAGGCTGCAAATTCAGGCCCCAGTTACAATCAGAAGAAATCAAACCCCTCTCCAATCATCCTTTCAGCAAAACTGGTCTCTTAGACCCATTAATAGAACAGGATTAGCTGAGCTGACAGTGAGCAAAAATGCTGTGCAGTGATTGAATGGCAGAAGTAATTTTCCAGCTGGATGGCAGCTTTATAGAGGTGATGATCCAGTGGATAATATGAGCAGGAGACTCAGAGGAGGAGAGGTTGTGGGTTTTGTCCATGAGAGGGATATTATTTTTAGACAATGCTTCCTAAAACTTTTCTACCAGTTTTGTACTGCACAGTGCACTGGCAGCTATCTACACTTACACAATCTCTGTGGTGCAAATATAGCATTTCCCCTTCACAGCACTTACTAAAGAGTGAAGACATATGACTGCACATTTTGCCTATCTGAGACATTCACTTAGGCCCTGACTCTGTAGCTGGATATTTGTGCCTTCCCAGACTGGTACAACACCAAAATTAACAGGACTGCATGCAAAGCCAGCCGTATTTTTGTATTCACACTCTGTCTTTATAAAAAAAAAGAGAGGAATGTTTATGTGCTATCCTGATGCCATGACTTTGACACAGGCGGCTGAAGACAATTTGGTATGAAGTGTTCTTGAGAGTTAGAAGCTAAAAATGTAGAAGACACATTGTACACAATTAAAAATAGAGTGCTAATATTCAAAGTAATTTTGTTGTATAGTTCTTTAGCTAGCCACCATGAAATTTTCTTGGCTACTACTGAGATTCATTTTGTCAATGTGAACCGAGCTGAAGCCGCCTTTGGAAGACATTAGAATGGTATAGAACAAACATTCTCCTCATTTAAATGGGAATTTCCTCTAAAGAGTAGAGCTGTACTCTGGAAGTCAGTATACTGTAACTGAGTCCTTAATTTGACATCAAATTAAAATTTAATCATAGCTATCTATGACTGCAAGTGAACAACATAGATATCTTTATTTTTTTTTTAAATTAACTTAATTTTCTCCTTTACTAGTCTACAATCATCTCAATGCTAATGTTGAATGTTATTCTGATTAATTAGTTGTTACAGATAATGACAATCTAATTACAAGAAATTTTACAATTAAAAAAATCAACATTTTTCATTTAAAATCTGGTCATACTAGCTAAAGTAAGAGCTGATACATCACTTCTTTCCTCCATAGATTTTACAGAAACTGCAAAAGGTTTGTTTTTTTTTTCGTAGCTGTGTGAATGCCTGGATTGAGCTTCCATGAGTCCAGAGTACTTACACATACTGCAACCAGCGAGGTGTTTTAGAGCTATCCCTGATTTTTATTAATCACTTTGAGATGAATTGGTTAAACTGTTATTTTCTTGGCATGAGGACATATACTGTAACTTTTATAACACTCCCAAGTGACATAACAAATATGCAGGCATTAGTTTACTACAGGTGACAAAGTTGGCTCTGACAAGGAGAAACTGTACCTGACGTGCTTTTGCAAACCTATGGTGTTAGGGTCAGCTACACTGATCTATCATCCACGACTCTTCCCATCTCAGAACTGCACAAATAAAATTTCTAGTGGTAGTAGATAGCAGTAAATATTTCAAAATAGTCCCGTTTTAGGGGTTTATAGAAACTAACCCAAGACAACTAGTTCTTCTCTTCCTAAGAGTTAATCAGTAGCACAGAATCACAGAATTACACAATGATTAAGGTAGAAAAGGCCTCTGGAGGTCATGTGGTCCAACCTCCATGTGCATGTAGGGTCACCGAAAGCTGATTGTCCAGGGTCATGCTCAGATGGCTCTGGAATATATCCTGTTTTGGAAACCACCATCTCTCTGGGTAAGCTGTGCTGTCCCTACGGGAATCTTATGGGAGACAGAGTCAAAGGTCCTTCTGAAGTCCACGTAGACAACATTCAGTGTTCTGCTCTCACCTACCACATCAGCCAACTCATCACAGAAGTTTACGAAATTGGTCAACCATGACTTACCCTTGGTGAAGCCATGCTGACTACTCCTAATGATTTCCTCATCCTTAATGGTTTCCAGGATTAGCTGCTCTATCTTGTTCCCGGAGAACACTGAGTCTTGTCAGCCTCTAATTCCCTGGTCCTTCTTGTTGCCCTTCTTGAAGATGGAAAAGGCATTTGTGCTCTTCCATCTTTGGGTGCACCTCCCAACTGCCATGATTTATCAAAGACTGTCTAGAGTGGCCTCACAATGACAGGTAACAGTTCCCTCAGCATATATGGGTGTATCCCATCAGGTGCCATGGACTTATGTACGGACGGTTTGCATAAGTGTTCTCTGACCTGATCCTCTTCCACCAAGGGTACATCTTCTTTGGTCCACCCTTTCCCCTTTTTCTCAGGGAGCTGGGATTCCTGACAGTTGATTCAGGAATCACTAAAGGCTGAATCAAAAAAGGCACTCAAGACCTCATCCTTTTTTCTGTCCTGTGTCACTGTGTCCTCTGTCTTGTGGACAATGGGTCCACATTTTCCCCATGTCTTTTTGTCAGTAATGTACTTAGAGTAGCCCTTCATGTTGTCTTTGACAACCCTGGACAGATGAAATTCCATTTGGCCTTTGACTTTCCTCACTTCACTCTTAAATGCTCAGACAATGCTTTTGTATTCCTCCCAGCCCTATCTGTCCTTGTTTCCACCCTTTTTAAGCATTTTTTTTTTCTTTTTTTTGGGGAGGTGATCCATAATATAAACCTGTTTTCTTGGACCCTCTTTTCTCGAAGGCCTTATCCCACGGGACACTTCTGAGTAGATCTTTAAAGAGGCCAAGTTCAGCTCTTCTGAAGGCAACTGTTGTGAGCTTTCTTCTCATTCTCTTCTGAGTCTTCAGGGTCCTGAACTCCACCACGGTCACTGCAGACAAGGCTGCTCTGATCTTCACATTCCAAATAGGCCCCTCCTTTTCCATGCAGTCCAGGAGACTACCTCTCCTCACTGGCTCTGCTCTCACTTGGAGGTGGAAGTTATCATCAATACTCCCCAGGAGCCTCCCTGATTGCTTATATCCTGCCATGCTGTCCCCCCAGGATCATGGTGGCTGGAACTCCCATGAAGACCAGGGCCTGTGAGAGTGAAGCTCCTCCTATCTGTCCACAGACCTCATCTGCTTGTTCTTCCTGGTTAAGCAGACTATAGCAGACACCTACGATAATGTCATTTTGGACAGCTCTTGAAGTCTTCCTTTTCACCTTTGTTCCTTTCTGAAGAAATTGCTTGGATATGTACCCTGATGCTCATCTTCAATCACTTCACTTTTTTTTCCTAAACCAACATTACGTTCAGTGTAGGCCATGTGAAAGTTATTTTTGTTTAGTCATGCTGCAATGCAATTCATGTATCATAATACATCAGCAAAGTAGCATGTTGCCAATGAGAATGTGGGAAAGCACCTTTTCCATTTTTAGCTCCTTCACAGTTGGAAAATTGGTCAGGACAACAAAGATGACATCAAGAAAAAGAAACATAGGATTCTTTAGTGAAGAACCATTTCTGGTATAAAACTATCAGAACCAATTCTAACACTGTCTCACAAAAGCTTTTCCTCACAAAAAGTTGTCTCTGTATTGCCCTGTAGTACATATGAAGCGAACTCTAGAGAACACTGTAATGACTTTTCATGGGACTGAGTCAAAGAAGGGCTTAAAATGAAATTAATGAGAACATGTAAATGTAGAGCTATAGCAGGAGCTACAGGGGAGACATAAATATTACTGGTTGAGAAATATGAATAAATATCTCTATTAAAATGTGCTCTGAATGTATTTCTTACATTACATTCCTTTAAGGCTGCTTCTTAAGCATGATATAAAATGGTATTTCTTATATATTTAAAGCAAAGTTTTAATAATAAGTGGATTAAACAAACTTTCCAACAAGAAAAATCCTTTTCTGTAAGGTAAATGCTGGCAAACAACAGAAATCTTGTTTGATTGTTAGCCCATTATTGAAATGAACACACAAATCATCTGCTTCCTTGTTTTAATTCATGAAGAGGAGGAATAATTCTGAGGTTCCCAAAGTGGAAAAACTCCTACATCTAAACCATAATTAAAATTTCTTTCCGGCAGAGTACTTATGCCATTAGGCAATTCACAGAATTATAATGATGAAAGCAAGGATCCTGTATCATATAACTTATGTACTTAATCAAGTTAACAAACCTCCCAAACAAAGCACAAACATTTCTTGCATAGTTTTTTAAATCACATTTTCAGAACAAACAATCTTTCCATATACTGAGAGAAACTCGTATGTGAAGGAGGCAGTCTTTTTATGAGTATATTCTGAATACACAGACCACATCAGAATATGAACAGTCATTCATGTAATAATAAAGCCTTATGCAATGTAAAGGGTGTATAAATGTAATGAATGCAGCCAACAGAGTGAACAATAAATTATATGCTATGGTCCAAGTAGTCATATCAAAACAGAAACAATCTTCACACTGAACACAGGAAAACAATTTTACTTCACTAAAACAAAAATCCAGAATGTCACATTAAGCCAAGAGACAGAAATAGATCACACTCAATTGCAGGAAAAGTCTCCTCACAATTCAACAAAACAAAAACTAATGCACATGAAGGTGTTGAATTTGAAAAAGGAGTATCAATTAATAGGATTTGGAATTTTTTGTATCTTCTTTTATTTAAAGGAAGTCATTCAAGGAATTGTGATTCTATAATTATAGCTTGTTCCAAAACAAAACTCTAATAACTGTACAAAAGCCACTAACAATATAATTTAAATTATTTTCAATTGTAAATCCTCTTTATATAGAAGGCTAAAAAGTGCTTGATCCATTTTCTTATTCTGCTTTTTGCAGCTTATAACAAGTGCCTTTTTGTTTTATGAAATGTATACTTATTCCAAAAGTGTCTATTGTGAAGAACATCTAATGCTCGTAAATAATTTGCTTCTTAGAAAAAGAAAAAACCTCAAAGCACATTTCCCAAAACATCCTTATAATATATGGAGAGCAGCCACCTCATTTTACTTCCAATGAAAGCAAACCAAGTCCCCAACATCCCACTTGTTTCCAAAAGTACTTTAGAATATAAAGATCTCAAGTGTTTTTCTTTTATCACTTTCAATGTGCTTCAACATTCAATATTGGCAACTATAAATTTTTATCCGGTCTGCATTTTTAGTGAGTTACCACTGTTTTCTGTAATGGGCCAAACTCTTAAAATACAACACCTTCTGGTTAGGGCATTGGTATAAGCCTTAAGCAACACTGCTGTTATTATTCTCTTACATTCTGCATCAAATGGTATCGGTATGGATTTAAAAGACATGTAAAAGATGTATCCTAACAAATACTACAATCAAATGACATGAAAAGGACATAACATTTATATAATGTCCTACGTTACGTGATTCTCCTGTCCTCGGTAACAAGTAGTCTGATGAGAAGTGTAAAACTGAAATACTCAAAACAGGGAAAGTACTAGCGAAAAATGAATGGGATAGTGAAACTGGGCAGGAGTAGTTCTCACGTCATAAAATGGGATCCTCTTTAGAATCCGTTCAGGCGGACAGAAATATTTTCATTAATTTATACAGCTTGGCTAAGTCCTGGATTGCTCCGTGGTTCTCATAGTTTACCTGCTGAGTTGCTACTTGTCATCTGCAACTCCCATTGAGACCTCACGGTGAATCACTGGAACACAACGAGTTCACCAGTCCCCTCGCTCTGCCAGGGAAGCATTTCTAATCAATAGCTTTTAGCGCAATGGAAGTAACCACAAAGCTTTCAAGATCTGGGTTTATGCTGTAGTTAAAATGAGCTTAGTGCCATCTCTGGAGTGTAGTTGCTTCACCAAGCTGCACATTATAAATTAGGTCAAGGCTATTTGTGCAAACTGGTATTTTAGAAGATGAAACAAAAGCAACACAGAAGATCTTGATACTATCACAGGGAAACCATCTTCATATGTTTTATTTGTGGATGCCTACATACACACATATTTAGATACACATTTAGATGTGACTGGAGATAGTAAAAATAGGTCAAATAAATTTTTCATCTAAATTGATTTGAGTGAGTATGCAATGGTAAAGTGCAGATTCTGATGGAAGATATGGTTATGTAAATCTCCACTGAGACAAGAGAGCTACTTCAAATACATGCAGACTGGCTTAAGTCCCTTTTAATACAAGTTCAAATCTCTGGTTGAAACCCCCCTAAATTCATTTAGAATTGGAATCCTTCTCTTAGAATTGCATCACTCAACTTGCAACATACACTTTGGAATTTCAGAAGAGGACAAAGGCATTTAGAAAAAAAAAAAATCTCACACACTTGTTGGCTATTTTTTTCTTATTTGTCAAAATACGTAAAAACCAGCTATAGTAACAAAAAGAAAAAGTCCAATCCAGTGAAGAGTGGAGTATAGATTTGATTTGTGTAGGAACAACACATGTCTCCTAAGTCTCAGTTTCTCCAGGACTGAAGAACAGGGTTCACATATGCTGGAAGAAAACAGTGGTACAGAGCAAAACTGAAGTTCACTCTGCAGCACTATTAGCAGCCATGCTTCTCTGAAGTGAGATAAATGCCCCACTGGAAATTTCAGGCCAAGAGGAACATTGCAATGGGATTACAGGATTGGGCTGAAAAGGCTGAAGTTGGCACAGAGAGTTTTGTCATTGTGCAACAGTGACACTCATTTTGGTGTCATTTACATATAAAAGTGATCTCACTTGCTTATGTAAATTGGGTATGCCCAAATAAATTGGGAATCGGATAGTTTTCTTAGCAAATAGAAGGATGACATGCATGGTAAAGAAGAAGAAGAACAATAACAACAGTGGGAGAAGAAGAATTAAAGACAAAAAAGGGGAAAAATAAGGAAAAGAATAGCAATTTCTGTTGGGAAAACTAAGTGTTTAAGCGTTAGTGAAACTTACGCAGCACAATCCCACGAATCTCACTGTCCTTGGGAGGTTTTCCAAGAGTCATTCTTTACACAATTTTCTGAATTAAAAAGCATTGGAACCACCTTTTTTCTTTTTCCTCCTCATAAGCAGTGATTATTTATTCTTTTTGTATCAATTTTTCTTTAACAAATATATTTATTGGGGCCATTCAAAGGAAATAATACTGGTATTTCAGATCTGTTTCTATGTATCTCTGTGAGCAATTCTCATGGTCACGTGAAATAAACTGTACTAAGGTTGGTTGTTTTGTGCTTGGGGTTTTTCAAAATATTTTATTTAAAAAATTAGTTGTAATTCCAGGCTATGGTAGGGAAAGGTATAAAGATAATTGCCTTTTTCCATCTTCAAATAATAGTTTAAATATATTCAGGGTAAACTATGAACATGATTGTGAGTCTCTGTACCATTTGAAGTCTTTGCTCACTGTGCTTCTAGAATTATTGATAGCTGTAAGAGGAAGCTGGAGGTCTGCCTACCAGTCAGGGTTAGACTAAGACTAGTTGAGCTTGATATCCAGGGACAAAAAAAAATTACTCTCATTCATCAGTGTGAAACAGCAACCCATATGCAATTGTTCAGAAAGCATTTGGCTAGTTTGGAAAACACAGTCATAAGTTATAGAGAGCCTCACTAGCAATACCTCAAACAAAAAAATTCCTAGGCAACAGATTTTCTGGCTTCTCTGCCATGGAGAGCATAGTGATAAGTGTGTAACATTGTCCTCAGTCTCTACCAGCATCTCCCACTGACTTGGAGAGATGCTGTTCACGCAAATCAGGGCTGTTTTAAGATCAGCGGCTTAGGCAAATTCACATCTTTTCACTAAAAAATTTGCAAACTCGTAAGCCCAAATTTGATTTCCAGTGCAGTAACAACAAATCCTGTCACTGTTACATATCGGTTTGTGAAGAAAACATTACAGGGCTAATATAAGTGTGATTAGAATGGAAGGCAAAATATTTGTAAAGAAACTGAACAATAGAAATGGGTGAACTGTTTGGTCAAACATGACACGTTACCTTACTGAACAGGACCCTCTCTAGAAGAGATGATGTGAAAATCAACTTACATATAATATGCAGTATCATTTATTGTGCTACAGAGATCCAAAATATACTTTAGTAGACTCTGGAGCTCTAGCACACTCATACTCATTCTTCATATTTATGGAAAAAAAACCAAACCATACAGCCCTCAAAAAGAACCATGCAGGAATTACACAGTACCTTGAAAAATCAGATTCTGAGAAAGCATTTTCATCCCTTAGGACATGAACATCACTCCTCACAGAAAATAATCACATAGCTCTGATGCTATGAAAAAGATGGAAATGACAGTTCACAAGACTACTAGTAAACAAATATCAAGAGGAAAAATGATCTTGGTCTCTACAGGCATCTACAGATATACTGTGACTCCAATGTGGAGGTAAATCAAAACATTTATTCTTGTTCTAAAACTGTATTTTACAGGTAAATATACCTCTTTGTTTTGGGGTGAAGAAAGCCTCCTGAATTCATTCTTCTTGGGGTTAATTTTTGCTTATTCTGCTTCTACCTTTTTTATTTTTTTTTTCCTTTAAATTTTTGAAGCTTCATCCCTAAAAATGTCTCTCCATTTTCAGGTGATTCTATATACTTGGGCTTTGAGCACTGAGCTTGTAACTTTGAAGGGAGAAACCTTTTTAGTTCACTGATGAAGAATTCACATTTCGTTAAGCAATAAAACCTCTCCATGGTTCTATAGTGTTTCATGAAAGGACCTCAGCAGTTTATATCTCAATGCCTCCATGCAGCAGACAGAAAATTTGGTAGATAATATTTCTGTGCAAGCAGAAGTGGTGCTTGAGACTTGTGTGAGAGGCATTCAATTGGGGTGAATGTGTGCATCTTGTAGCCGAGCAGGAGAAAACATAATAGGGAACTTTTAAATTGATTCAGGAAAAATGAAGAATAAAAACCATAACAGAGGAGGCTAGGCTTAGACATGTAATACAGGCGGGTGATGTCCAGAGAAACTTCTAGGAAAGATCAGGTGAGAATCATACAAGACATACAGTATTTTATTGAAACAGGAGAAATGTTAAATTGTATTTATTGCTATTTCTTTAGATAAAAATATCCATGAAAATTGTTGCTATCTTTCACATGGTGGATTTAATTCTAAAACTCTGTTTTGTTAAGTAGGTGAAAACATGCTGGGCAGAATGTGATGAGAATTTGTGACCTACTTATTTTATTCAGCTAGGAAAATAAGGAAGGAGAGTTCCCATGGAAGTTGTTTATTGTCTAAAATCACAGAATCACAGAATATTCTGAGTTGAAAGGGACTCACAAAGATCACTGAGTCTAACTCTTAAATGAATGGCCCATATGGGAATTGAACCTTGACCTTACCAGCACCATGCTCTAAATGTTTGTTTATTCTAAAGATCTCAGTTGTTCCTCCATGTAGACTACCCTTTGTTTTTAGCAATAATACTATCTGAACTACTTTTTTTGCAATTCTTATCATAACAAAAAGCAGTTCTCCTACTATTAGTACATGGGCAAGAAACAGATCAGAATCTTCTGCACCCCAGATACATATACTTATTTTTAGGAAATGCCTCCCAAGTGCAAATTCAATTTATTGCAGACTTTTCCTTTTCCCTTTAGCTTTATGTCTCCTGTAGAAAGAATTGTAGATTTAATATGAAGAACAAAATGTCAAACAGAAGAAAATAAAGAAGACTTACTTTTTTTTTTTCCACCAAGAGGAAAGTTAAAAAATCTCTTCTTATCAAGCGTAATAGAGAAGAAATGTTGTTATATATGCAGAAAAACTTTCTCAGGAGAGAAATAAGGAAGAGAAATATTCAGTTCAGTTGGGTCCAAACTATAGGCTCTTCAAAATGCAACCAGAACAACAAAAGCACCACATATTATTCATTGCAATAACATTACGTGCTAGAACATCAATCCACTTCAGGAAAGAGGCAAATACAAACAATTCCCTTAGACTTCCTCCTCTACCTCTACACTACAAGATCTAAAACACAGACACACGAGAAGCAGAAAAGTTTCACCAAAGGTTTATGTTGTTCCAGATTTCATTCTGTCATTTCTTGAGCTACTCATGACCCTGTAAAGTCCAAACCAAGCAAACTGAAATAATGTTTGTCTTGCTGGATTATTTTCCTATTTTCTAATCATTCTAGGAAAACAGTGCCATGTTTCCACTTTTTCTACCACCACTACCTTTTGTCTTGTCCCTTCCTTTCTTCCAGTAACAAACTTCTATTGAAGCCCTCACCCTCTGTGGTTAGTTAATACAGAAACAAGTAGGATTTTTCCACAACCTGACCACTGGGAAAATAAAAAATAAAAATAAAAAATCATTACTTCTAACCTTACGGCAAAAATATTTCATACTAAAATCAAATAATCACATACCAAATTATTACAGCTAGTAGCACTTTTAGTCTAGCCTTTAGTGTATTGGAATATTTAATTTTGTGGCCACCAGCTGTCAAGCAGAATATTTTACCAGGGACATATCAATGTAATTAACTGTGATAAAAACCAGAACCATCCAGCATGTTTTGCTGTCTTAGTGTAGGACAAACTCTATCTATGTTAGTCTTTATAATATTTATCTAATGTCTTCCCATCCCCCAGTCCTGTTACATCTATTCCAATGTTTCACTATTTGTATCATTAAAAAAGATCTTACTACTGTCTAAACTTATAATTAATTGCTGCAATTTAACCCCATTGTTTCTTCTCCTATCCATCATTGATAAAAAACCCAATTATTTATTTCCTTTTTATACTACCCCTTCACACACTTGATTCTTGCCATCAGGTCCTCCCTTAGTCATTTCCTCTGTAAGGTACATAACCCAACTTGTTTAGTTTTTTATTTCATAGGTCTGCTTTGTTGCTGAAATGCAATGGTTAAAATTGAATGCGGAATTACAGCCTTGAGTACAGCCCTGGGCAAAACTGGATAATTACTTCACCATGTCTTACAAGCTGTATTTCCATTTACAAGAGATAAAATGTTCCCTAGATTTTTTTTACAACTTCATGGCTTTGCTAACCCCTGTACAGAATGTGATACATGCAGACTCACAGATTCTTTTCCAAAGAAACAGTATTTCACCAAGTTTTTTCTACACCATATTTTTGCTGTCCATAATTTCTTCCTACGCCTAGCACCTTCCACTTGCCTCCACAGAGTTTTAACATATCTTTTTGTCCTTTTCTCTAATTTGTCAAAACTGATTTTGAATTCAAAGCTTGCTCTTGAGTGTGTGGTTTCTCTTCCCCAGCTCTGCATTATCACAGATTTAATAAACTTGGTCTATGCTCTACCATCCAGGCTGATTAAAGGAAAATAACAAGAAATTGATTCCAGGAGGAATGCCTGGTTGGTTTGTCCTTTCACTTTGACAGGCAATTACTGGCAACTTGCACAGTTATGCAGACAACTTTGCACACAATTTACTACTAATTTAGAAACTTAATCTAGTCCAAGATTCCCTAGCTTGCTTAGGAGAATATCATGCTAGACATCGCCTAAAGATATGTTAGACAGTGCCTAAAGATTTGTTTAAGAGTACATGACATCTGCTGCTTCTTGGCAATCTCTAACAATTGTTGAAGAATCGGTTTAATGTAATTTATTGCTGACCCACTGATACTCATCTCTTTCTTGCCTTGCTACTTGCTACTGCTAACAAATCATTTTCTTGATTATTTGTTCCAAAGTCTTCCAGGAACTGATGTTAGGCTGTCAAGCTAGACTTGGCTCTTTTTTATTATGAATTTAGAATTTGGCACCAACATCCCCCTCTTGCAGTCTTTGAAAACATCATATGCCTTCAGGAAAATTCTTAAAGGAAACCTTCAACACAGGTTAGATTGCTTCTGGCCAGTACTCTGTTACATATCAAGGTGCAGTTCATCACACCATGCTCATTCATGCACTGCACAGGCACCAAAGTCCTGAATGAGCCGAAATGTAAAGACTAGACCATTTTCACAATGACTGCCTCAAATACTTACGCAGGATGGTCATGCACCTCATAAAGAAGCTAAGAACATAGTAGAAATAAAGAGAGAGTATATTTTGCTATTTATTTCAAGAACTATTTGAATCCACATTGAGAGATTAAAGTTCGTAGCAGTCAAAGCACATCTTTTAGGTTATGCAATAGCATTGAATACCTGCAAAAATAAATATGTACATGACCTACCAAAGAATAACCACAGTTGTGTGTTGGGTCTGGCTGAGATGGAGTTAACTTTCTTTGTAGCAGCCCACATGGTGGTTTGAATTTGTGACTAAAACAGCACCAAATCTTTGTCTGGCCCTTATTCTGCCACCCAGTGAGACGGCTGGTAGTGAACAGGAAGCTGGGACCAGACATGGTCAGGGAGGTTTTGTCTTCAAATGTAGTCATTGTTTGGAGTCTGGCTGGGCATCAGTCTCCTTAATGAGATAGTGGCTGCCTCTCCATCATTGTTTTTTTCCCATCTTTTCTTCACTTCCTAAACTGTGCTTATCTTGACCCATACGTTTTTAGCTTTTTCTCTTTTGCATTTCCTAGCCTGTCCCTTTCCTGCTGGTGGAAAGTGAGAGAGTGGCTGGATGAGTGTGTAGCTTCTGGATGAGGTGAACTGACAACAGGTGTGTTAGATGGAAGACAATCACTCCCAAAAGTTCAGGCCACGTTTTTACTACATGTAAAAACATTCCAAGAAATCTCTCCAGCAAAATTAGTAACACAGGCAGGTTAACCAGCTGAAAAGGATTGTTTAGCTATTTAAAAGTATATTGAATCCAGTTCAGGTAATAATTGCTACATTGCATGCAGTAAGGATAATTATTTTTGCACAAAGTAATTATATTAAAATTTTTGCTTGATTCAGGATCATTAAATAACTTAACAATACATAAGTAGCACAGTATGGATTTGTCTTTTTCTAAAGATTTTTATAGATTTTCTAAAATAAAGTGCTTTGATTAAAATTACAATGACTGAACCACCCATTTAGCTTTCATATCCATATTTTAGTTTTTTACTTCATCTTGTAAAAATTATTTTCTAGCTTTTCATGGAAAAAACAGAAGCTCACCATATAAGCAAACCAACTCTTTGTCAATGTTCATGGTACAAGTGATAGAAGAAGCAAATGTTGCAAGAAATACTGTACTTTGCACAATCCAAACTTTACACTGAAGTGATCATACTTTTCCTGCAGCCTGCACTTCAAGAAACCACAGTTTCTGCGCATGGCAGCTACATACCAAAATCTATTTATTTCTCAAATAAAGATGTGAATATTGAAGGCTTTTATTCATGTACTTAGTGCTGGCAATATTTGTGTCTTATGGCATTTTCACAGAAAGAATTTTACTCCTAATTATGAGTTCAGACAAAAGGAATTCATCATCTACAGGCAAACTTGACATACTTTGCAAAGTTAGGTCTAAATTCTGTATCTAGAGAACAAGATTTCCTACTGTTCTCAGTACTTGGGTTGCAATGCAACCTCTGCAGCAAGTTTGCACAAATGTATAGATCAGCATTTTGCTAAATGATGTGTGAAAACAGTTACACACCTAGGGTGTTTAGATTTTGAAGTTTTGTAGTACTTTAAATAGATGCCAGACTACTGTTGACGTTTTAATAACTTTTGTGGTGTACTGAATCCAGTAGTGAAAGGCATTCATTACACTGCAAAAACAGTGTAGGAGGAGAAAAATGACAGATCTCAGCTTCTCAGCCATGGTAAGTTGATATTATACTTTGGGACTCTACAGAGAAGCCAGTTAGCCAGCTGTTGTTACTGGTGAATTTTTTTAATATGCTGCTTTTTAAATTGTCATTACTTATTTCCTTTGACAGCTATTTTATTGACATCCTGGGTGTAATGTTGAACAGTTAAGTTGATGACCTTCGTAAGTTCTTCTGTTTTTCTGAGTTTAAGAATCAAAAATATGCACTTGCAATTTTAACTATTTTTCTTGATATTTTCTTCAGAGCTCAGCAATTAAATTCACCTGGGCCTAATGCTTTGCAGATTTTCACTGGAGTAGCTTCTTTATTGTCTTTTCCAGCAGAACAGCAAGGTCTTTAACATTTTTCTTTCCCTCAGGAAAATGTACCTGTCTCTGGGATGATATCTTCTGTGTTTTCTATCAGTAACAAGACAAATAAATCTTTCGGTCCCTTAGCAGAATCAAGCTCATTAGTTGCCATCTTTCTGTTGTTCTCAGTGATTCTGCTTTTTGCTTTTTCTCTTTTATTGTGAATTTAAGTTAGCTCAAACACCATTAAATTTATTACAAGTCCCAAAGCTGTACTTTGAAAGTTATACTTTTGAAAAAGTAATCCATTTACTACATTTACCTCTGACATCCTCCTTATCTATAGCATCATATAGATAATCATTTAGGTATGACATCCATGGAAGGCCCAGTATGAGTCAGGTCAGCTCCTCTGCAGTGGATGAAGCTATGTGAACTTACACCATTTCAGGATATCATGGATGTTTTCCTTACCTGATCCAAAGGAATGGTGCTGTTGTGTGTTATTCATCTGCCACTGCATTGCAAAACAACTCCCTGTTTACAAAAGGCAATTCCCCTATCAGCTGAGGTCATAGCTAAGAGAGGCTCACACATCTGAAGGTTTGAGTTCAGCAATCCATACATAATGCCTGTGATTGTAAAAAGCATTAAAAACTCCAGGAATATGCCCAGAGCAAGACAAAAAAGCTTGATCCCCTTCATTCTAACAAAGTTTGTGTTGATGCGCATTCAGAGAAACTGCAATCATTGAAGGAGGCAAAATAACTGGAGTAATTCCAGCCTTACTATAAAAATATTATCTTTCTTACAAGGATATATTAGAAAACAAACAAACCAAAAAACCCCATGGTATTGTCTTTGAGGAATGAAATGTTCAACACTGAAGAGGAGGGGAGGATGAGGGACTTTTTCACCACCGTCTGCATCTTTCAAAAGTGGCCTTCTTTCTTTACAGGAGTATCTTTTTCATTTAAAATGTTAAATGTAGACACATTAGGCTTTTGGAAGACAATAGGATTTATGGCTTGAGCGAGTATACTAAATTTCATGGTTTTCTAAAACCACTCTGTGTATTCAGCCATGTATTGCCTAATACTTCAAGTCACGTATTGTTTCTCTAAATCTGAATTTGCTAAGTTTTATTTGTCATATCCATACTGGCAGCAGTACAAACAGTAAAATACTTTTTTTGTTATTAATACAATTTTTCAACCATCTGCACTCTAAACAACAAAGATTAAACGCCTTTCATTTTTTAGCCTAAGTAAAATGTCAAAGGCTAATTTTGTTCTGTGAACATCTGAAAAGTATTAGCAAAAGCTTTTACGCTCTTTTCAACATATTTATGGTTTCAGAACAAAAATGGTAGAGAAATAAATAAGGTTTCTGGCCTCTGGCTTGAGACACGGCTTCTGCAAAATAAAAACAACAATCCTTTAGAAGAAGTACAAAGGAAAATTTGTTTTTTCTCATCAGGTCAAAGCTGGAGTTTCAAATGTTTGCAGGCAAATATTTTCCTTATTGTTTGCAACTTTTAACTAGAACAGTTGCTTTATTGTCTTTTTCATCAGAACAGAAAGGCTTTTATAATTTTCCATGAGTAAAAACAACTTTTTCTTAGGATTATGAGTTGGGCATGTAAATATCTTTCAGGAGCAATACCAAGCAGCAATCCATCCACGTATCTGGCCCACTTTTCAAATGAGGAAACTAAGAGCAAAAGGGTAAGATCATTTCCCTATGACGAAAAGAAAACAAGGAAAACCTGTAGTTTCAAGAAGTTTCTTACCAAATTTTTAACTGATTTATGTAAATATGAACTGTAGGTTAGTTTGAATTACTTATTTCAATAGTATTATAGATCATTAAACCTAATGTCACAGGATATGGATTGACACAAAGTTGCCATATAATCAAAATAAAATGAAAGTTTAGTATTTCCTAAAAGAACCTATCCCTATCCAATAGATAATTAATCTTTGATGGTGCTAGCCGCTCCTAGATTGCTGTCTTTTATATCTCTCTTTTTTGTTTTTGTGGTTTTGTTCACTTACATTACAAAAAAGATAATAATTTCCACAGAATCTTTACCACCATGAAAACGTGCTGAGAGGCAAAAAGAGATTTTGAATAAATTAAAAAATATGCACAATGACCATTAAAAAGAACTGCAGTCTATGATCATTCTGGCAAACAGTGAGAAAAGTAGCCATGTCAAGAACAAGACAAGGCACTGGTATTAGGTTTGAGGCTCTTGGCTTTCCGATATCTGTCAGATGAATGAATTTGGGGAGCAATTAATTCAGAGAGGAAGCTGGATTGAAAGCTAGTCTCAGATAATCATTGTTCCTGTGAAACAGCGTTTACCACAGACAAAAGACCTGCTGAGTACCAGAAGCATTTGCTGTTTTATAAAGCTCTACTGCTGGTTCCCATCAACTTCCAGTGATGAGTGACAAAACCTAAAGTACCTCACAAAGCTCAGAAGTTTCACTTCGGCTTCCATTCAAGTCTGATCCAGTTAAAACTGTAGCTAAAGTTCCAGGAATACACAGAAAATTAGCACAGTTTAGATGAGATCATGGCATTTTACAACATGTGAAAGAACATACAGCATTGCATTGTCACTGAAGCTCACACTGCATAGTGTTCCTTTAAATATATCTATTTACTTATCTATCTATATATGTATAAAACTTCTCCTGTTCTGTTGCATAAGGTACTATGAAAAATGTAGGAATAATAAAGCAAAGAAAAAAAGTGTTTTCTTTTTTAACTTATAAATCTATTATTAATTTTTGCCCTTAATATTAGATTTTTAATAACAAATAATTACTTTGAAATATGATTAGCATTATCTACTGCTCACGGTACTCTGAATATAGATATTCTAGAAACTGCAGTAGGATCATTTAGCATTTAGACAGCTACTTGAACTTACACATGAATACCTGGAAACAAGGGGAGTTTTCCTATATTTTTCTATCTCTTTTTTCTTTTGAAATACAGACCTCAAACCACATACTTAAAAACAACAAAAAGTTTCTATTTCATCTGTGCAAATTCATGAATGAACAATGGACTCTCATTGTCTTCCCTGATTACTTCCAACATCATTTTTACTTGTGGTTACATAGAAGTACAGAATCCAGATCTCTTCTGCTGGCTTAAAACCAAAATACTTACCACTTAATGCCATTACTAAGGAGAATAAAGATAACTGAAAATACTTGTAAACAAATAAACTTTAGGGATTATTTTACGAAAATAGATTTCAAGACATAGGTAATCTCATTTAAGGACCACTGAATTCAAAGGGCATTTTTCAGTGACCTTAGTGGGGGTTACACCTGCCTATGAATATAAAACCAGAAGCACTGACAGCAATGGAAATGACTTCTTAAAGTGTGCCACTGCATATCATAAGAAAAAGTTAAAGCTGATAATGGAAAAAGAAGATGCCAGACACAGAGCTTCCTATGATGCAGTGAGAGTTCATCGCTCCCTATTGAGATGCATCACACACAGAGGAATCATGTGAAGGCCATTATGTTAATTCCTGAACTGGGAACAATTCAGTGGTGGTTATTTTGAGAATCTCAGGATAGAATTAAAATAATCAAAACAAACCAAACTCACAAAACAAACAAACAAAAGAGTAGTGAATACAAAGGGAACACTGTAAAGTTTGGAGAAAATGTTCACTTGCACGTAAGTGGCTGAAGCTTATCAGAGTTCATGAATGTCTAAGGAAATACACAAACTCATACCGTCACCCTTAAAAGACTTTTTTATAATTATCACTTGCTAAGAAATAATGGAAAAAAATAAGGTAATATAAATCCCCACAATTAGAAAGGTATTTTAAATATTTCGTTCTTACCTGTGCAAATGAATTAAACTTTTTCTAGCCCTGTTTCTTGAAAACAGACCTTTGAATTTTAAGATACATCTTTAACATCCACTTCCACTTAACCCACTGACCTTATTAATGAAAAACTGCCTTGTTAAAAAGTATCTAACAAGCTCTGCTCCTTTCAATTCACAGAAACTACACCAAGAAGATCAAGTCTTCTGCAAATGCGACATGGAGCCGTACAAGAGTTTACTTTTTGGCCATGGCTATTCATCAATCCAATCAGTTACATGCATCTTTCAAATAAATAGCACTTGCTTCCCTAATGACCTGTTGAAAATATTCCTATACAGTATTTTTCAAATTTCCTTCATGCTTGAGAGGCTTTGAAGTGAGAATTGCAAAGTGCAGCCTCTTCCTTTTACTTATGAGGAAATTTCATCTTTTTCCAGGCTTCTATGCTTTAATATTATCCAAAGGTTTGAGGAGAGAAGAACTGAGATCAACAAAGTAAAGTTGATAAACTGGTGTGCACTTTCATATATCTTAAATACAATTTTCCATTTTGCAGGCTACTGACTGTGTCCTGTTTGTGCCTCTTATATCACCATTTATATAAAGTAGGTGATCTTTTAAAATTAAAAACTCTGCCAAGTCACTGCTGCTATATTCTAATCTTATCTGAAGATAAAATTCTTTCCTGTTTGTGTTTTTTTGCCTGTGAAAGTGCTCTCAAAAATGAGCTAAAGACTTTTTTTTTTTCATGGATGACATATACTATAGATATTTTGACTTGTAAAAGAATGCAAGAAAGAAAATGAAATATAAGAGTACAATATGAAATACCACAAATAAAATTGGTAACTAAATATAGGACTTTTTATTCTGTTCAAGTTTCTACACTTTGGGAATCCTTAATCATTCACATATCAACATTCTCACATGAAAATGAGAATTAAAAATAGGTGCACTTTGTGCTTGAGAAATGAAATGGAGACATTTAGCTAAATAAGTAATTAAAATGTAGGCATTCACCTGCCTACATTTCTTCCGGATTTTTATACAGCATATACCAAAGACACTATTTTTGCTTAAAACATCACAAAACAACTGTGCTCTCACAGGAAGTACACAAATAAAACACTGAAATCAAAGACTAAAACAAGAGGATTTGCCTGCATAACTCAGATTACTGTCTATGCTGCTGAAGAAAGTACAGTTGGGAACAGTCTAAGTAACATCAGAAAATTTGCCAGACTGGACTGACAGGTGTCAACATTCTTATTTTTCCTCTTTTAAAAAACCTAACAGCCCAATCCCTTTTGTGACAATAAAGTAGAACACTAAGTATTACTAACCCTCTTTTTTTTTTTTTTTAATTTTATTTTAATGCTTAGATAATAAAAGACATATGTGTTGGAATTTACTATATTACAGTATCTGACAGACATTAGTACTGAAAACAATCTTATGCCTTTAACGCACCTATAATTGCAAAAAAAGGCATGATCTTCCCAAACATTGCTAACTGTAAAACAGTATCTATTTCAACTTCTGTGATGTGCTTTGTTTTCTGCTTTGTCTTCCTGGTCTAATTGTTGACTTAGTTTCACAGTTCGTAATTAAATTCATATTTGAATATCCAAAGTTCCAACTTTTATAAATTTCAAGTTTGCATCAGATAAATATTTCAACTCTTATTCTTATGGTGACCAGAGTAAGAATGTCTTAGTCCATAATATATGCATTATATACCACAAGACCATGTGTTGCACTATTTATTCATTAAAAAAAAAAAAAAAGGAGATCATAAAATGCTTTTATTTCTAACACTAATTTATGAAGAGGTGGGTCATTTTAGAATAGCTTCTTCAGACAGAGCATTTCCAATAGACTAAGCCTTCTATTTCCTGATCCAGTGCTTAAGTAATTTCAGTGACTTTCCTAAACAGATAAAATTTTTAAAAAATTAGATAATTGAGTCCTTTTCTTTTCTTGAAGAATTAACAGAACTCTGCCAATTTAGCAGAAAAGGCAAAAAAAACCACTTTGAATTGCTTTCGCTGAGTAACTCTGGTCATGTCATATGCGTATCAATTGTCATGATTTGAGCTTTCCCTTTTTCACAGAGACTCTCTTATTTGATCACAGTGTCATCATGGAGCACTGCTAGTATGCAGCAGAAGTTAAGGGGTTTATTTTTATTCCATCCCGTGATTCTCTAAAAACCCACGCTAATAGATTCTAATGCAACTCTCCTCACACTCACTTGTAAAAAGCGAGTTTACCAGGAGGAACAACTGCCATATCTTTCTGAGACATGGAGCATTCCCTTCCTAACAGCTGTTCCACATGTTGATCAACAATCTTGCTGCTTGGACACTGGTGGATGTGTCCAACTGATTTGTAATTTCACATTATTCTGCATTGGCAACTGATCGCTCTACTTCACTGAGGGCAAAATGTGACTCAGCTGCCTTTAAAATCACAAGTTTCCCTTTATATAACTTTATTAGCATTGTAAACACTTCTGGAAGGTGTGCGGTAAAACTGACAAACTTGCCACCTTGAATAATTTCAAACTCAGTAGGACTGCATTTACTTCTGCTTCTATTGCCACTTCTGCATTCCCAAGTTTCATACTGTCAGTGAAGAAATGTGATTGAAATGCATAAATTTGGGTCCAGATTTTCTACTGAGGTGTATCACAGCCTTAACTTAAATCTTCTTTCATAGATTTCTAGGTCAGGAATATTCTTCCATGGTAGATTCTGACATGGAATTATCTGTAATGGCTAAAATCTGATAAAGCTCATCTATAGCTTTTCTTAGCCAAGTGATTACAGATCTGCCTTAGGTAATTTAACATGCTTAATAGCACATATTCTCAGTATTTTTCTGTGCATACTCAGGCTTGGCTGGTAAAATAAACAAAAATCAGAAAACTTTCAGTTAGCTCACTAACATGTCAGAGAAACAATCTGGTACTGCTCTAATTTAACATTTTTTTCCCCAGGCCTGACCATCAGCAAACGATTGCAAATATCCAAAACAAAACTTCTTATACATCACTCCCGAGTCTCCATATACCAGAGAACATTTTGCCTTTCCAGTTACTCTTTAGTCTTCCAGCCTCAAAAACTTTCTTCAGTCAAACTGTATGACCAAGACTTTCTATACCTTTTCAAAAATGGAAAAAACTTTTATTCCAGCTATTCAAACACAGTATCTCACTTATAATACCAAGTCTTTCTCAAAACTTTACTTCCTCAAAAACACTGCACCCCTGCAACGTGTTGAGATTTTCAAGGTTCTGCTAAAGACATAAACAGACTATACCACTCTTCACAGGGGCCCCTTAAAAGTACAGGTTCTATCACAATTTCATTTAAAATTCTTAATTATACAATGAATTAATAAATTTTAGGTATATCTTTTCATACACAGAAGAAATGACTGCATTTCATAAGCTGTGTCAATATTCAGCCCATTTTGCCTATGACAACAAATCTATGATGTTGTTTAGCATTTTGAAATGTTTCAGTCTGTTCTGTGTGTTTACTTGGGGCTTGATTTTATTACTAAATTGATAGTGCATGAAGTAAAACCTATTATATCTGCAATGGTGAAGGCGCTGTAATTATGGAACAAAAAGAAGAAGAGATGGGGATGATCTACCTGTTACGTGTGTTGTATGTCCCCTTATTAAACAGAAATTTTATGAATGGCTGTAAAAATTAACAGGCTTGGACCTCTCTACATTTTTGGCTCCTTCTCATGCAAGGCTTCTGCCAGCATGAATATATTGGCACAGGGTGATATTTGTGCTCAGCTGAAGGCAGCTTTGCAAGTCACAAAATAATATAACCAGACAGTCAAGACAGATAAACACTGGTGATACTCAAAGAACTTTCTGAAGGTACTGGAAAGGCGAAAAGATTTGGGATTGTTCATCCTGGAGAAGAGAAGGCTCTAAGGCGATCTTGTTGAGGCCTTCTAAAGGGGTAGGTACTATACATACATATACCGATGATATATATGACAACTAAAATGATGCATCTGGGAAAAACTCCATCTTCCTGTAGATATGGCATTTATCAGAACTCATTTAAAATAAATTGTATCACCATCTGTTAAGGACAGTATTTCCTTGCTTATTTTAAACTAGCAAAACAACTGTAAGAAACAGTTGAGATTTTCTTGTTTTTAAAGGCCACATCTGATTTAATATTGTATTGCTTCACTAAAATCAATAGATTCATGACAATTTATAGGAGCTAAGGATGTATTCATTTTAATTTGTATTATATTGGGGGGGGTATAAGATTCATTGCTTTTTAATTATACAAGGAATTTCAAAATTATTTTGAGATCAGAATGAGGTTCCTTCTATATTTTTGGATTACTCCATGGGAAAGATATTTATTTTTTTGAAAATCTATAGCAAGTACTATCAGAACATTAGGTCTATCAGAAATTCATACCACTTATTTGGTTAAAAATGTTCATAATTTGATTTATAGTGAACAAAATATGATCATTTACATCAGTTTTACTATTGAGTTAACATCCAACAGACTTTAGACTTTTACATGCTATTCCTAAATAACAAATATTGTCTGGTTACATTTAATTATCTCAATTAACGAGGCTTTCAACAGATACTATCATGAGCTGCAAAACTGAAAGCAAGAGTTAGATCATCACATGATAATAGTATCTGTTTCAGCTTCCCTATTGTACCTTTTTCACTTTTAATATTAGCTAGCAAAACTGTATTTTCTTCAAGAACAATCCATACTATTTTTAAACTTACATTTCAGAAATTAGAACTTTTGTGAGTAAATCCATACCTGACAACTGAGAGTGTCTTAAAAGCAATGATTCACAACCCCTTGTAATCCTCAGGAATTTAGACATAAAGCTATAGACAACCTTAATAGTCAAGAGTCTCCACGATCAAGATCTAACATTTATTTGTACACGGTTTCAGCTCTCGTTGCTAGGAAGATGTTAACATTTTTATTTAATAGTCTACATCATCCCAGGATGTAATTAAAACAGTCTATTTTATTACATGCAGTAATACCAGTCAGCATGACATTCACAAATTAATTTCTTTCAAAACTTTCTTATTCTACAGTCGAACAAAAACCTTCTGACCAATTTAATGTTTGCAGCAAGCCACTAGAGATCTGATAAGATGCCATGACATAAAGTGCAGAAATGGCATCCACTTCACCTTGCCTCACATCATTTGACAACTGCACTGTTCCCACTGCTCTGTTTCCAGGAGCAGCTTGTGCACAGATATTAAGAGGCCAAAGCTGTACCTTGGTAAAATGCAGCAGGAAATATGGATGCATCCTTAAGATTTCTTTTCCCTTAAACTTTTTATCCATGATCCAATATAAGATGGTGCCATTCACCAGTGTTAATGAAATAGAAACCAATTAAAATAACTATGCCTCGTTTTTCATTCTTGGTGAAAGCAGTATTCAATGAGAAACTAGAAAAGTAAAAGGCAAACCTTCAACAATTTCCTGACTTCAACAAGGCTTAGGTAAATTCATGAAACTCTTTGGACATTGCCTTAAGGCAACCATTAAGCAGTACAGCAGGGTATGGGTTTTTTAGGTTTTGTTTGTTCATTTGTTTGTTTTGGGGGTTTTTATACCATCAGTGCAAATAAAAGAAGAATAAACTTCAAAATTTAGCAACAAAAACAGAGGTGGACTTGCAGTTGCAACACTTATCTCTGTTCCATGTCTATAATGAGAATGAGACAAGGGATCATAGGGCAATTAATTAAAATGTAAACACAGCTTATAAACTGCAGGGGAGAAAAAAAATCAAATTATACCGTAGAACCGTTCATCTAAATTAGTCTAAAGTATTCAATTAGATATGCAATTGCAAAAACCATAATACTGAACATTTTTAGAATTTGTGACGTTAGAAATTCTTTTTAATGCATTCGAAACTGTTTAAATGGAGACTAAAAAGGTAGCAAAAGGTGTAAGTGCAGTGTATTCTGAACACTGCATAGTTCTGCTTTACTCTTAGTAATACAAAATAATGGCAAGGATCCATTAAATAATATAAAGTGTGCAGTACAGTGGTGCATATCATATACATCTTTATTTAGTTTACACATAGGAGCTGTTCACGTTTTTGTAAGTAATTATAGCTTTGCTAATTTTTCCAAATAGCGTAACCATGAATCTATGACCCAGTTATACACAGTATTTAGTATCTACAAAGTTACAGGGTTAGTTACCACTCTACCTGGTACACAAGGAATTACTCTGGTCAAGCTGTTATCTTTGAAAATTAAGTTCCACTGATGAAAAAAAAAATTAAACCAATAATTGTAAAGGTTTTTACTTGATATTCTAGAAGTCTTATAAAAATGATACGTAGTTACTTAATCTTGGCATATCAGTCATGCATTTTTGAAGAAGCATTTTCAATAATGTCTTGTGCCTGTGTCTGTAGAAAGATTTGTTTAATCTCTAATCGATTAAACTAACACACTCACTTTGACAATTCATCTGCATCAGGCAGCAAAATGCATGCCTACACTCTTTGGATTCACTTCCAAAAACCTCACCAATGGATGGAAAAAAGGCTTGTGCCGTTTCTAGGTTTTGCATTTCTCAGCTTAAGCCATGGTTTTATCTTATGTTTTTATTTTTCTCTTTGTTTCCTGGCAAATTTATTTGCATTTGATTTGTAGAAAAAATACAGAAAATAAATTTCTGTCTCCATTCTTTCCCAGTGTTATAGCCTTTAAGACATTTTGGACAAGAATTTTTATATATTTAATTATTACTTTATGATTATAGAAACATTTTTTAGACAGGCAAAGACTTATTTTCCCAAATCCATGTAACAACTACACCGTATTGCTCTATATGCAATGTTGGAACGGAATAATAAGAATTTAGAAACAGCTAAGAAAAAAAAGCCTCTACTTTCGAGTGCCATTCAAGTATATGGTTTCCTAAAAAGCAGACTAAATTGCAGAAGTTGTTATAACTTCAAGAAATATCACAACACTGATGAAGTGAAAGAGAATAACTGGCAGATGCTTTGTGTGAAGTTAATCTGAATGAGAAGCAAGGCTGATCTGACAGCAGCAACAAATGCAAAGCAGAAAATACACCATTCATCCTTAATATTCTCCTTGAAGGATGGATACAGAAAGAATCATTGCTTGATCAGAAATGCAGAATTTTTCTGTGCTTTTTTTTTTTTTTTTAAAAAAGGCAACCACAACTATAGTTGCATTTTAAACCAACTTTCTGCAAAATATAAGCTGTGTAGCTACAGACGAAAGTATTGATGAAATATTGATCAGCTATATTCTATGCCTGTACTAATGTTTGCTTATTTATAGTGAGTTGATATTGGTAATTGAACACAACCAGCCAGTAACTTTTTTCACCCTCTGAGCTCTGCCCTATCAGGTATCGTGTTTAAAAGTGAGAGCTATATATATTTCTGACTACAAAAAAAAAACCCACAAAAAACACCCGTAGAAATACTATACCTGGATATGGGTAATTTTTCTATTTGTTATGATGACAACCCCATTTCTATCAATTCATTTACACAATATATTGACAATACCAAAAATTATGCAGAACTTTGTTGCAGTTTGTGCATCTTCAGATACTTCAGGAAAGTATCTACGTTCTGATGAAAAAGTTTAAACTACTCTGCAAAATCACGCAGAACTCCTTAAACGCCACTTCACTGAGCTTCAGATATATTGTAAACATAGAGATATAAGCTAAATACCAAATTCATACGTAAGAGAATTGCTGCAAGGATAATCTTACACTTTTGGCTTCTACAAACCCCAAACCAAGATGACATCAAGGTGACATCTAAATTCTATTGCAATACTCAGATTTATGAATATATCTTTTAATGACATTCACATTCTGTGAATTTAAATTTTTGATACCTGACAGAGCAACGAATCTAGCAGTACTGTTCTAAAAATTTAGCAATATCTAGAGCAGAAATAAGATTCTCTTCAATACACTGTACAGAAAAGCAACAAGCTGAATCAACACAATTAGGAGACAATCCATCACAGCTGCAAGCAGACTTGAATAAACCATTATCTATTTGCTCAGCTGCAACCATATTCCCTTACTAAATAGGCCCATATTACTTACTACTTAGGTGCATATTTATGCACATATATATCACTTAACTATCTTATGGATAATGTGTTTATTTTCTTTATAAGACTTGAAATCCTGTATGTTTTGTCAATGAGGCCAGGTGACCTATTTAACTAACAAGGCTTGTCCAGCCGCTATAGCACAATTTATTCAGTTACAGAAAAGATGGCACAGCAGTTCACATAGAGATTGGAGAATAGGTGATTTTGTCTATTATGTGAATCCCATCTAAGGTTGCAAATTTATTTAATTTTAAGAAGATTGTAGAACTTTACCTCAAACTACAAAAGGATTTTGCTTAGAGGCACAAACCAGAAAACTACCAAGTGCAAGCACATAATAACCATGAACTTCTGCTCTCATGACAAAATGATCTTTCTGCATCCAGTTGTGGTTTTAATACCAGCTGTTCATTTCTTCTGCATTTCAAGCCCCTGTCTTGACTACATGAATGCAGTCAGGGAGAATTGCAGAGAAGGCATTGTATTGCTGGCTGTTCTTTCCATGAGTGCTTACAAGACGAAATTCTCTGAGTGGAAAATTACTCTTTTGAATGGATACTAGCACTGTTTGCCAAGTACTTAAAGGAAACAATTACTCCCATGGCATTCAGAGTACGGTAAATTATGAAAGAATTTTTGTCACATATATTCTCCTATAAATGTTACAGGGTTTTATTCTTTTATAAGTTTCTCTAATGTTTGTTGGCTTGGACTAAACCTAGGTATCTATTTCCTCAGCTCTGAGATGAATTTGATTTTGCTAGCTTTCTCTTTAAGTTGGCAGAACTTTTATGTAGACTTAAGAACAGGCTCAGATAGTTTTTGATAATATTTATATTGAGTATTTTTGGTAGTTCTTTAAAGGAAATTGAACTTTTTTTTTTTTTTCTTTTACATGTAAATAAATAGATAAGTCAAAGCAAAACAGATTTTGAAGGCTAATTAGCAATAGAAGTCTGCTGGTTCAACTTAGCTGAAAATCTCGTCCACAGTTTGAATTAAAATAAATTATGCACAGTTACTAAATGGCTCAGTACATGGTCAGGGCACCACTTGCCTCTGCTTTAGGATCCATAATTTTTCTGTTACTACCATGCTGGACTAAAGCAGGACAAATGTATAATATCTATATGTATTTAAAATTTGCAGAACCTCACAAAATTCAGTAGTGCAGCTAAAATGAGCTTATTAAGATTTCTATTTGTTCTGTCCCCATTTTTCAGCTACTACAAGCAGATGGGAATTGGCACTGCTGTCTGTAGATTAGGACAGTTGGACTTTCAGTGGTATTACACAGCAAAGCAGAACAGCTGGGCTGCCATTTGACGATTCAAAAAAATGTGTGAAAAATTATTACAGGAACAGGACTCAAACTCTACATATGTTGAACCATCCACATTGATGGAGTTTCTCCAGCTTGCAACCTAAGTAATCTAATTTCTTGTTGAGAAGAGAGTCCGTAACTATTATATTTGCAAAATTATCTCCATGAATCCGAGCCCTTGTAAGTCACTGCTGATATTTCCATTGACTTCAACAGAGTCTGAGTTATACTGATGATGAACACTTAATATGAACAGTTTTAGACAAAAACCAAAATAATCAATGTTATATTTGTACAATGGTCCCTCATATTTCACATGGAAAAGTACCAGATTAGTTGAGATTTTACCTGCAAGGAGTATGAAATTTTAGAAAATGCAAATTGATACATCAACAAACCATTAATGTTTGTATTCTACATTCAACAAATAAATAATATCTCTATTTTTAATAAAGTTCATTGCAAGCATGCAAGTCTACTTTCAAGTTCTAAAAGTTCCTTTATCACTGTGCTGTGTTGTCTCCCTACACAATATTCCAGGAGGGTGCAACTCCTGGAACTCAAGGAGCGTGTAACACCCCATTGTGGGGTAAGTACTGTACAAGCACTTAGAAGAGTTAATTTCTGTTACACACATTGCAATCAAAATATGCCATTTGAAAGTAGACAAATGATGGGAAAAGAAAACAAAGCACAACAGAGAGGAGAAGTGAATGGCCAAGAGTGCAGAGAACAGATTCTCATGACCCAGGAACTAAGCAAAAATGCACATTAATGGTGTAGGAATGTGCTCTAGATTTGTTCTTGTGCATTCGCACAGACTCTGCAGTGATTGAAACTGTGGCTAACCACTGACAGACTGAAAATATAATGGCAGCATTGATTAGAAATGTGGAACACTAAATTATATGAGGAATAAGGCAAGCACAGACTTTCTCATTTCAAATTTTAGGCTTCTGGTTCGTCACTGATTTAAACTAGTACCATCCCAGAAATCTAGGAAAACATACTTGTCAATCATCATATCAGCAAAATGCTATTTTAGTGGCATAATCCACGTTATTTGAATATCTATGAACTTCCCATGCTTTGCTTCACTTGCACAAGATGTGCCTATGGCATAGCTCAAATATTCAGAGAAAATGGCTGTTGCTGCATACGTTGCTATTTCAGGTCATATGTCACTTGCTTCAATAGAAGAGGTTGCTAATTAAGCAATAACAATTAAGGCAGTGGGCATTTCCTGCAGACTAATGACCAACTAGGAGGAGCTGTGCCAAGGGCCATTAACCCCAGCCAGTCAATCACAGTGATGGGACAGATTTCTTTGAAGAATATTAATGTTGAAAAATAACAAGGATGATTCTGAACATAATATAAATATAAACAGTAATGAATCAAATTAATTACATCATGATGATTTGTGTAGTGAGTTCCAGGCCTCTTCTATATTCTGGGTAAGAGAGGAAAATGGATAGCAAGAAAATAGTACATCAAAGAATATTAAATGTCATGAAATGCTCAAGCTTCTCTAAACTGCTCTCTTCACACCTGTCTTCTTGTATGTTTGCTCCTCTGATGACAACTTGTAACTTTGGTTATGATCACAAATTTTGATTATTTTGCAAAAGCAGGTACCAATCAGCGCTCTTGGTAAAAGGTCTCCACTTAGGAGAATACAAGAACATACTTCATTGCTTTCTTTGTACTCTATGGTTCTTTATGGGCGGATCTGTGAAACTCTCTGAGACCTGACAGAATTTCTTTCCAGAGACAGTGAAGAGGGTGCAGGCCTGGACTGTGTGGCTCTTCACCTTTTTTTCATAACCTTTGCAGTAAAACATTTCTGAAGGGGTCTATCTGAAAACAGTGCTACTAAACACCATCCTGCTTGCCAATTATTGTTTTCTCAAATTAGAACAGTTTACCTTTTTATTATCCCTGCAAGAGATTGTTTGCTTTCCTCCACACAACCGATTCTTCCCTGCAACAACCATTAACATCTCCTAATTTAAAATTTATCCACAAATAACACTCAGTAGAATAAAGGAGAGAGAAACCTAGAATGCAAAGAGGAAACAGGCCAAGTAGATAGGTGCAAATCATCAATTACTTTCTCCCTTCCACAAATAACTTATTGATAAGGCTCTCATCCACAGCCACCTGTTCCTCAACCCTGCTTCCCTCATCCGCTGGTGGTTTTCACCTCTTTAAATACATTGATTCAAAGAAGTAGGTTAGCTATGAAGCAATCATTGCAATTTTCTGTCTCCAAGGTGAAATAAGCAGCTGTATTAAGACTATTTTTAACTAAATAAACTTCTCTAAGGAAAAGGAATATGACTGCAGAATCTGAGACTTTTATGACTGTTCTAGACTCTTTTTCTCTATTACATTTCTCCTAATAGCTCAAAAACCTGATTATCACCTACGTTTTATTCCTAGTAAAAGATCATATAAAAAAACTTTAGGAAAAAATTATAATATATGAATCAGCTACAATACATGAAGAAACATTATTTGCTTTTTGGAAAAACATCTGGAAATGCATTCTTTATTTCTGATTTTCCACATTTTCAGTCATTTTGTTTCAATAATGTGTCAGGAAATTCATAAAATTATCCTAAAGCTTCTGAATTTGCTTGTAAAAGTAAAAGCAACACGAATCTCCATAACATGGCTGTAAGGCATGAGCCCAAATTTTGGGGTTGTATGCATACCTCCATTACATTTGTTCTGCCTAAATTATTACATAACAGATGTTTAGGCTCATCTGAAATTACCAAGAGCAATCCAAGGAATAAAGAATAAATCTGACAGAATTTCAAGGAATTTCATCAGAAAGAACCAGCACCCAGAGCCCTCCTTTTCATTCTTTCTTGTTTTCTCTTCGTAATGTCTCTTCTTTTCTAATGGTTTTCCATTAGCCTTTTGGGTCATTTAAAACGATGAGAACATTTAAACTCAGTATTTTAAGCTTAAAGACAGATCATCTTCTCTCTCCAGTATAATAGTTGTCTTCTATCCTAGGACTTGTCTCTATCCCTGTTGCTCATTGAATGTGTTTTTCAAGGTGATGAGAATAGGGAAAGCAACTGTAGAAATTCTAGAGTCCAATTTTAAGTACTATAAAACAGCAGCTGACGTTTCCACAGAGATCAGGGCTTTATTATGCTTGGTGGAATGAGTTAGAAAAATACCTTTCTGAATCTAAAGAATGTTAAAAATCTTAACTTTTTTAAGGCCATAGGGAACAAGCAAAACTCAAAATAAAATAATAATTTAAAAAGAGGATACTATGGAATTTTGGAAATGATTGCAAGAATAGGAAAAACCTGTATTAAGCCCAAAGCAACTTCTGCAAAGCATGAAAGCAAAGGGGAATTATGTTTGAATTATTACTGAATGCTAAAGATTCAGACGCTTCTGTCTAGAGGATTTAATAAGAAGAAAATGAAATAACCAGAAAAAAGTTTCTGACAAGGGCGGTAGAGCTTCTGACCTCTCTATTTTGGACCTGAACATTTATGAAAATCCACTGATAGCACATTAAGTATGCCATATGATATTCCAGTTGAATAAAATTAGGAACTATTTAAATATCTCTTGCTGATTCACCTGAATTTTTCAAACTCTCCTCAGAAAGAGAGACAGTTGAGAACTTTTGTTTTATTGTTTTAATTCCTCTATCATTTTAACCATATAACACACACAAAAAGCAGGAAAAGAAAGACGGAGGGAAAGGAAGGAACAGAAAAGATGAAGGCCTGCTTGAAGAGCAGTCTCCAACTAGATATTCACCACTATACAAACACAGAACTACACTACAAACCAATTCTTTGGGCCTGATCCTATAGTCTTATGTGCCAGCATAAATCCTGGGAAACTGCACCAGGCAAGAGACTGCCTTAAAGCAAAACAGATGCTCATCTCTATTGCATTAATTTTGTTTTGCCAATTATAGTTGTGTTGGTGAGAAGAAAACAGCCACTGAGTTTTCTGAGTACAATTTCTGTTATTTATGGCTGGTTATTCAACCTAGCAACTACCTTAGTTCTGTCAGTTTTCTAAAATCTTTTCACAGTCACAGTGAAGACAAGAATCTGACTACCTGAATGCTAATTATTTTGGGGGAAAAGAAAGTTGAGAAGAATCTTCTTTCTCAGAAAGTACAGGTTCATCCAAATGAAAATTTCTGAGAAAACCAAAGCAGTTTTCAAACACATCTGAAATTGGCTATCCTTTATTTTCAGTTTATATTGCTTTGCATAATATTTTAGATTTTTTAGAATATTATTTTTGAAAGTTATTGATAGAAATCAATTTTGCTATTGTCAAAATCAAATATTTCAATGTTTCTATCTCTGAATTGTAATTTTACAGAATAGATCTACATTTTCCTCAAGACAGAAACCTTTTCCAGACAAAGATACTAAATACCACAGGGAAACTTAAATCAACTTACTATTGATACGGAGCCATTTAATTCAATATCAAACATTTGAATACCAAGGCCATAAAAGGAAACTACATCAATTTCCTCAAGCTTAGTTATATTTGGCTGCCCTGAGGTTCACAGCTGTATTAAAGACTTTCTTTCCTTACTTTCAGCTCCATATTCCCTAAATCAAGAGGTAGTTTCTGGCTGGTATTTTCAGCTCCTTTACAACATAAGTTTCATAAGAAGCCTGACAGACTTTGCGCATCTTTACATTTTCAATTTTGGGGATTACTTTGTTCAGCCACTTATGCTGCAGTGATCTGTGGCAGCTCTGTGGATTTTCAGAGTTGGCCATAGAGCACTGATGGTGCTGGTCTTAGTATTTGTCAAAGGAGTATACTAAAAAAAAAAAAAAATAATTTCACTATCACACACTGTTTCGAGCAGTGCTTCCAGATCCTCATTTAGAGAGAATGATGGTGGCTTGGCACATTAACAGTTTCAGCTTAACACTGGTTAGATGGAAGAGCTTACTAATTATACAATAGCAATTAAGACATGGGGCTTTTCCTGGAGATTAATGACCAGCTAGCAGGAATTGTGCACAAGGCTTTTTAACCCCAGCCAGTCACTGCATTGCAGCAGAATCAGATGGCATTCTCTGAAGGATTTTGCTTTTCAGAATGATAAACATGGGTCTGCATACAAGTGCAGGGCTTTTTTGCTCACCTACAGGGTACAACTAGTAGCAGGTAACGAAGCCACGAAGTAATTAACTAAATGCAGATGCACACAGGAAAAAACCAACACAAACCATAGTACCCTCCCCCCCTAATACAGCAAAATATAGAAAAAGAGTTGAATGCTCTAACATGCATTTTAACTTTTCATTCCTTTTAGAGATAAGATCAGATCTTTCACTGATTTAAATCAGGCACCACTGATACCTAAACTAGCATTTTAAATTAGAACTAGCTCAAGTGTTTGCAGGGAGTTCCTCACACATAACCATTCATTATGTGCTGGTTTAGCTCTTGAATGCATCATGATGTGAGAAACTGTTTCCTTTCTGGATGAAGCTGATGCAGAAGCCTCTCATTAGTTCATACCCCACCTCACTGGAAAGCAGGAGGCTAAACTTACGTGCAGAGGGAACTTAATACTTCCCACAAGATTGCTCAGCAACATTGGAAATTCCCCTCAGTTAATGCTCTTCAAAAAGACCGTGATTGAAACCATCCTACCACTACTGCTTCGACTTCCAAACCGTCCCACAGCAAACACCTGAGCTCTTCCTGATCTTCAGGGTGCCGCATGTTCCTCCTCACCTTCCTCCCTTTGGCAATCTACTCCCAGTCATGGCCTGGATCCAGTCATGGTCCTTCACTGTTATTCTTATTAATTTCTTTTCCTCTTTTATCTTTCTTTTTCTCTTTATATTTAAAATAGCTATCTCTCTTCCCAGCAACATTTCTACGGCAGTTTGACCTGTAGCTCCAAAATAACTAACCTACACTCATCTGGCTGTGGAGGGAAGAGTCTGGGGGTTTAGCAGCAGATGGACTACACTGAGGTAGTACCAAGAGGTGTCCAGGTGATTTGCTGCTGCTAGGCATGAGAGGAAAATGGAGTGGTGCTTCTTCAAGATTAAAAAAACATGAAGGTGGAGTTTCTGAAGGTTTGAGAGCAGTCCAGACTCCCTTATTTGTGTTTTGATGTCACTTTTGGAAGTGGGGACCTGAGTGAACTGCCAACCAGGTTGAACTCCTGGTTCCTTCATCCCAGTGTGTGCGTGGGGCAGCAGAGGGAGAAGGACAGAAGCTGTGCAAGCCTGCTGCCATCATCAGGGCTTCTGTCAGGACATCCCTGAACCCTGAGGTACAGTTCTGTACCCCAACCAGCACCCTGACCACACCATCCCTTTTCACAGCTTATGGTGGCACAATAACACGACACAGCTCTCTAGGTAAACAAGTGAGTCAGAAAAGGAGATTGCTGCTATCTTTAAATGTCATCTTTCTCATGGGAGCTGCTGGAAGTCTCTTCTTCATGGCAACTCTCTCACAGTCCAGACCCTTGGCCAGTAACGAGCAGTTTGCTTAGTGTGAGACAGAATATTAAAGCCCACTGCAGCATCCACACCTGAGCACACACAGCCACTCCACTCTCCACACACCACTGTCACCACAGCAGCACAGGCAGCTGCTACAAGCCTCCTTCCTGCCCAAAACTGGGACAGCAATTTGTGTTTCCCAGGTTTCCATTTATATACTGTGAGAAGACCCTGCCTGCTGAGGAGCAATTGCAGGGAGCCGTGACTTATCTCACAGCTGTCCTGGCTGCTCTTTTCACCGTGCAGGCACTGTGCCTCTGTTTTCACTAATCCTGAGGGCCTGGCTGTCCAAGGCACATTAGGGATTTTCCTATGGGTGCCACAGGCCTCTCCTTCAGGAGTTCTTCTGCCATGGCCCATGCTGTCCCCCTGCTTGCCAGCCTGGCGCACCGTGATGCAACGCCACGGTGATGAAGCGTGATATGAGGAATTCAGTCGGCACCATGTCCCAGCTCTGGCATTCTGGCTGGCAACACCAGAAGAGAAAGGTGGGGAGAGGGCCACGGGCTGGAGAAAGGGAACAACAACAGCTGCTGTGGCCCCGGACAGGGGGAACAGGGATTGGAGCAGCACGGGGGCAGGTGTCCAGGAACAGCTGCTGGAGGCAGGCTGGGAAAGCTGCTGGAAGCTGGGAAGAGGGATGAGGACCCAGCAGGGGCAGGCCAGGGTGGGGAGAGGGTTTGGAGCCAAACTCGTCACAGGGTGAAGGCAACAGCTGCTGAGGATGATGCGAGGCCAGGGAAGGAGCCAGAGGCAGAGACTGGCTCTGAAGGAGTGGCAAAGGGGAAAGCATCCTGGCTCCAAGCCAGGGCGGAGCGCAGAGTCCTGGGAAGAAAAGGCAGCGTTCCACAAGAGGCAGAGCCAGGCAGCTGGGGCAGCCAGGGAGAGGCAGCAGGAGCCAAAACAGAGTCCTGGAAATAAGGGCAAGCAGCTGCAGGAGGATGGACAGGATGGCAAAGTTGCAAACACAGGCTTTGGTGGATGAAGGAGGGCACAGCTGCCGAGGGACAGACAGGGAGAGGAGCAGGAGAAGAATCAAAAGCCATAGCCAAGGGCAAAGGAGCCGGAAATCATCCCAATGGAAGAGAAAAAGGACTGAGACACAGAAAATTGTGAACATTCCCATTTTAAAAGTAAAATACTTTTTCTCTTTGCATAAAGCAGTTAAATCGTTTTGTGTTCTTAAGTACTACCCGAACAGCCTGCACCGGGGAGCACCACCCGGTGACAGCCTCATGGACAGGCTGCAGATGCTGGAGAACTCCAGAATGGGGAGTGGCTGCAGCATCCAGCCTTCACGGCTGCTCTGGGGATGAAAAGGCTCTCCAATGCTCCTAGAAAGCTCTGCAATGTACAGCAGCTTCAGCCAGCCATCATCTGGTGCAGAACTGGTCAAATTGCACCTGGACATTACATCCCCACCCTGCAGGCAGACAGGATGCAGTTACACCCCCAAAACACTGCTGCTGGTCGTGGTAAAGATGGTGAACAGGGCTTCAAAAGGGTTTTTGTTCAGGCAAAGGGCTTCAAAGTGCTTCACCTTTGACAGCATTGCACCCAGGTTAATCCATGTGCAGGCTATAATGTGGTCTTGCCATTTGGTGCCTGGGAACTTCAGTTTGGGGTAGTGCCCTCTGTGCCTGCCACCAAGCCATCTCCTTTCCCACAGCTGACCTCAGAATCCTGAAACAGCAACCCTGGCAGCAGGAGCCTTGCAGAGGGAAAGTGCAGCCGTCAGACCGTGTCTCCTGTGCGTCTGTACATGTTCTGACTCCAACTTGTGAATGAGGGCTGGGGCTGATGGCAGGCAGCGTGATTGTAGTGACATAAAAAACTGTGAAAGAGGAAAGAGCTTCCACATTTAGACTCGTACGTGGTAGATACTGCCATGGATACCAGTGTTGCTAAGCGTGCTGCTTCCTCGGGAAGTCTGTGCTCGTGGAAGCACAGGCTTCTGAGACTACTTTAATTTAAGGATAATATTGATGCATCTTGTGGGAAGACATATAGCACCAAGCTAAGCCCATCCTAGATCATGCAGAGATGCAAAAAGCTGAGCTATAACTACTTCAAGTCAATAACTTTTATTTTAATTACCATAGGGAAATTGCTAGTGTGGACCAGGCTGTCAGTCATACGTGTAGCTGCAATTGAACTTAATGGAGCAAGTTCTGTTTATCCAGGAGAGAATTTTGTATTTGTAATGTTATTTATTACTTTCCCCTAGTTTACATTGTTTTAATACTCTTCTATTATATTCTTCTTGTAGCTTCTTTAGCATACGACTCCCTACCTTTTGTTTCATCATCTTAACAATTCTCCTTTATGACTCTTGCTCTCTAGGCATATGAAACTCCTTTTTTTTCCTCTCTCCTAGTATTACTTTTTTGAATATTTCTGCTGTGTTCTTAAACTCATTCTGTGCTTCTCCCACTTTTATTCTCAGCCACATTTGCATCCTTATGCCTCTTTTTTCACATACAGTATGAAACTACAATGAAATAAAAAATCCACAAATATGCTTGTGTTCAAAATGAAGGATCTGGAATTTTCATGTGAATAGTGGAGATATTCTCTTCTCTTTCTCTGGGTGCCATTTAACATCACTGTGAAAAAAAACTTTATTAAGTGAACAATTTTTTTTTTTTTTGGGGCCTTACACATTTCTGGCATTGAATTTATTTTCTCATAAAATAGTTCTCCATGAGAATGACATCCCTAATCTCTACATAAATAATTCATTATTTTGTTCAGTTTTCAAAGGATATAATCAGTCATAAGAACGAGGCATTGAAATTAGCAGCCGCATTACAAAGAAATGCCATTTTGTCTGCCTTCCTCTCTGTAGCCACTTGCCCCCTCTCCTCCCAACACTTCTGGGCTGTCAAAGCATAAAGGTTTGAGAATATGCCTAGGCACTTCTTGCTTTATTGGTTCTACAACTTCCTGCTGGCATCCAGAAAATTAATATTGAGAACAGAATGCTTGAATCACTTCTCATCTTTGCATTCAGTAATTCACTTAGCACCATTTAGGAGGTCTGGACAGAGAACTAAAGCTAATCATTATCATTAGAAAATGGAAATTTCACATGCTTATTGTTATATGGTGTTCATGGGTTTTGATCAAGAAACACAATTAAATATCAGCTCTTTCAGAAGAGCCCTAAAATACTGTTATTTTGGCATCTTCATTCAAGGCATGCTGATATTGAGGTCATGGATTAATATTTCTGTAGTACAACAATAGCAGTGATCATTCACTACACTCTTCCTGTTACTACTTTGGCATCTTTCAGGTATTTGTCTAAACAAGATTTAGCTCAATAGGTGTTCTGCTATGATGGAAATAATTTTGTGTTAATTTAAAGGAAAAATAACTGAGTATATTCTATTATATGTCCTTTTAGGGGGAGATTTCTGTCTCAAGTTCTTCAGTTAGAAAATGTTATGGAACACAAATTGTTAGAATCTAAGCCAATGTGGCTATAAAAAAATCTTTTAAAATGCCATAAATATGCCAAATTCTTTCTAACAACAAGATTAACTACTAACTCATTCAGATACTGAAGACATCAGAGTGTCTCTTTAACTATACTACATAAATCAAAAATTAAAACCTGCCCATGTAATATTTTTAAAAGCAGGGAATAACTGATTCTCCTTTGCAGGTGAGTAAGCAGCAGTCCCAAAGTGGTCAGAAAAACTAATGAATGAAATTATATACTAATGGCTGTGTCATCTTTAGGTAATAGAACTCCAGGCTTATATGTTAAATGGTCAATAAGGTTCTTGTTTCTTTAATACCTGCTGGATCCCAGAGAGACCGAGAAGGATCAAGCCATTTGGGCACTATATCCCTCATTCAAGTAACTCAACTGAAACAAGGCAGCCATTTCATAGCTTAATATCAGTATAGATGTCCTGAAGAAGGGAAATAAGTTTCTTTTCTGCTTTCTGACAGATACACCTAAGAAGGTTACCGTTTTACTTGCCAGAAGCATTCATACATTTCAATTAAGAATGATGTGGTCAGGATTTGGCTAATAGATGTCATATAAATAATTTTTTTTTTTAAAAAAAGTAGGCATAAAGATCTATTTAGGGTCAACTGATTTTGAAACATTAGTCATTCTGTGTGGAAATGTGACACACATTTATGTATGATTTCCTCAAATCTTGCCTTCCAATGCAAATCATAAATGGTAAAGGACAATCACTATTTGATAGCTAACAGGACTTATGCCACATCCCTTGCAGAGTTTTCCCATCAACAGGAGTGATTTCTGAAACATCCTGACATTAATTTATAAAGACATTGGCTTAAACATACTTACTGCATAAAGCTAAGACATATATAAATTATTTTCAAAACAAGCTTATACAGGAGGCTACCAACTCATTGATGCTCGCTGTTGTTTTTTCCTATTTTTTTTTTTTTTCTTTTCTTGTTTTATGACTACATGGAAATAGGAAGGCAAAGCATTTCTGTGAATTAATCTGTAATGGCTTTGAGGAATGGAGATAAAGCTTTTCAGCCTGTATACACACTATCTGGTGTTGTCTGCCCACTGAAAAATCATCATCTTTGGGAAAGACAGGTCACCTCAGGCACCTTGATAGCTCTAGTTCTAGAAAAACACATCCTCACAAATACCAAAATGAGGTCCAAATGCCTTGCATATGACATTGTCAGAAGAACATGTCCAATAATACACTAAGTTTCAAAGGATCCTCTCTCCAGCATTCTGCAACTGGAGCTAAGACTTCAACTTGACTTCCAGCAAAAAATGTAGAGGCTTTTACATCTTGCTTTCACCCAGAAGAAAAGTAGATTCCTTTCATCTTTGCACATGTTCATGTTTTTATGTGTTGATATGAGATGCGCCTGCCCACTGAGGTAAAATTTATTCTAGAGAGAATTTTATAGATATCTATATACACACATATATTTAATTTATTCAAAAAAACAGGCACTGGAGATAAATGCCCTAGCCACTAAACTATTGATGCTGCAGGGATACAGCTCTCTGTTTCTAAACTAAGATGAGGATTATCTCTGATGAAATATTTCTTGCAACTGACACGTTTCTGTGGGAGTATTTCATTAAAATTCCCAATAATAGTCTAATGATGAATCACTTCATTAAAAAAAAAACCATTCAGCTTAGCTATGTGTAAGCATATTTTAATCAGCGGGCATATTGTAATAAGTTTGTGCTTCAAAATTAAAAGAAAATTTAATGTTTTTTGAAGTGGATTTTGTATTATTATAGTACAGTAGTAGGGACTATCTAGAGATAGTGTAAAAGATACGAATGGTAAATATTGTTTTCTATGTCTCCAGACCCCATTTTCCTGTAGGCTGATTACTGTTTCACTTTTAAGTTCTTGGACTTATATGTTAGCTAATTTTCTTTGAATTTCCTTTCCTTAAGAAATTACTATATAGAACTGTTTGGCCTGTATTCTACAGGATCCAGCATTAGATAAGCACAGACTAAACACATATCTGGTGCCTCCAGATCTTCATAGCAGTCAAACATTAATTTAACAACTCTGAAGACAATTGCCACAGCATCACCATTTTTTTTTTTTTAAATTTAAATGAGATCCCAGAAGCTGCACACAACTTCTGCCTGTTTTCACCCCAGATATTTTTATTGAATAGCTCTGCAGTAGCTAAGAAGAGCTATAAATTTGTTTTCATGCATAAGGGCTCATTAAATTGCTGGATTGCAAGAATGTATAAATTATTTATCCCTACAGAGAAACAGGTTTTAGAATTCACAGTTCACAACAGACTCTAATTCTCCTCTCATACAGAGAGGCACTGATGTAATTAAAGGTTAAAATAAAGGAGATCAAATGTTAAAAGGATAAACGTGTTCCCTCTCTCCTGAGCTCAGGAATGCAATGCACTGCCGTGCTTCCTCTCTTCCTTAGCTGATGCTGGAAGACCTTGACTGTCTCCCTCCCTAATTACTTCAGGTTAGAAACAGAGTTTAGCCCGTGTTTTCATGTTTTCAGTGCTAGGGGACACATCATTCCCTTCATTCTTTCTCTGGCAATGATAAAAGTGAAAACTAAATACCCTGCTTCCATGGGAAATGTTAGGTGAAAAGCTGTTGCAGGTAATGGAAATTCTGTCAGGAGAAGCTCCTCAGCTTCCTTGAGTTTCACCTCATGTTGGAATTGCATATAGGCTGAGCTAGGCTACCTGGCCTCCACATTATCAAATGGTGAACATAAAATCTCTACTGAGGGAAAGGCTAATATAGCCCCTCATGAATTCCAGTGACAGACAGTGTTTCCAAACCTTCAGTGAAACCTTTATAATCTTTATAGACTATAATCGATTTTTATGTCTCACAAACAGGCCATCTGCAATTTATAAGCTGCATCATTAGACCTTTTCTCATTGCTTCTGTTTTGTTCTTGGTGATGTATAATGTGTTGCTAGTCAGGAAAATTGATTAATTCCTTACTTTTTGCCCTTGATTTTTGGACTAATTTTGTTTGAGTTTCTCAGCTATTTTGGTTCTAAAGAGGGGGAAAATCAGCCCAGATCAAGCCTTAGTTTTTTATTTATTTATTTATTATTAATAAAAATAATTACTTGGACCTCTCTATGACTGCAGACATAGAGTGGTGAGACAGAAGCAACATTAGCTTTTTGACTACAGGTCCAATGTGAATGGCGTTCAGAATCAGCCAGGAGGAAATTGCATTCCCTTTATCTGCTGATCTTCCCAGGCAACTGCATTTCACGGAAGTCCCGGGCAGCTGCCTTTCTTGGAGCATTTTCTATCCTCTGCAAGGCTGGTGAGGCCTCTCTGCCTGCACACTGGAACCCAGGGGAGAAGAACAACAACAGCTGCATTACAGAGACTGCACTGAAAAACACACGAGTGCTGCTGCTGCTGTATCGAATCCAAACCTGGGCACCCAAAGGAGCTTCTGGAGGCAGTTTGATTTAAATGTGTTCAGTATTACAAGTATTCAGTTCTGTTTTAAACATGATTTTCAAGGCATGAGAGCTCTGTAGTACTGCATATGGATTTCTTTTATGAAAGGCATTAACAACTTTGAGCAGGAGGTCCTGGTACTCTGCTGTTCCATTTGTGTCACTTTCTAGGTACATTTATAAGAAAAGGTATCATATATATTTAATAAAGTATATTATGTATTACAATAGGCAGCATTGCAACACACCACCGTGTTAAAGCTCTTCAAATCCCACCTTTGGAGACGGCAACAAAGGGAAGTTGAATGAAATTACACCTTAAGGTAGAAAGAGTTTACTTTTCCACACACAACTTCAAAGGTTTCACTGTGGGTGAGAAAAAATTATTAAAGGGAGTGACCAAATGCCAGAGAGAGTGGTTCAAAGGAGAAAAACATGCAAAGGAATAAATACACTGAATAAAGAATTGTGAGCCCCTTGAAAACAGTTAAGCCCTTAGCCAAGTCTTTACAGAAAGCATGGGCTGCGGGTAAAACTGGGAAGGTTGAAATGAAGAGGCCAACATCACTGAAAATTGGAAAAGATCGCCACACAGGAAACAGAGAAATGAAAAAGGAACAGATTTTAAGGAAAAGAAAAGGGAAGACATAGCAGTAAGGGGGGGAGGTAGGGCACTAAGAAGATTGTGAAGGCATAAAATATTTCTTGTAAACCCTTCAAACCTGTAGAGGCCATCTGCAGTAATACAGGCCATCTAAAACCAGTTATGATCACTACATACATTTCCTTATCTTTATTACTGTGTTTAATATCATTCAATAAGGAATATGAGTAATTCTGACTTAGTACAAGAATCAAGTATCTGAGGGAGGAAATTTTAGTGGAATGTGGTTCAACATCAAGAAAGAATCAGCAATGCAAATCAGGCGATGTGAAAACTGGGGAATGCTAAAAGGAAAGTTCATGAGAATCTCAGACATCCTGTCATTTCTGGAAAATGTGATCAACACAAGATGAATACTGTATTCATTCAAAAAAAAAAAAAAAGAATTGATAGTAATAGGTATATCTTCTCAAATTGGAACAGCACGTGAAGTAAAAGAGGAGCACTGCAGTGAAATGAGTGCAGCTGACTGTCACAGAGATACCAAAAGCAAATTGCAGAAGTGCTGAACTGAAGATTATACGGCATTTTTTGGCATACAATTGTGAGCAGAATCAATAGGAAGCACATAGTCATGGTCAAGTAGCAAAGTTAGCATGAAATTCCAACAGATGTTTCCATTGACCTGAAGGCTCCTGGTGACGTTCTAAGGGAACCCGGACCAATTCAACCGGTTTCTTCTTAAGAGCATGAGATTTGTGACAGATAAAATCCAAGGGATGTCTTTAGACTAACACAAGCAGGAACTGCTGAAAGACACTGGTCTTGTAGTATGTGTACACACTACTGACTCACAAAATGTAGTTGTTCAAGTCAGACCAAATAATCATCTTTACACAGCTCCACACTTCACAGTGCAGAGACAAAACAACTATTTGGCAGAAGTTTAGGTGGAAATGAGAACAAATGCATTATATTATGACGGCTTGTATCCTGACAGAAGGTTCCATTTGGCTGTTCTGATCAACAAATTCAGAAGACTGAACCAGCATGTTTGGAAAATCAAGGCTCAAAAACATGGAATGTTACTGAACTTGTCCCTTTTTGGTTGTTTTATTTAATACCTAAAGCCAAAGAGATTGCAAGACTAAGCAAAAAGAGCACAAACAAGACGAATGAGAAAATACACCAGGATTGTAATAGAGGAGTGAAAAGAGAAATGTAAATTGGAGGGTGGGGGGGAGGGAGAGGTTTTTTTAGTCAATAGAGAGCCAAACAAACATAAAGCAGAACAATCTTCGCCCATTCAGAGATTAAGTTCCAGGATATCCTCTAGGAAAATGCTACCCTATGGGCTTACCTTTCCAAAATAAGACATTCAGTGCTGCACTTGAATTCTGACCTTAGCATTGCTGTCAATTACTAGTTCTTGGACAGGTCCTAAATATAATGTGAAAGCACCTGCTCTGAGTAAAACAATATATAGTCCAACTGCATCCTGCTGCTTTACTACTATTTTTTCCCATGGTCCAGACTGGCCATATGGTTAGTTTCTTGGATAATTTCCTCAGGAATGGCTACTCTTTGAAATGGCTGGTGTGAAGGTCCTACCCCTTGGAGAGCTCTTGTACTGCATTTACAGCAATCTCCTCTCTCACAGAAGAAAGAATCCTATTTTGCTGCTTTCAAGTGTACACCTGAGTGGTAGATTTCCTTCATTTTCCTTGGCTTCTATACTGGGCTTTAATCAATGAACTTAAAACACCTCCTTCACTTTGTCTCTCAGAAGTCTGGTCTATCTCCGTAAAAAGAAATATCTACTTTCTTTTTTTTATACAACTGGTTATATCAATTTCTATCTTTTCACAGCACAGACATACCACATTCATTAAGAAATGCTCCACAATTAAAGTTCTTGTTTCAATTTCACATATATTGCATAAGAATTCTCCTTTCAGTGTATCTTTATTATATATAATTTGTAATTCTTTCATATGTAATTATACTTCTGAATACACTCTTTTCTCTATAAGTGGAACATAAATTCAAATAAAAATATTCTGACTTGTCAAAAAGGGAAGTGCAGGAAAATAATGATTCTTTATGAAAGAGCCAAATCAACAAGGTCCTTGTGGAAACAATCTAAAAGAAAAATTAGATCTTATCTCTGAATCTAAGTTGGGCTATTAAATAAAAAATGTGTCTACATTCCTTCAGCAAACGAGGTAACTTCTGTTTGTTATCTCCTTCTTTCACAGGCACGTACTAGAAGGAGTAATGCAAATACAAAGAACAATTAAGACAACTTTCAAGCATTTGAGATTATGAGAGGCACAAATGTTGCCAAATTGTTTTGGCATTCCTTCACCTCAGAGAACGCTCACGCATCAGAACGGGTGCAACTATACCAGCAATTGCACAAATGAACTATGGGAATGGCAAAACTCTGATGAAATCAAGTGCAATGAAAATTTATACTGGAAAGGTATTTAGCACAGAACCCACCAGCCCATTAATTCTTGTTTTTAAAGTATTGCAAGTGCAGTATAGACCACAAGCTAAAAGTCCTTCAGGTTCACTTTAGGCACAGAATGAATGTGACCTCTCAAGATGACTTACCAAAAAAAAAAAAAAAAAATCAAAAACCCGTGTTCCTGAGCATACTTAGAAAGTTTTGACAGTCATGCTGTTTAAGTCAGGTAGCTCATGAAAGGTTTTTATATAATAAAATTTCTAAAAATACAATAAAATGATATTCCACGCAAGAATAACCTAATCCTCCTCAACATCTTTGCATAGGGATTAGAGGAAATAAAACCAAGTCTGTTAGTATTTTTATGAGAGAAAGTCGTTCCAGGCAGAAATTGGGTATGACACTCAACTCTGCTGACATTTAAAAAAGACTGCATTTTAAAAATCAAATACAGTCCCCAAATAAAAGAACTACAGGGCTGATTTATCTGAAAGTTAGCACATTATTATCAATTAATGGGTAAGTATAAAACCTTTAGGGTTTTATTCTCTCTCTGGTTGGTTCTTTAACGACATTGCAGTGAGCAACTTATAACTCAGTGGATCTTAGTACAGGACACTGAGTTTTTGTCAAGAAAAACCAATCAGAGATTTATGTCTTTCATTGGTGACATGCGTGATCTAAACAGCACTCGAAAATTTGGTATTATCCTTAAAGAAATATAAAAAAATCTGTAATTCAGAATTCCAAGTCCCAAATCTAATGACCATGCAACTCTCTTTTTCACAGCTTGAAATCTATGTATCTTTTGAGGGCTTTTTAAAGGAGGCACAAGGAAATCCTAAATAAACAGACAATCTTGTCTCTCTCACTGCCATGCTTTACTTAAATATCTCCAAATTTCAGTTGACAAATAGTGTCTGCTAAAAACTGATTTATGAAGAGGGCACAGAAATAACTTGATACATTCCCCCAGACTTCAAACATTTTCTATGCAAGTAAGCAATTTCAGTAATTGCTGATAAATTCCATCTCTTTCCCTTTTCCCCCCAAATAAAAAAGTGCTGTGTCACCATTTGCTGAAATAGAATTGCACTATAGTGTACCTTGCAGAATAGATTAAACAGAAAGGAAAAGTTACTTTCATATGTTTGCCCCAAAAGAAATACATATTTTATACTAAGGAAACTGTACGTGTAATTTCTTGTCCAAAACCATCAGTGAAAACAGCTGATAAAAAGTAGCAACAGGTTTTTTGCACACGCAAATCTTACCAGCAATTTAAAAAGTACATTATTCAGATTTTAGGAATGTGACATTTTGCCAGAGATTAGTAGATATTTCAAAGAGTACTTTATTTTTTTATCTAGGAATGGTGTACCAGATACAGCATAAACTATTCCACGAAATATGTATGCTACCTCCAGCAATCCTATAGTGGCAGCATCCACAGCTATGAGAAGGAAAGAGAATGAAATGGGATGCACTCGTAAGTTTGCAAATTCTTACAGACACCACAAGAGGTGAGGAAGTACATTCTACGCCTCGAAAAACTCATAAAATCTTGTTATGCTTATGGCTACTCCCATTTAAAAATATGCTTGAGTGCATCTGTAAATTATAACAAAGATTCATTTTTTCCAGAGGAGGGAACAGAGCAATACTACGGTCTTCAAAGCTACAGACTCTATATTTCCTCACTATTTAGTAAAATTAAAATATCAGACTAAAAAGATTTTGAAGATAAAATAAACATACCAATATTATTCTACTCAATAACTTATTATTTCAAACCCCAGAAATCTGTTCAACAGTACAGAGTAACTGGTTCCTTTACTATTGTTTTTCTTTTTGTATTTCTAATGATTACACATGTAAGACATAGATAATACTTTAGCTCTCCTTTTATTAGGAGTTTTCATGTTCAGTACACTTGCTCACAGATTTCAGGGAGGGAATTCTTCATGCTCCCTCCTGCAATCACAGACTTGCTGACATTTCATTTAGCCAGAGCGTTTTGCTTTCTCCAACCCCCTTGTCATTCTATTTAAAATCAAACTGAAATTGAGAACATTGGGTCAGCACTGTGGATTGCTCATTCTGAGATCCTGTCTGTGTCATTAGATAGAGCCTCTGCCTATCACCCTTTGCTGGTGATCCCATTTCTGAGCCTTGCTTGGCTGTTCAGATCAGCTCAATGTATCATGCAAAGGTACCCATGGAAAGGAGCTGGCACTTCAGTGGCTGTGCATGGCCATCTAGTACGTGGTGATACCTAACAACACAGGAGCTGGAATGCAGTCTAGGAGTCCCTACCGCATATGTTTAACCAGTTCTTTTTTTTTCTGTAGATTTTGCACTCCTCAGGAGGTGATCACCTCCTATAACACGTGTCATACACTCTCTGGTCATTTTATCCAAACGGCAAACAACGTGCAGCTGTTGTGTCTGTTCAGTCCCACTTACACATTTTCACATGGTCATTTGAACAGTCTAGCCACCTTTTTAAAAACAACTATTCATTGTGCATGAAAAACAAGTGAATTACTTGTTAATCTACTGCCCAACTGCTATCTCAAGATACCCTCATGAGACCTCCATAACATCAAACATTATAGCTAAAGTCATTTATGTTGAGTATCTTTGAAACCCTCATAACATTATTTCATCATAGAAAGATCAGATTGGAATTATTTCTGCATAACCTGTTTTATAAATTGTTGATAAAAGCAACATATTTGGATATATCTTTCATGAAAAACAATATAACTAAATTCCATGAAAGAGAGCTAAAGCAGTCTGAGGTAGAATCAAACTCCTTGATCCAAAAATTTCTGAAATCAGAAAGAATATTCCCTTGGTTTCAAAGATTTCCCAGGGAGAATCATTCCACTGTTACATTGATGAAAATCAGATCTTCATTTCAATTCAAATACAGACGAACGAATTCATCGTATGCTCATAGCCAAATTCTTAGCAGCAGAACCAAAATCTGGAAGCTTACAAAAGTGGTTTTTTCCTTTTTATTAACTAATCAGTCTGTATTGTTCAGAATAGCCTTTATCTAACCAGGTATTAATGAAAATCATTGTTTCTTCCTTACACCTTTTTGCCACTACAAAGCTTTACATTCTGTGATATTTTGTAAACGCTTTCTACTGGAAAGCTCTAAAATCCGTCATACAACACCATCAGCAAGTACCATTAGAGTTCAGGACACCTAAGAAAATTCTTATCTGCTGACATTTATCCCAATAAAATACAATTTTATGTGTATTTCAGAGGTTTTCAATTCATTTCCAAAAAGCATCTTTGCTTTTACTTGCAAAGTAGATAAAACTAAGAATCTTTTGATGGTACATTTTTAAGGACTTCTTTTTAAATAAACAGTTTTTACTCAACAGATCCTCCTGCCATGTCATGCTATGAGAAATAAACCACAAACAAGGCCCAAAATGGTTATTTCAAAGAACATTTGTTTACAAAGAATATGTATGAATAAATCAGGAATTTAGTTGCCCCAAAGCAATCTGGAGTACACTACATTACAATAATTTATTCATAATTTTTGGTCCAATGTTTGTATCTCAACTACAGCTCAATATTGTATATAATACGTCACATCTAAAACTATAAATAGGGTCCACTTCTCTTGCAGTAGGTATTGGTAGAAACATAACAAAATTTGTTCTTAAATCTCAGATATCACTAAACAAAAAAGACAGGGAATGGTAGAGGAGACAATGAATATTATTAACCTTATTTTAGGCATGAAAAACTGTGAGGAAGATTAAATACTTGAGATATATAAAGAAAATTAGTAATAGAATATTGAAAATAAAATAGCAATTCCAAATCCCATTTCCAGTACTTAATTACTTCTCAGTTCTTCATCTCTCCCTTTTTTTTTTTAACATTTTATACTTCCAGATGTCTGCCCTTCATCTGATATAATCATTTATGAAGGGTCCAGTTTCTAAAGAAGAAATAATATCTGGGTTCACAGCTAAAAAGGGTTGTTTCATAAAAAGTTTTTCTCAGCTATAGCCAATTCTGCAAAAACAAAAGCCAACTGCAAACCCTGGAAGCAAAGATCAGCATCACAATTAAAATGATTTTCTGAGGAACCCGACATGTCAGAAGAGAACTTGCAGATGGTCGTATATTAAGTATCACACAGTTCTTATCAAGACAAAAAACACAGTAAGAAGTGCAGGATGAGACTCGTGGTGAGATTTTTTCTCTCTTTAGAGACAGGCAGTGCACAACACAACCAGTGACCAATAATTTGCTGAAACTTGATATACTGCTATAATATCTAATAAAATTCCAGATATTTGTATTACATTCCTTTCCTGATACCATTTATTTGGTTACCAAAGGTTTGTTTCAACAACATTGCCTTTCTTTTGTCAACAGTTTTCCAGGCTATCTTTTGCACAAAGTCAGAAAACACCAAGCTATATTGATATTTAGCTGAAAAACTTAAAAAATTAAATTCAGGAACCTTTTTTGAATGTAGGTAAAAGGAAAGCAACTCTCACAAATATTTTTGACAGCTATGAAAATTTCATTTCAAAGAGGTTTTCCAAGATTTGATTTAAAAGTGATTCTCCTGACTCACAGAAAATGGAGGTCCAGTTCTCAAGCTCAACTGAAAAACTTCATGATTTTTAACATACAGTAGAATGAGGCTACCAGGCTTATTGAGAGACAAATTTTGCCTTACACTCTTTGAAAACTTTAAAAGAGAGAAAATATTTTCCAAATCACTGAAAGCTTTCCTAATATTTCTAATAAATTCCTTAAATAATTTTTGTGCTGGCCAGAACATTGATAATAAATAATGCCTGCAGGAGTCAGTCACAGCAATATATACAGAAGTTCAAAGAGATGTAAGCAAGATTCACATGCCCACTTCTGTAGTTGAGAGGGCAAAAATTACTATTTTTTAATCTTACTGTTATAAATCCCAGAGATGGCACATTAACAATTGTAAAATAGATATGCCTGTGGTTGATGAGGGAAGTATTGCCTTTAATTCTTTAATTCTCAATTTATTTATTTATTTTAATATAGGAGTCTTTGTCAAGTTACATGTAGGACAATTTGCTTTGTATCAATTTATTAAACTGAGCAGAGCTTTTAGCCAGTTATGAAGTGCATGAATGTTGTAAATAACCACAGAAGTCTGAGAAGTGTAGGTAGTAGAGTTAATGATGATGGAGTGTCAATACATTTTTATTGATATCCTATGGCCCCATTAGTCTACTAAACTTTTCCTTCACTCTATGTATATATCTTCTATGTTCAAAAAGGAAAAAAAAAAAAACGTTTGCAAAGCAGTACTGCTGAGCTGGGGACATATTTTAAATGACAGTAAAATCAGAGTGTATTAAATTATACTCCCTTCACTGCTTAGCAAAAAACAGCCGTTAGGGATGTTACATAGGACTCGGATTTCTGACTGGTACTATTTTGCTGCAGAATTTAAGCTTTCCTAAAGAAATAGGACTGCAATTGTTTTATAGAAAATGTAACAGAAAGGTGGTAAATGACACATACATTGAACTTGAAAAAAATTTATATGCATACAGACATCTGGGCTTAAGGTCATTATTATTCATTAAAAAAACATTTCTAAAGACAAATCTAATTAGATTACATACTAGACAAGACATTTATAATATGTAGAAACATGAATAGTTGTCTCTAAAACTATAAATACTATTAATTGGTTGTCTATGATTCTGCAGTTTAGCTTGTGTCTGATTATGCTTAAACCACAATTTTAAACTCTTTTTTGACTATTGAACTTTCTTATTTTAAAAACTTTTCTATTCATTCTCATGCACATAGTCCCATTTAAATCAGCAGGAATAACAACATCTAATATTCCTGAAAATGTCACTGGATGATTAAATACCATGAGGTAACATGTAAGGTAATCATATGTTTGTAAACAGCCATATTGTATTATTAAAATAAGTGTGGTTATCTGCAGCACAATAGTACATATGTTAAATTATACTGGGGACCAAGGGGATAAAACTATTCATACAAATAATCCAACCAAATACAGTGGGACAATCTGTGAATTAAGTGATAAGAAAGAAATTTATTTATTACTTTATTCTGTCTTCACCTCCTGCCCTAAAACTTTCTTATTTCTGTTCTTTCTAGGCAAATACTACATTGTGTTGCATAGTGAATACAAGATAAATCATGCAAAGGCAAAGATAAAATAAATATTTCTAATCTTCATAGTGTTTTTAACACACAGGGAAAGAAAGAGCAACTAGCTCTGCAAGTACAGAAAGTAACAATCTCTAAATAAGGAGGAAAAATACTAAAGGTGTGTTCAAATGCCCTGGAACATTAATAAATGTGGCTCTTATAAAGACAGAAGTGCCTTAAAAATATTATCTGGTCACATCAAAGATTAACACTGCATTTTTGGCACTTGTGTACAGAATATTTTATTGTGGCAATACTACTCATTATATAAAACTTTTACAGGCCAAATTTAAAAAACATTTTGAGGCAATTTTTTTAATGGCAACACTGATAGGCAGACATGCAAATACTATGTCTATATTTTATTTTTAAAAACTCATTTCCTTGGAAAAAATGGTTCTGAAATGTACTGAAACAATTCTGTGTAAGACTTTTATGTGGGTTTTTTAATTCTTTTTTTTTTTTTAAAGATACACTCTCTACAAAGGAATGTTGATTACAGTAATTATTGAAAATAGAGTGACCCAGTATAACAAGGAAGTCTTCTTTTTTCAGTCTTAAAAAAATGTATTTCATTTAGTCACAAAAAAACCATCTCAACTGAAAAACTGACATTTATGTTAGGAGTAGTATATCCCCAAGGGAACTCAGTAAGTTTCATTTCCATTCTGATTCCTTTTGACTTCAGTCTTATTTTGAAGCACAAACAGAAAAACCACTTGGGCAGGAGTAACTTGACTTTTGTATTTAAGCCTTTTGCCAACCCCTTGAAAACCCACCAGAATTCATTCAAGTTGCAAATTTTCTCAAAAATGTGTTTGCACAGTACTAGTGGAGACGCCTTGGATTTTACCAGTAAACTCCTGAAAGACTTTTGACTTCAGCCTCAGCAGGTCTTCCCTGCCACTTAAAACTCCATAACCTGTGCTAGCTTCAGCTACCCAGTTTTGGAGCAGGAAAAGTGTCAGTCCCTCAGCAAATTCCCTGCTGGAGTGGGCCCTGCAGAAAGGCAGCTTCCTCATTCAAGTGCAGAAAACACAATGGCTGGGACTGGAATGTCTGTGTGGGAGAAGAGTCTTAAAAACTTTAAAAAAAAAAAAATTATACACACTGTCTATTTTACTATATTAAAATAATGTTCTTTAGGTTGCAAAGTCAAAAATAGCAGCTCTGAGACATAAGGCTTCTTACATAACTGAGATCCATCTACTTTATTCATATAGGGTAAGATATAGCCTTTAATTACACAGTTTAATGCAATTCTCTCCAGAGCTTCCCTCACTTGATCTGTACACAGAGGAGGACTATTCTTAGCCGTAAGTAATGACTGAATACCACAGAAAGCTGCTGTGCCAACGAGCATCTGCCCTCGCTGAAAAGGAGTGGGGTGTACCTCAGAACAAGGAGAGCTGAATGAAGAAATATATTCCATCCCCTTCTCTCCTAAGAACTCCATGTGATTTTGGTCAGCTTTTTAAAGACAGGCATTTTCTGGTGGTCATTTCTAATATTGTTCAGAATATTTGCATGTTTGGAGAGCTTATGATGGTGGATATCCCAGAATACACAGTGAGCTGTATTTTGAAGTGTTATTGGATGCTTAGAGCGTGTGGTATTATAACTGAAGTACTCAGAAAAACTTTAGATGGACACTCAGGCAATGTTTTTACCTGCAGCCTCTCTTGCCTCAGTTCTCTGTGAATGAGATAATAGCATCTGGCATCTTACATGGCCATTGTGCAATTTTTAACATTTGCATAGCAGCTCAGGTATTGTTTGAAAATCTTAGAAAAGCCCACGCAATACTACTGATTTCTCTTCAGAGAAATTATTTGAATATGGAAAATAAATCAGGCTCAGGGCCACAAAACGAACAGCAAGGAGAAAACAAAATATTGAAGAACCTGTTATCCAGACTATGCACCAAATGAGGCAGAAAGTTCAAGGATAAAGTGGTATATGATCATGTAATTAAAGACTATTTCATAATGGATATCCAGAAAAAGATGAAATTAAAAGTGCACAGTATATTTTGTCCTGACAGTTCATAGCTTCTAAGTGCTTTATTTTATAATAGTCTCAGAGAATAAATTTTGAGTGCAGTGTGTTCATACATGACACTGAGGATTTAGGCTGATTGGAAAAGATGAAGACTGGCCATTCTGAGCCGTGCTTTAAAAGCCTGTACACTAAACGAGTGCCTAAGAGTAACCAAAGGAGTACAAAAATTGATTCAAACATGTAGATGACAAAAATACCTGACAGTCTATTGTCAAAGGGCAAGCATTTTAATACAGGATAGGTCAGCTGATCAACGGGAGTCAGAGTGGGGTTAAAATATGAATTACTTTTAGCCATTAATTCATAATTTTGTAAGGGAAAATGGCATTGCAAGTTCTTACCATGCCTCTACAGCAGAGAGAAGCTGAGGAGTGGAAAAAGTAATCATTGCTACCTACAGGTGTGCGAGACAAGCAGGCAAAGCTTCCTACCAGTCATTTTTGTGCTGGCAAAATGCTTCTATACATCTCAATGTCAAAGAGAACTTCTATAAAGATTGCAAAGTAGCATTACATAGTATTGGGCAAGCTTAAGCCAGGTTATTTCTTGACATTTTGGGGTGTTTTAATATGATACAGTTGAAAGATATACTTTTTTCCCTAAACAGAGGACCTGATTTTGACTTTACTCTTACTTTACAATGGCTTAACTTGTCAGCTTCAAGAGACATCGGTCCTGATTTACACAGATAAGAAAGGAGTACTGCAATAAATTATTTTAATATATCAATTGACAGAGCTACTAATGAGTGTGACAAATCTACAAAATGTTTTAGAAATCTTGTACAGAACAGTATATATGATTTCTAAGAACATTTTTCTCTTCCAATTCCTTTGGGTAATCAACATCCTTAGGAGCTCTTTCTGCATTCTCTAATGACTGAAACCTTTGTTTAAGTCACTGAGAGCTCACACTGGGCAAGGATAAGTTTCCAACACATACTTATGTAGTATTTTTCAGATTTCTGATGAGGAAGCTGAGGAAGAATGCAGCTGAGTAACATCAAAACACATACCCATCTCACCTTATATATTTACGCTATGCAAGCAGCAGTGAGCCCAAATTAAAACATTACATGAAGATAACTGAATATTGCTAAGCTCTTAGAGGCATGCTCTTGAATTTGATGTACCTCTATCACAATAGATACAGCATCACTAACTGCTTTTTGTTACTTTTTAATGCAAATGTGAATCAAATGGAGAGACAAATTCCATGCTTAAACACCAGAAAGAAAAAAGATGAAAACCACCACTCACTGAGGGGAGCTTTGCTTCTGAATTCCCATAGTGCCATTACCTTAGACTGCAATGGATGTTTCAGTTTGGGTTTTTTTTTTTTTTTTTCCTAAGTTGAGGAGAAATTGGAAGGAAATTTTGTTCCCTTGCATCACTGTGGATGCTTTCATGGTTTAAGATTTACAAAATCCACCAGCATGACTCACGGTATCACAATGGGTAATACGTGATTGAATAGCAAACTTGAATGATGTCAGTATTTATGATGTGCAAAGAAAGACTTTGCTTATTTAAAGACCTGAATGATACTTTAAAAAGGAGAATGGGATCCAGCCAATGCTAAGAGAATAGGTAAAACCTCCGGATGTCCACTTGAATGTGATTGTCAGTGGATTTGCAAGGATAGCAGGTCAAAACTTCCATCACTTGAAATTTTTTCTGTGATAGGAATTTTCTTTGTTATAAAAACTAGAACAAGAAACGATGTGAAAATATTTCCCTTAGAATTTCAAACCTGATTTGTTTACATTTTGAGTTTCAAAATTTGTAATGTGGAAAACAAAAATAAAACCTGTGCTATACTGCTTATTATTATTGCACAACTTCCTAAAATTCCAGACTCGGATGTTAATTGCTGCAGAGAGAAGAAAAGAACAAGTTCAAGGCTACCTTCAATTATAGCTGCTCCTTCTAGTACTTTGGACCAAGAACAGTGACAAAAAAAACCCCAAAGAAATTCCTGGAAACTGCCACAACAGATACATTGTTCATAGAAAAGTAGTGGAGGTTTGGGTCAACAAAGAAAATGTGATTTGAATATATTTTCTTCTGGTGAACTGGTGGGAAATGCAGATGTTTTCCTCATAACACTTAAATCAGGAATCTTTTATGTAAGAATCTGAACTCTATATTCAGAATTCTTCGGTAAATGTTAAACTAAACCAGTCAAATCTTTTGTTGATGTTGAACGACAGTCCACAATTTATCTCTGAAAAACTATAGGTTCTAAAAAAACTCCTCCCATGTTCTCTGCAATGTGATAATGTTACAGAAATTAATTTTCTGCAGTATCACAGAACAAAAACACTTCACAGCAAATCAGCTCCTGAGAAGTTGAGCAACATTCATCTCAGAAGGCTGTGGCAGGAGGGCATTGATTTGTTCTTAAAAAATCTGTTTACAAATCTTTGCCATATCACCCCACAACAGTCTTAAGAATTAAGTGACTTACAGCTATGGGTTTACAAATTTCATTTTCACCTCTCTCTCTTCTGATGAGGAAAAATGGAGAAAAAATTCAACATGCACAAAACTAGTAATTTCTCTGTCAGAACCAACATTCCTGGAAACTTCCTGAAGAAATTCCACTGCTGTCCTAAGCGAGGATGTCATGTGAAGCACCAGCTTACCCCAGTAGAGATGCTCACCTCAAAATCATTGTTTTTAAACACAGCAGAGCGTGCAGTCTGGGAAGCAGATGCAGTGTCCCACCTGCCTCTCTGACTCTTGTCGCTGGACCTTCCACGTTAAGAGTCTGATTTTACAAATGTAAAATGTACAAATTTTACAAATGCAAAATATAAGCCCATTGCTGTGCAACAATCAGTGGAATAAAAACTTTTTTATATCACTTTTATCACACCTGCATGATTCAGAATCTGGAAAGGTAACATCTTTAAAGGCGGAAGAGCACTTTTTTCCTGGCATTATGGCCCTGTTCTCCCTATTGTTTTAAAAAGGAATATAATCTTTAAATCACAAGACCATCATTCATTCTAAAGCTCTTCGTTGTGCCTGTGCCCTAGACATACACTGTACAAATGCTGATATGCGTGAGAAGATTCCTGTTGTCACCTTTGGAAACAAAGAAGAATCCAGATAAGCTTCTGAAGAAAATGACAGTATTGAGATACAGATCTTCACTCCAGGTCTACTCATTAATTCTGTGATTTTCTATACATGACTTCAAAAGAAAGTACATATTAATTTATATACATACATGCAATCTTTCTCAAGGAATCTTTTCTTAACGGAAATACCTCCTTTGACAAAAGTGTCATTTTTAAATGTCTTTTGTTAAAGCTGAAAAGCACAAAAGATAAAGAAGATCAACATGAAGGTCATTCTGCACAGGAAATTAAGATGTAATTCAGAAACTTTGGAACTGTGACATACATCTCCAGTTGCACAGTGTAATGTCAGTGACCTCCTTAATGGCTGTACACATTCACTTAATTACAAAAAGACAGCACTGTGGGGAGAATCAATCAAGTTTCTCTGCCTTTAAGCAACACAAAGACCTTTCACTAGACAAAATCACCAAAAAGTCAAATGTTCTCATTTCAAGACCTTGTGCAATGTTGGGATGTAACACTTTCACAGGCAAAATCCACCATTTCATAGTTTGTAGTGGCAGCAACTGCAAATGTGACTCCAGTGAGTGCACTGTCCATTTGTTTGGGAAACCAGGTTTTCCGTCAAATTACAGAGAGTCTTAAATGTAAGACAAAATTAGTCATTTAACTTCACTCTTCCAGCATGGTTAATAAGGCACATATTAAATTAATGAATAATTACAGTGATGATGATCATAGTAATAAATATCAGAATTTATGAAAAGTATTTTCTCTATAGACATTCCCAGAAGGATGCTACAGGCAGAACAGCAGGTTGTTTAATTTGCCCTAGTTCTCTCTGTTTTCATATTCCTACTTGAATAATAAGTTCAGAATCAGCAGGTTATTAGGTTTGCCCTAATTCTAAGCTTGAGTCAATGGGACTTCAAATTGGCTCCAGTGGAAAACAAAAACAGAACGTGTTTTTTTCAGCTATCTAAAAGGTGCCAAATCTGCTGCTTATTAGGATATAGCTAAGTAATTCTAGGTTCATAATCCACTCCACAGAACTAAAGAACTCTAAAATCTCATCATAGGATCCTGTTCTTACAGACAGGTACCAGCTACCTCTGTCTCATTTCTTGACAAGCTCAAACAAGGCATGACTAAGGCCACCTCTCATTTTCACCCCCAGATTTTTCGTAGAAAAGGAAAGAGAATGAAACTAAAAAATTTTGCGGTCATTGACTAGGAGCAAGAGTTCTTCACTATCCTCAGGCATTAAATCCTAAATCCTTTTACAGAAATAAGGATGACTTTTATACAGGTGCAACGTTGCAAAGGATGAGAACTGTTGTGACCGTGAGGAGAGCTTAATTGTCAAAGGAGAAGTGGCTGGCAGGTGACAAGCTACATCATTTCCAGTGTCTAGTCAGAACAATAGCAGACAGTGGCAGACAAAAAGGCAAGAAAAAAAACACACTATTCTGAACACTCAGCTATGGATAGGCAGTAGGAATGCCTGCAACTTCAAAGCCAACTAACAATTATCAGTTCTGTAGGCTAAAGTGGTTGCACGACAGTAAAGGGAGCTTCAAGTCATGACTTCCCCCACTAGATCCCTAATAGAAAATCTGATGCTTCAAGTACCTGATGTCCAGGAAAAAAATCCTACCAAAAACTCCTGTATGAAGTAGTTTAACTTTATGTATTGATGAAAGAAACTGGAGAAAGTGTGAACTGGCTGGGTCACTGAGAGAGCACTGTCATATCAAAATCATGCAGGTTTACCTACTTCATTACTCCGTTACTTACTGCAAGTATTTTGGGCATTGAAGCACTCATTGATCCTACTGATTCTACTCCAAGATCCAGGAGAATGGCTACACATTTGCATGAACTCACCACATACAACTACTTTTTAGCTAGGCAGAAGAACACCTGAGCTGAAAAATTGAGCTCTGCGTACATGACAATATAATCCAGGCTGGTGAAGTGCTCGTGATACACTCAAATACCATCACCAAAGCACAGAGGGAGAAAGCGTCATTCAAGAAAGTGCATATCTTTTGTAAAAGATTAAATTATAATCCCAGCTCAGTGTAGAACTAAATAAAGGAATCAAAGTATTATCTACCCTGACTTTGCTAGTCAATTCTATATATAATACAATTAAAGGTATGTCTGTTGCACTCTACCCATTCATGCCCTGAAACAAGTATATTTAGTCTTTACAGTTTACTCCTCAGGTACACAAAAGTAGGCAACACCTCAGAATGACTTTCACTATTCTGTAAAATCGTGTGTTAATGAAGGTACACAATTTCCAACTACAGCACAACAGACCAGACAGAGCATTTTTCCAGAAACTGGTATGGTTTCATGCTTTCTGAAAGGAACACCAAGCCTTCTGGAAGATAAAACTTTATAATAAATTCACCAAGAGAGACAGATGAAGCTCTTCGTTTTAAATTACCAACCGATTTTAGTATGTTTATTAAAAGAAGCATAAAGCCTCCAAGCTGCATATGTTAAAATTAGCCTCTACATAAGGCTATTTCTACCAGGAACTGGTTCTAATTGACGGCCTGTTTCCCCATTCCTAACCATCAGGTCAGTAATGATGATGGAATAAAATCCCACAAATCCTTGGCTATCATCTACTGTTAAAAGACTCCTGGGGAGCCAATCTCCAGCTGAGACAAAAGACCAAGTACATTTGGTCCAAAATGCCTGCAAGCCTTGAAGTGCAATTACATTAAAACACAGACAATTTTAATATATATTATTTTGAAATTCTGAAGGAATATGACCAATGTGACACAAGGTCCTATGGTGCTAGATATAAATTCTTCTAGCATATTAGCTGTTTATAATTCACAATATAGACTTAAAATTAACAAGGACACAGGCACCTCAACTAGGCACAAAGGGAAACAGCAACCTCACAATTTAAAATATTATTTACATTAAGATGTAGGCTATATGTGTAAGTGGTTCTTTGGAAGTATTTCAATATCAGCATTTTGAAAGGATTAGCAATACTCAACAAGAAACCTCCTTAGAAGATAATATAAAACAGACTGCCAACTACTAATTACCAGTGACACAGTATTTAAATTCCTGTGATTTTACATGAGGCAGATACCGAAATCAATACCTTATAATGCTGAATCCTGGCGAACAAAAAATTATAGCAAATTTCATTAGGAAAATAATGCAAAGTTTTGCTTTGAACTGACATAAGGACTGTGTTTTCATATCACTAAATGTGAAGGACACAGATTTAACACGGTTCTGAAAGACTTTTTGATTACTTGACTACCTGCTCTCAAGATTCTACTCTGACAACAAAGTCACTACTTAAAAATATTAAATAAAATGAAACATTTACTGTTAATGGCATAATTTGTAAATACAACAGAACCTCAGTACAATCTCTGGTGCATTGCTAGCCCTCCTTCTAAATCAACACTGCCCCAGTGGCCACTGGCACTGACAAGAAATTCAGCGTGCAGAAGAAATGTAGATCATGTAGATAAGGATTCTAAAGTGTAAATCAAAAAGGCAGGTTTTGTCCACAGTATTTACTAGTCCAAAGTCTGTTTAGCTAGGATTCAAATGGGATAAAGACCATGGTGACTACTCTGTTAAGACTGACATAGGCAAGGAGTTCCACAGCATCTCACTCAAACACGCAACTTGCAATAGATAATTAATGCCAAAAGAGGTTCAAATATTTCATTCAAGGCATAAAGAGAATAAAATGGAGTAAAATACCAAAAATTTCAAAGAGATATAAATATTGGATGACTTTTTAAAAAATTACCATGCATAAGGAAATACAACAAAGACTGATGTAATCTATTCAGAACCCAAACAAACAAATCTAAATGCTGGCTAGGCTGAGACATCTGGAACTCACTTCCTCAAAAATCACTTTCACAGTTCAAACCATAGCTGGCATCAAGTTCTGAATATCTGACAAGGAAGAGTATCTCTTACAGTGAACAGCTGCCTGAACAGTCCTCATTTCTGTCACAAACCAGAAACTTGGTAGAACAGTACAATGTTATAAACAGGAATAGTTTGAATTCACAGTGCAATTGTCTCTATGGATGCTAATATCGAGGTAAGTAGGGAAGGTATATTTTAAAAAGATAAATGATCCTGTCTGCAACTTTTTCAAGCAGTTATAGATACAGAAAAGCAGAAGGGCATGGAGTGACAAGAAGTTAGCATCAGTGAGAAACTTCTCCCAATTTAATGCATCATGTCTATTTGACTACCCCTTTGAGAGCTATCTGCCTGTCTTCTCAGACAGCACACTAGACAAGGTTACTTTTATTGAAATGAGGATGAAAGGAAAATTATACCTTTTTTTTGTCTAAAGTCAGAAGGTCACTATTTTATTCATTTAACACCAAAACAGTTGTGGGTTTTGTTTGTTTATTTTTTAATTTTACCTTAAGGAGCAAAATTACAAGAAGAATATGGAGGTTCACTGATAGGAATCATGTATTCTCCTTACCTTCTAGGACCTTGACTTAATTCACTAAAAATCTGACTTTCAAGTCAGTCATTTTAATAAAAATCTCTCCCTATCATAGAAACAAGCCATACCAATTTGAGTAATTCCAGGAAATATTGTAATTTTCACTGAATAGAAGATTGTAATGTATGTCAAAAACTTATCAGAAAATTGATATGGCAATCAGGGTTTATTTCAATGCTAGCCTTATTCCTAATAAAATTTATTATAATTGTGTATATTTTTCCTTCTACTGAGTCACTATTATGTTGTGAAATAATATACCCTTGCCTTCTTCAGTACAAAGTCGAGATTTTATTTTCTCTTTTAGAAGACCCTTTTTCTGCTTTTAATCATGGGCTTATCAACCAGAGAACTGCTAGGGATCATATTGTTCTTTGCTATGGACTGCACATCCTTGACACTTAAGAAAAATTCTAGTCCTTTTTTTATCCCTAAGATCCCATTGAAGAGAATTTAGATTTTATTGGAACAAGGTGCATGACTGAACGGTTCTTTCCTAGACTGCACTGTTCTTACAGTAGTGTAGTTCAGAAAACATAAATGAAGCTACTCCTGATTTAGACAGGTATAAAACCAGTTAAGCCTACTAGAAATAATTTATATTACTATGGGTTAAAAAAAATAAAACAAAACAAAACAAAAAATCCAACCCAAAACTTGGCTGAACTTCCTCCTCACAAGAAAAAAAAATACTTCAGGAATCATTAAAAAGCTTTTCAAAGATGAAAATCTGGGAAAAAAACCCCAGCAGAGTTTCTCCTGAAAATAACTGAACTGGTATTAACAATGGCATCTTAAGACTTGAAACTTTTATTTTAAATCTATTATTTCTAAATTCTCAAATATGCAAGTCAGGGTAGAAAATTTTGAATAGGTTTTCCTTGCTGTTGTTGATATTGATTCCTACACACCTCATTACACTGTGGGAGACTGTATTTTACCAGACTGCAGATATAGAACAACAACAAATCCAAGACAGAAAAAAAAAATTATACCTATAAAAAAATCCAAGGAAAATAGATTTTAATGACTATCTTTCCCCTTTAAAGAAAAGGTATCAACTAGGACGTGTGGCTACAATTTCAGATCAAAATGGAAAGTTGGGGTGTTTTCCCAACTAAAACCATTTTTAAACAAAAACAAAACAAGTGAAAACTTAGTCAAAAGACCCCTTCAGATAATTGCAGCCTGAGATGATCCTCTAGCAATGGCAATGTCTTTCTAAAGTTTGTGGGAAATTTACACATTCTGGGAACAAAAGATCAAAGTTCAACAGCATAATGTCTGTGTTGGCTTCAAAAAAACTAAACAGCAGACGCCAGGGTTTCTTTCTCGGCAGATATAACAGCTTTACTTGTCCTTCCACCTTTTCTATTTCTTAGAATATGAAATAATTTATAATGGTTCAATATCTTTGCTAGCACATATGAATAACTTGTAATCCATCAAAACCTGGCTGATAGAAATGTCAGTTGCTACCTTTTCTCAGTTAACAGGTATAAACGACAATGTAGTTCCATTTATGTTGCTGTCAGGGGAAATGTTGCCTCCTGTTTCAAATGAAATCAGAATCTGAATACTGTATGCTAAAATTATTAAGTCTTGCTATTATTTTATAAGGCTTCTTCGTAGTCAAGGGACATGTGAGGAGAATCTTGATCCCACTGATGTCAATTGTAAAACCACTAGCATTTAAATGAAGTCAGCATTTTACCTTAATTTGGGGGGATTCTAAATATTATTTTGGTTGCCACCTTCTTAAGAGTTCCATACAATTTTCAAGATCTATAAACATAGATACATATTTCACTAACATTCAATCTAAACATAAAGATGTTCCTTAAAAATAGCTACTGAACCTAATATTATGTAAAGGTAAGAATTTATCTGATTGATACTACATGTAATTATGTGGACTTTTACATATAAGTATTTTTGTTCAAAATAACTTCAAATAATAAAACTATGTTTTATTGTAAAGGGCATATAAATGTATAACAGCATTTAAATTACCATTATTGCTTTAACAAAGCTGCTACACCTCATAATTTTCTTTTTTTAAAAATAGGGCCTAACTCAGAGGAGCTAAGACAACTCAGTATTGTACATACACCTATCTATTATGCAGTATCATATATTAAAAACTGACACCCAAATACTAAATCCATTGAGATAATTTGCCTAATATAAAAGATACTTTATTTTACACTTTGTAGAAAGGGGTGCAGTTGAAAGTAAAAATGACTAATTTTCTGAAACTATTATTTGCTTCTATTAAAATTATTTTAAAGTGTTAACAGGGTTTGGCTTTTTCACAAATGGCAGATGAGAGATAAACAGCTGATAAAGTAAACAGGATGCAGAATGACTGTAGCGTTTTGAATATTGACACTAAGGACAGAAGGTGTTACATAATAAAGCACAGTCACAAATGATGTTTTCTTTCTTATAATGAGTGAAATCTGATAGAAATGCTAAAGGCAAATTATTCAGCCATAAATGTCATGCAGCCACTCAGTGAAGATCTTAATTTGGCCTTGATAATATCTTATTTATATTTACCTTTTACATTTTAAACTTAGGTCTTTGCTCTCCAATTTTGACATGATAATTCTATTTTCCCTTCATACGTTTGCTCCTATTTCATTTATACACCTTTACCTCCTGCTCTAGGAACACAACATATGTAATTTCTACGCCTAAGGAGCTGCAAACAATGGCACATTTACTGACAAAATAATAAAAACAAGAGTCCTGCATGCATCTGCAAAGTAAACATTCACATTCTTTCCATTTGCCAAAAACAATGGGCACTGAATATGAATCTTATTTTACCCAGTGATTTATTTGTAGATGAGATTAAGGAAACTGCTGTTTTTCTAAGTTCCCTCTTTCTCGGTAAAACTATTCATTTTGTGGTCTAAGAGTATGTACTTCCCCCTTGCCCTTTTGTGTTCTCCCTGTCTTAACTGGCATGGTGAATTGCTAAATATGTTGCAAAGCAGTACCATTCACATTTATGTAAAAAAATAATCCCCTGTTTAATCTCCTTCCTCCCCGGCAACAATTTAAGGAATTCACAAATAAATCACTGATTTTATTTCAATGACATAGCGGAGGCAAATATCCAATACAAAGTGGATTCTGGGTCTCTACCCTACGAAACCAGACCCAGGTCATCTTTGCACTTAATCCAGTTAAATTATTCCCAGCATCACTTTCCCTGCTCCCCAAATTAATTACCACAAGCTGCTTGTGATAAGCATGCACATCCCCTCCCTCAGCTCCCACCGAGCGTAATGCCAGCCACCCGCTGCCATCCAGGTGACACCTGGTACCCAGCACCCATCTTTCCTTCACCCAGAACAACCCCAAATCCCACCCCGCCTCCGGAAGACGCTCAGATAACATCCTCTTCCTCCTCTCACTCAGCCTCGCAGAGAACAGAAGAGTGATGGCACCATGGCTGGCCACAGAGACACGTGGAAGACAGGGAGGAGAAGGTGGGGAAGAGGGGAGCTGGGGACATGGTGGAAAGGGAGGGGAGGGACGAAGATCCACTCATACAGATGAAACTTCATGCAGGCCTGGCCTCCGACCCGTCCCCTCCACAGAGCGATGGGGATTGGGGCGATGGGGCGAGCTTGAAATGGCCCCTTACCTTCACTGCAGTCCTTCCCTCGGAAGCCTGTTTGGGAGCAGTCGCAGACGGCCTGGTCATTGAGCACCGAGCAGACGCCCCCGTTGAGGCAGACGTCGTCCCTGGCGCACAGCCGGCTCTGCTCATCATCCAGCCGCACCTCCTGGCTCTCCAGCGGCGACGCCTGCGTGTAGTTCACCCGCACGTCTGTTATCCAGCCCTTGAAGGGCTCCCGGTCCTTGACGGAGGAGAGAGTCAGCTTTAGCGTTGCCGATCGCAGCTCCGGCGGGAGCCCCCCTAGGAAGAGCCCGCTGAAGACAGTCATGTCCCGCCGTTTGGACTTCACCTCCACCCACTTGGCCTCGGCTCGGTCAATGATCAGCGTCGTGTTCTTGAAGTGGCGGCGGATGACGACGGCGTGCCAGAGGTTGTCGTTGACTGCCGTGTCCGAGAGCAGGGTGGCGGGCTCGGCGCAGAAGATGGAGAAGCTGAGCTGTAGCCGCCCACCCTGGGTGAGGATGAGCTCCAGGAAGTCGCAGAAGCCCTCGTCATCAAAGTAGAGCACCAGGCCGCTGGAGCTGCGCGTCTTCATGTTGAAGCTCATTTCGCTCTCGCAACAGGCGTTCCACTTGGGGAAGCGGGTCCACTGGCCCTCCGCCCCCGGGAACTCCAGCCCGCTGCCCAGCTCAGCCCAGCAGCCCAGCAGTAGGGCCAGCCAGAGCAGCAGGCAGCCCCCGCGCCGCACCAGCACCGCCCCCATCCTGCGCGGCCTGGGGCGGGCAAGCGGGGCGGCAGGGCTGGCGGGGGGTGGCACCGGGGCCCCGGCGGCAGACAGGGTAAAATCTTGCCGGGCACCGGCCACGCTAGAAGCTTCAGGCACGCTCACCCCCGCCCCGGGTGCGGGGGTCACTGTGGGATACTCCCCGGGGCGGGGGACTGCAGCTTCCCCACGGGATGGGGTTGGGCACAAGATAGTGCCAGGGGCCACCGGAGGGGACCCGCAGTGGGGGTAAGGCGCCGTTGGATCTCTTCCTTCACTGGTCTGCCACGCTCCGCAAAAGGTGTCCAGGGGTGGATGAGTCAGCAGAAATTTTCCCCAAAGCCAACATTACCAAACCAGGAAAAAACCCAAGATCAGTGGCAAAACTCTCCGCCAAGTGGATCCACCAGCTTGGCAAGGCTGTAGCAATATCCTGGCACATGCGCGCCTCTTTTTACATCCTCTCCACCAGCTGTAGTTTCCCAGGAAGCCAATTATTGATCCCAATGCTGCCTCCCGAGGACGGATCCTCTTGTCATATCACAGCCAGTCTGCCATGGTGCTAGAGCAGCGTCAGCAGACGACAGGACTCATTGCTCGTGGTTGCTTGAGCTGCCTCAATCCCAATGGGGTTGAAACCCAGAAGCTGTCAAACAGCTGAGTGGCCACTTGACATGCAAAGCCTGACAGCTCCTCTTCTCTTTGCTTGAAAAAGGCCAAGGCTAAGATCCAGGGGGGTGATTTTCATCTATTGTTTTTCTTTCTAATCTGCAAGGAATTGAAACAGAATAATAAGAAATGACAACTAATAACATGTTAAATCACAAAGCTGATCAATAGTGAATGTTTGTGATTATTTTTTTCACTTCAACTGCTGTTGGACATTGGGAAAATGCTGCTGTAATTTTGGAGTCACCAACAAATAGGTTGCAAAGCTAAACACAAATCTTAACATATGTTTATACTAGATTACACTTTTATGGTATAATCTATACATAAACTACTTACCTTTCCAAAATTTTCAAATATTTCAGTAGAACATTTTATTATTACAAGAACAATGTTAAACAGAAAAGGTGATGTTTATTCTGCAATTTATTTTATTGTAATTTATTTGTGAAAACACCACCACCTGTGAATCTACAGGGTCCTGTTCTTGCAGACAATGCTACCAAGCCCAGTTCTGGTTGTTTCCAATACAGGTCAAAAAAATAAAGTGGCCTGAGCTCCCAGCAAGAACTGACAGGCTTCACCACACATGGCAATCTACTGGTTTATTTATCCTGGGGTGAGGAAGAATTGCAATGGTTTCTTAGAAAGCTTTTTTGAAAATTTCAAACCACATTTTTTTCTCTGCCATCTGGTTTCTTTTGGGGCTGGTATCTTCTGCTATGGCAGGGAAAATCCAGTTCAAGACAGCTCTGATGTTGACATTATTCACAATGCAGATCAGATAATCCCAGGTGTTAGTTCTCTGAAATGGATTGCAGTATTTTATGTATATTTACTCAGCTGCCCTTATTTAAGAGAACAACTCCTCTATTTTCAAAATTGTATAGATGCCACAGTTCACCCTCATCCTCTGAAGAGGTCTCTAAACCCAAAACGTTTCAGTGGAGAGGCTCCACTCTGTTTTTCTCCCCCACACTGCTGTATCTTTTCTGGAAGCTGTGTATTAGCAGACCTCTCCTCATGGAGGAGAGGATCTCCAACACCTCCCTCACTCACCGCTTCCCCTTCCCCTCCCTTACATTTCTTTGCCAGCAGCACTTAGACAGGCACAATAGCATGGCCAGAACTGCTGCCAAGCCCTCTTCTGGGCTGGGGTGTGTGTATGTGTGTGTGTGTGCATGCCTGTGTGTCTGGGGAGAGGGGGCAGAGATGACCCTGCCAGGGAGAAATGTTTTAAAAACAGGCACACACCTCAGCTGCCTGCACCTGACACGTTCAGAGCTGCTAAGTCACCTCCTACTCTCTCTATATTTAATTTCATTCCTCTAAATGTCAACACGATTATTTTTATTATTTGTCACACGTGAGGTGGGCAAGAGCAGCAAAAGGGAGGAGAGGAGAACCCCCAAACTTCGCGGGCAGAGGCAAGCCGTGCCCACCAGCAGCAGGCAGAACCCCGGTTTCCCCCACGCCCCTCCT